>JAQQRF010000384.1:0-45352 GCA_030523145.1 Trissolcus brochymenae
AATCAACTTTAACTTAATCTATGGAAAAAAAATTTTTTTTACCAAAATTTTTCTAAGTTCACATTCGTGGATGATCCACGTGGATAACTTCAATTACATCATTCATTTTCCATTAAATGCGCGAATATTGCCAGTTCATATTGTAACATTTTAGAGATGAAAATTATTATCGTTTTCTCTCAGTTTTGAAACATTTTCTTTCGCTGAGCCAAAAGCGTTCAATTAAATGCGAATACAATAAACAAAATACTGTACGAGCCGTTGTGAATTTCAGAATAAATTATCATACTCATGATGCTTGAATTATAATGTTATCCAATTACTGAACTAATTTTCAAAATTAATAACATTATTAATGATTTATTTAATGAATATTTTGTAAGGTATAAATCATATGAACAATTTCGTTGAATGTGCTCGAATGTTGCGTTTCTAAATGGATATATGCAGTGCGACCGAAAGTTATTTATAATGTTTCGCGTGTGTGTTGGAACACAAATTCTATACGCTGAAATTGCGTGCCATAGAGTAACTGCTCGGGTACAGTCACCAAAGAAAGTTCGTAATAACATATGATATTTGGAGCAAACATAGATTTAGCCTGGATAATCATTTGTTATTATGACACATTTCTTTATGCCAAATAATGATAATATAATTTATTTATTATATTATCATTATTTGTTATTCATTATTGATCAATAATTTATTATTGAGTTTATTTTTTGCGTTTATCAAAAAGCTTGGATTTTATTTGAATACGAAAATAAATTTGATACTATTTTTATGGCCAGTAAAAGAGTGCCAGAAGGAGCGTCCGGTTTGAAATTCATACTTGTGTGGTATTTCCAGCGCAGAACAAAGAAAAATTGTTCTGCGAGAATGACATAAATATATAAGATTCCTTCAGCACGATTGAATCATCTTTTATTATTCTCTTTTCTTCAAATTAAATAAACATTAACAAATTTATAAAAGTGAATACATTTTTGAAATAAATTTTTTATTTTTCTATTTCTTTAATTGGATGTATCGTATATGTTTTATAATTAATTTGTTATTATATGTTTAATGAAGTAAATCAGGTGCAATGTATAAAATGATGCGAATGTTGAAAATTCGAAACGAAAACAAGTTGAGACGAAATAATTGAATCGACGACAAGGTTAGCATATCAAGGCTTGAATGGTTGTCCATTCCAAGTGGTCAATATTAGAGTCGGTTGTCTTTTAATGTGTCGTGATGCAGAACCGGCTTAAATACACGCGCATCTCGTGCACGTATATGCCTCTACATATATCAGTATACATCAGCACTCTTTCGGCATGTTGCAACTCTGATTTGTATTCCGCATGTATGCCAAGATACGGCGTATTCAGATCGCATTCAACCAGATCCTATCGATCGCAAGATCATCTTCGTGGTCCCATATTTGATCATCCAATTTTTACATCTGCGGGAATAAACTTTCCCAATGAAAATAAAATCGCGATAAACACAAATTCAAATTTAAATTTATTCAATTTCACATTATCTTATCTTACAGGTAAAAAATTCATTCGCACATTTTACAATTTCTCTTTCCTACATATATATGTAACAACTACTCATTAAGGCATTCGTGCATTTTTTAAATGAACACACAAAAACACGCTATAAAGATGTCTCCTTTTTTCTCATACATTTTAAACAAGACAAACTATTAAATGCAAATAAATAAAAAATTGTAATTCACAGGACAACTAAATAATTTAAACAAAATTTGTTCTCTCTCTCTCTCTCTCTCTCTCTCTCTCTCTCTCTCTCTTTCTCTCTATTTCTGTCTGCGTTTCAAGCAAATGAATTCTATGTCACGGCAGTAACAAACTCGTTTAATTATTACTTCCGGCCCGGCGAATATTTGCATCCATTTCTCATTTTATATAGAAGTTTAGCTTGTTTTTCTGTTTGTTCGAATATTCAAATTTCATTATAATTTTCTATTCACCGTTTTTTAAATTCTCACAATTATTAACAATTCATAATGACTTATTGATATAATTGGCTCAGCGCAATTACACAAATCCGATTCGAATTTTTCAATTGTACCCTCAATTTATATTTGAATGCGACAATTTGGATTGAACTGCGAATAAAACGCTGACTGAATCAATATGGTTTTATTTACAA
This sequence comes from Trissolcus brochymenae, assembly GCA_030523145.1. Classification (NCBI taxonomy): domain Eukaryota; kingdom Metazoa; phylum Arthropoda; class Insecta; order Hymenoptera; family Scelionidae; genus Trissolcus; species Trissolcus brochymenae. The sequence goes on from JAQQRF010000384.1 coordinate 2,170, forward strand.
GATATATAGATGGCGTGGTTTGATTCAAGTTTGTCAAACATAGGTTGCGAACATATAATGAGTGGGATATTGCACTGCAGTAACTTGGCCCGATTGTCTTTGAAAATATAATGCCGGCGCGACGTTGTTACGCGCCATCTGGCCGATAATGCATTGCACAGCCGTGATATGTTGCACACAGGTGCGCAATGCGTATCCTAAGCTCACATTCAGATGTGTGTATTATGCGCGCGTTACACCATGTGACACTGCGAATTCGCATGGCACATTGCAACGTCCTGCTACTATGCAAAACATTTTTCGACCGACAAATTTACAACAATCACATGCCGTTCTTTTCACTTCGTTCGTTCGATATAACAAACAGAATATCATTTCAAAAGCAATTCTCCGACGAATGTTATCATCATTTTGTGCAATTTATTATATCACAAAATGATAGATCGTCAAATTTTGTTAACAGTCATATTAAAAAATCAATTATCAGTCATAAATTGTATTTGAAGACTTGTTTGTTTGAGTTTCCCGCCATTTTCAACTGGCAAACAAATGTAAAATAAAATTATGGGTAAAAAAATGCCAATCCACGTTATTTTCCAATTCTCAACTGTGGATGTTAAACTAATTTGCTGATTTCAGCTAATCTCGCTAATTTCAATCAATTATCCTACTTTCTTGAAAAACTTTTCTGACGATGAAAACGAATGCAAAATGGCTTTGCCTCGCGCAGGAACCGAGTAGAATATTCTTTGAACTTTATTTATTCAAATCTCTCAAATGAATAGCGCTTGAACAAATTTGTTATTGCTGTCGCGAAGGGGAAAAAAAAAAAAAAAAAAAAAAAAAAACTTTCGCTCGCTGTTTGGAGAATTCGCATTGAGCTTCACTTTATCACACAGGCATTATAAATTATGTCGAAGCAAACGGATAACGTCGCGAACGAGTTTCGAAAAGTAATTATGATAATATACAGTCGCTTTTATATGACGTCGACTCGGTATAACACTTTTGTCCCTCTGATCTCGCCCCCAATACTTTTCCTAGCTTTTGTGCATTCTGTCGAATATAATCTCGGAAAACGTGTAAAATTATTTATTATTAAAAACTAGAAACAATACGTATCTACAAAATCTAGTACAGGATTGTCGGAAGAACAATGACGAGCAAACAGAGCCCAAAAGAAGGCGTGACAACCGGAGGCTAATTTGAGGAAACCGTTCACACAGTTTTTAGAGCAAAAATTAATGTATAGACTGTTCTGAAATTATGAAAGTAAAATATGGACTTTCTGTCTAAAACCATTCAATTCAATCATTGAATTAGAAAGGTCATTCAATTTTTTAACCAAATAACCAAGTGATGAAATTATTTGTAAATTAAATTTCAAAAACTTGATTTCATATTTAATACGTGTATCACAAATTTGATGCAAACATTATTAATTTTACTCGTGTATTTATTATTCAATTCAACTTCAACATCGAGTTTTCATAAATAAATTTCACGTGCCTGAAATTGTACAGCCTTTTTTGTTCGCATTAAAATAATTGAATGGAACATTGATTGATTCAAATGTGATATTGAAAAATTTTGATTTTTTACCATGTGAAGCATAAAATGTTGAGAGTAAAATTAGAATAATGTACATCGTTGGTACAAAATGAAATTTTGAATTCGGAAACACTTAATCAGTATGCAGAATTGTACTGACTTATTTATAGCGCGTTTATGCAAGCAGGTTGTTGCTGAAGGGTTTAAAAAGGCCGAGACACCCCATTCAGAACGTTTGAACCCCCCCCCCCCCACTCCTTTTAGTGTCTGCGTATCGCGCGCGTTTATGTTTCACACGCATTCTTCAGATATTTTTTGAATTAAATTTTAATTTCGAGATGAAATGAATGTTGCTTCTATCTCATTAAATATGTAAGCTAAACAAACAAATTTGATCAATCACCAAATTAAATTACATCCACTTAAGGAAAGACAACTGTTTTTAATTATAAATCATCGTAATTTAATTTTCAGTTAAGAATCATCTTTTTGATAATCCAACTGCGAATATTTGTTAAAACGAAATTGAAGTTCCCAAACGAAATTCAGACAAAGAGGATTTGAATTTTGCTTTATTTTAAGTCGGCTATAAACCGTAATTGAATTTTTCATTGAACAAGGTTATAAAGCGAAAGGTGCAGAGAAGGAAAAAAATAAATAAAGCAAAACTTCGGACTCTGAAACGCTCAGACCTTTTTCACTTCAAATAATAAATTGTTAAAATCGTTATTATAACGTGTATTAAAAAGGGGTAATACGATAATAATAAAAAGACGGAGGCAGTCGTTTTTGTTTGTATGTATAACCTAAAGCGATACATTTGGAACAATGTTTGCGCAATTGAACATAATTGTTAAAAAACAAAACGTTCGAATCTCTGTTACTATCAATCTTTGCCCATTCTGTTTATTTACATCGAAAAATCAACGCCAGGAGAACGATTAACTCGCGATAAACATTTTTATCTATACAAATACAGTGTATTGATTTTCCGACGGAATTCTATTGTCGAGTTGAGTCTCCACGTTTTACGTTGATTTTATTATTAAAATCCGGTACGAAATCTCTATTTCGATATACCGCACTGAGAATTAATTAACGAATATTTCTCTCTTCTCTTCAATTTGAACTCTAATTTTAAAATAAATTTCCTTTCTTTTAACGTATGATTTAAAGTGAATTAAAATATTGTGTCGAAAATGTTTCTATCCTGAAATTATTATTATTCTATCCGGGAAGATTTTTAATTTAATAAAAATCCCAATTACATATAATTTTTTATTTTTATTATCATCTGTTGCGGCTTTTTCAATCGATTTATAGCGCAGAAAGTGACAAATTGAAGCTATAGAGTAACATCAATTATACACACGGGCTCTTCTGTTCTGTGAGTCTTATCCCGCGCGGGAGCACGTTGGTCGGCGTGCGCATGCGCACGTTAAACTCGGTAATTAATAGCGCGCAGCGTGGATGCACGTGTCAGAGCATTGAGAGGTGTTTCGTTGTGTGCGCGCTAACCGGCGCATGAATCAGCCTCTCGCAAATGTACCGTAGCTTTTATAAAATATTATTATCCAAAACTAATCTAAACTCCCCCAATTCCTATAGCATTAGCAGAAACAGATCACACTCATTGTTGTCAGCTCAAAGTAATTCAATTAAAAAATAAAAATAGTAGTTGAAATTAAACATAAGAACTGTCTGAAATATTTATGAACAAAGGGGAAAACGAGTTTCACATTGCTATATACCAAAACGTTTTCATTTAACGTCAAGTATTAAAGCAAAATACACAGTATTATGTGAATTCTTCAATTAAAACTTTGTTACGCTTTTTAATAGCAAAAGACTGTGTGTGATTACATTAAAACCTCGAACAAATTTAATTTGTTGCTTTTTGTCGTTGTGTTGAAAAAGAGAGTTCAAAACTGTTATCTTCTAAATTTAATTTGATTTATTATAATAGATGAGCGTTCAAGATTCGAATTCTTATTTCATGCTGAAAACAGGAAAACAACTGGGCGGGGGCAAAAAATAGAGGAAAGAAGCAAGCGATAGATAGATAGATAGATGTCTTTATTGTTAGCTTCCACAGCTAGTTTGTTCATGAAAAAATATAAAAATGGAAAATTCTTTATAGCAGAGAGAATAAATGAGACGGAAGATTGCACGTTGAAATCACAGGGGCTTGATGTGTGTGTTGGTGGCTCGAATGCAAACACATGTTCCCTTTTGTATATGTTATACTGTGTGCTAGCGTTACGTTAGCTGGCAGGCAACTTTATAACCAATTTATACAAATCTCTTGGTCGAAGTTTGCGTTAATGCGCCCATTAATGAACCAACTTTGAACAAGACCGCTCGGCATTAAACCAACTTAATTGTGCTTTGAAGCTCCGTTTTACTGACGGGCAGATGCTTTTTGATCAAATTTTAACGACTATTTATTGACAATTCATTCCGCTATATTAATTACATTGAATTGGCACTTTTTGTACAATTTGCAGCCATTATAATAATTGTGAGTTCTTTTTTTTCTCAACTTTTTTCCCCCTTTTCAACTTTTAACGACGCAACATGGTATTTCGTCTCTGCCATTCTCTCCTTTTTTTTATTCCTCGTCTCATCTTTTTTGTTCCTCCTAATTTTCATCTCTCTTTCGTTTTCTCGTTTGCTGTGCGACTACTTATTTCCATTTAGCGCAAGCTTTACAGTCACTGCCTCATCGCGAAATTTATTTCGACCGTTCTTATCCACCGACCATAGGTATCTTCCTCGGGGCTCTTGCAGTGAGCCAACATTTTTGAAATAAAACTCCTGTGTATGGGTGTGTATATTGGAAAAATTGTTCAGAATTATTACTCTAAGAGCCTTGCGAATTTACATTTTTCTTTCATTTTTTTTTAATTGTCAAATTAAAATTATTATGAATTGATTATCCAATTGTGTTATAAAATCGTTGATAAAATCAGATGATGACAATGCATTTTGTGAGATTATTAAAGTAGTTTGAATTTTCGATGCAATACATTAGAGTTGCGTTTTTCTTTTCTTTTTTTTGCATCCCAACATTTGAAATACATATAACAATATTTTGATGTGTAGAAAAAAAGAGAAAGGAAAAAAAGTGGACATTTTGTTGCACGATGACATCTGACTTTGGCTCCGATATACATTTGATTTTTTTTTTTTTTTTCTTTCATAGAAAGCATAATAATGGAGGAATGATCAAAAAAGCAGATAAAGAAACAGAGAAAAAAAGTGGAAAGAATATAAGAGTGGGATGAGAAAATAACTTCGTGTTGAGATTCGAGTTATTGTCCCATCGACGAGCAACCATGAATTCATTTGAATAAAATGTGTATTTGGATTTTCACTATTTCTGGATCGCTGGTTGATTTTGTATTGGAAATTCCAAATATCTGATAATTTTGAAGGAATAAAATGTTGATAAGGAACTGACATTCATATTTTTAAATTAAACAAACAAATGCACAAAAAAATCAAATTAACAAGCTCGCTCTTAAAAACGAAGAATTTGTTGAATTTTGTATTTTCATTAAACGCGTTTATTCGTGTTGCAAGAATAATTTTCTTGAGCCAATTGATTACTTTTTAGGGTGCCGTCATCGAATGTGTACATAAGTTGTTAGTAGTAAGTAATCAAAAATCGATGGGTTTATGAGGCTGATTAAATGGCGAGCGTTTATGTTGCGCGGCGTATGTGCGCTATGGTGGGGGGACAAAACAAGTGAACGAGCTCTCTGGACGTGGCAACGACCGGATACCCCCACCTTCCGTTCACTTTCCATCTCTGTCGATTCTGTTTTCGTTTTTTTTTCTATCTTTTCTTTCCCTCGCTTCGCATCTCTCAGATATGCGCGAGCGTACACATTTATATACCATAGTCGAGCATCAACTATGACGAGCCAAACCGAGGGCAAACGATCAAGAGGATGTTAATCTTTCTTAACCGACCTATTTCAAACAAAACCCAATTTCTCTATCTACCGCTGTATTTTCAATGAAATATTATTTTTATTACATTTGCTCAGGAATTTTGAAAAATAAATAATTATTTATCATCTTTGTTTATTTTGTTTAATTACACCAGTGACTGATCAATTTGATCATTCATATAAACTCTCGTGCATCGAGAGAAGTTGCGAAATTATTCAAAAATTGCAACAAGTTAAATTGTTTGGGTGAAATTCCAATTTCACTAGTCTCGCGAAAGAGAGTACGACCTTTCTTCCGCCGTCGTAACTCCGCGCGTGAGAATGGATAAGCAAAGACTATAAAATATGCATAACTCATGAAAAAAAAATCCATCTTCTGCTATATATAAATTGTGTTTCAAATCTATCTGATCTTTCAATAAGAAAATAATATAATATTTTCAAATAAAAGAATTTACATGAGACATTTTTCATTCATTTTTTCCAGCATTACATAAATTTGCCACATTTTTCCAGCGAATCTTAATCTACCGAATCCACCTTGAAATCCACTTTATTCTGATGATGTTAAGATAAAATCTTAATTAGGAAATGGTATTTACATGATGAGTTGAACATTTTTTTTTCATCTTTTCATTTATCAAATCAATGTAAAACTAATTCTTCGTCGGTTATAAAGCGTAACCATGACGACCGTCTGTGCTATTTCTTGGTGACTTTTTTTTCAGTCAATTCTCCATAAATAATACTTGCATACACACACACACATATATTTATATATCTATATATTTGCTCGTGGTGCACTTTTCGTCCTTTCTATTTCATCCATTAGTTTTTATGTCTTTGAAATACACATTTACATGGGAAAGTCGCCTCGGATCTGGTCTCGTGCAATTTTATAAACAGTTATATATGCGTCGGCGTTCAGTACGTCGTCGTTTACTCATTCCTCACGAGTACCACACACTCATCTCTTGTATATATCTTTTATCCAATAATAATTTGCTTTCGTTTATATTCTACGACTTATTCCTCTTCTTGAACGAATTTATGAGTTAAATCCTTATTTATTTTGTCAACCAATCAATCAAGCTTTCTGATCTATTGAAATTTAAGAGGACGCTGATGTTTTTTATCAATCAAGTTTCATTTTATTTTTCAACTCGAATAAATGAAAATGTAACATGACAAAATAAAAATATCGAAACATTTTAAATGCTCTAAATAACTATTTCATTTAATTTCAATCATTTTTAGATGAAAATGTAATCAATCACTCAAACAATCAATTATAAAATAACAAGAAACTTGAACAAAGCAAGTGAGGGATGAAAAGTAGCGTTGAAATTGTAAGATCATTAATCCAATAAATCTGAAGTGGGTATAAAGAAAAGATAGGACGTAATTAAAATCTTTTCTCGTTTACCAAACATTTTCCTTTTATATGCAAAACGGGTTAATTAGAATACCAAACGCAACCTCGAGTGGAAACATGTCATCATGTTTTATAATAATAATTGTTCAGTGCAATACTTCAAAGACGGCAAACTTTGACATTTGCTTTTAAATTCGTGCACTTTCTTATAATTATTATTTTAATTGCTAACATAATATTTAATTTGTGCTTTTGTTGTTGTTGTTGTTGTTGTTGTTGTTGAATCAATGATAAAACACTTTGATGATTGGATATGAAGCGAAATAGTTGTAAACAGTATTACACGAGAGTCGTGCATTCTGAAGAATGGGTCGACTGCAAGATTAACTGTACGAGAGACAGAAGATGCTATAGAAAGGTGGAAAAAAGCCGTTCCACATCAGTAAAATGAATTATGCAAAGTACTTTCCTTTTGTTCGAATATGAAATCTGACAAAACATCCATGTCACACAGTGCAGGAAAAACCGTTTTGAATCCAATGTTAGTACAGCAATTGGAGAATAAACTCTGCATTGGACTTGAACATAATAATTGCAGATGTTTTAAAACTTATATAATTATGATGCAAACATGCTGAATGCTTTAAAACGCAAACTACTTTTTAATTAAATCGCATTTTTCAAATCGACTGTTACGACCAAGAGTGTAATGACGTAGATGAAGTATGAGCTGAGCACGTAATAACTGAAATGATTAAAAGTTAATTTCAACGTAATTTTCTTTTTTTTTTCTCCCTCCTGGATGGGATTGAAAATCATAGTTTATACCTATAAATTTAGAGTTAAAAAGCTGTACTGGTTATGCGTGTAGGAGAGAGCATCTCTCTGACGTTCGTGTCGAGCTAACTTTTTATATTTATTTTTTTATTCTTTTCTTGTTCGCGCACAAAAGTACGAACACATTTTTATACTTTTGACTATACATAAAAACAAGTGGGTAAAAAAAACCTCGGAAATTAGGAAAATTAAAATAAAAATTCATATGCGATATCTTTAAAAGGGTATTTATACTCTCAACAATTTTATATGCAGAGTGGCACTTTAAAATATGTCAGAAAGTTCTTTTAGTTTTTAATTATTCAAATAATAAAATTGCAAAAAATGAAATTAATTAAATCGATTGTCGTATAGTCGAAAAAGAAATTATAAGAAATTTGATATATCTTGTGTTATTGAATTTGAAAGAAAATCGGGGCAAAATGTAATATAATTTATCTGATTTGACGCTGCAATGCCGTGGACAATTGCAAATAAATTACATCCGAGTTGTCGGAGATGATTACATGTAATTTTCGAATCGTGTAACATGAACCGATCGCCGAGAAAACGACCAGTCGCGAGGGATATAAACAGATTACATGCCGCGAATGCATGTCTTTTTTACCATCCCGCGTTCCGTCTCTCTCGCTCCGTTTTTCTTCGTATACCTGCAGATAATTAATGCAAAATGAGTCACGATCAAAAGGAAAGAATCACAAAGAAGCAAGCAAAAAGAAGTTACAAAATAAAAATCAAAAAGAAATCAAGCCGTGCAGTCTTTCAATCAGTTGACGAATTATTAAATTCAAATGAAAGCAAAAACAAGTTTCAAGTTTTTAACATTTTTAATCATTGTTAATCTTTTTCGTTTTGTACTTCATTGTCGCTCGCAATAACATATGTTCAAGACAAAAAATGAAACAACTAATTCCATACCTCTTGATGATAAGCAAATAAAAAATCTTCGCACACAAATTTAAACCGTGTTTTCAAGATTTTTTATAATAACAATTTTCTTGTTTTAATTAAAAAACAAAGTTTCAGTTTTGTAGGAATTGTCAGATAATTAATTATACTGTAAAAATGTCCATTAAGACGCACGTTAAAAAGAAAGTTAAGACAGTTTTGTTTCTTACAGTGTAACATCTCATAAAATATTTAACAATTTTCCACAAACTGAGATAAAACATCTCAAAAATGATTTACATTTTTTAACTTTTAAGCGAAAATCCCCTTAAAGTGAATTTATCACATTGTATGATGCGCTAGCGAGGACACAAGGGAAGCGAGTAGTTTATTGACAATTACTCTGATAAATAAAGCTCTCCGTTACACAAACGTACTGTTTCTACTAATGCCATCAACTTCGCTTATAATCTTGTTTGTTTTGTTTATTTTCATTCGTACGTTATTTATTTGTTATTTGTTTTATTGACAATTCTATTTTTCGAATACACGTCTCATTTTGTTTATTTATGAAAATAACACATCTCATACAAATTTTCAAGCTAATTGTCAATCAGCGGTTTAATCAATTTGAACATTAATGCTTTTGTTTATTACAAACAAAGATAATTGATCTTGTATAATGACAATTCAATTAAATAATGTCGAGAATATTTCGCAATTTCATTCGCCAAGAGTTTTAAAGTAATACATAAATCGTTATTGTAATACTTCAGTGCTATTTGAGGAATATGATTCGACGGACTGGTTTGTCGAGCTGATGTCATCGTTCAATAAAAGCAGATTGAAGATATTTGAAATATCTGTGTTAATTCACCATTTTTTTTTCTTTTTGTTATTCACCTTCCTTTTCGGATTGTCATTTCGCATATTATATCGCGAAACGATCGTTGAGTTATGAAAGAAAATATTTGATCAATTTTTAATTTATTTGCTAAATGAAAAAAAATTATACATTGAGAAAGTAGTTTCCAATGAAGGAGATGAGAATTGAGTGAGCAAGAGAGACAGACAAAGAATCGTTTGTATTGTAAAGTTTTATTTATGAAAATAAAATCAAATGGAAAAAACGGTTAAAATGTAGGAGTACTTGGATGATAAGTGATAAATATGGAAAAATGTAAATAACGAGGTCATCAAGGCTTATGTAACATAATATGCATGAAGAAAAAAAAATTGCGCGCTACTGATTGAGAACCACTGTTGGCAGCAGGTTGACTGCCCCGTCTCCCAGCAGGCCGACCCCACTCTCAACTCCATGTCACACGATGCGCCCAGCTATCTCGCAACCAATCGATACTCGCTTGATTAATCAGAGCATTCGATACATTTCATGCACTCGCATTAAGCTGTTATTATTCAATGGCCATTAATCCATTGACAATCCTCTCATTTACCGCACTAGTCTGATTTTTATTTCATCAGCGTATCTCTCGTCAACAAATAAAATTCAATCTGTATCCGAAAATCTCACGACATTCTCACGATTTCATACCGAATCTCGATTTCATGCTCGATTCAAACGACAATGTTTTTGCCTTGAAATTAATTTCAAATTTGACTTTTTAGTTGGATCTTGACTGTTTAGCAATACTTTCGTCAAAAATTGTATTATAAGTTTGATGATGATGATTATTATTAAACGCAGAGATAATCAGATCTATAGAGCATGATCTCACAACGGAAATCGGAAACTTAATTGCAAACGACATAGCCTTTCTCTTTGAGCTCTTTGAAGACACTAATTAACGATCTCAAACTTCCATACTCCGACGTATTTACTCGAGTCAGTTCGGGACGAATGTCTAATCTAGTCGTGCAGATGCAATTGAATTCATTAACAAATATGCTCACGAGTTATTATTTACAGTCACACAACTTTTTTTTCCCCTCTCTCCAACTCGAACACGACTTCATATCATACTTGAAGAAACGCGATAGTGGCGGAAAAAAGTGATATAAAAAAGTTGCGGAAAAAAGAGAAAGTTAACTGAAAATATATATATATATAGAGAGAGAGAGAGAGAGAGCTGCAACAATAAGAGATGAAAATGTGATATAATGATGATCAAAATTTGTTACACTTAAACACAACGTAACAACAAAACATTTAGACAAATTCGAAAAATAATCTTCAAGTTTATTTCCAAAAATTTTCTGCCTCTTTTCTATTGGCATTATAATCGGACAGATATTTTTACAATATTCAAAATTACAATGCAACCAGCTGTGCATATGCTTGTTCGCTGATTTACTGAAGGGGCAGGGGAGGGGGTGTAATACTTGTGTATTTTGCAAAGTTATCGCGATCTCACATCGTTATCTATTCCTTTTTTGTCTTCGTTTAAACTCACGAAAACAGAACGGCATTATATAATACACATACACTTTATAAAAAATAATAACATTTGCATACACTGATTAGAAGAACTTGTGGATCATCGTCGAAAATAATGTCCACCAAGATACAACAATAAAATTCTAAATTTGATTGGTCTTAATTATTGGATCTCTTCATTTTAGAAATTGTATTAAAAACGTGCCTTAATTAAATAAAACCAAACTCATTGTTTTTTTTATGCAATTTTCATTGTTTGGTCCTGAATTACTGTTCTCATGTGATCTATTTGGGTGAATAAATGTCGCTTACATTTGTCGTTTGAATGCATTTCACAATGATCATTCAACAATGAGTACCTGTCATAATAAATTTTATAGTATTCTTGCTAAGCTATTACGCCAGTTTGCATAAATAATTTTGCAATTAGACGAATTCGTTGGGTAAATAAATAATCAATCACCGGTTGGATTTTCACTGGAAAGCCACACGGTTATGTGTCTAGAAAAATTGTTGAAATTTGTGCTGACGCGCAGAGTCAAAAAGTTTGTTTATTCATGGGATCGATATTTTCTATTTCGAAAACTTGTACAAAAGATACGTTTTCGCGTTTCATCATATATAAAATTGCAAAGAAAAAGTAATTTTCACTAAAGTTGTCTACCTCGTTCTCCGACGTTGGCAGCTTAAATAAAGTTCAATCTTTATCGACATTGTTCTGTTTCAAACAATCCACTTGTCGGTAGAAACTAGTACATTTGTTGTAATATACTTACGCGCGCATTAGCTCGGTTTAATGACTCCGACCGAATCCGCAAGGCATTTATTTACTTAGAAACCAACGTACGACTTCAAATTTTTTATTTGAATTCTTATTCATTTTGTCGTTTAAACATTAAACATTTACCCATCCAATGAAACTCATTATTGAACGTGCTTTCGCAGCAGAATGTTCAATAAAATTTGAAATTCATTGAATTAACAAAAACAAAGAATAAACAAAAATGCGACTTTCAATTTACACAGAATAAAAAAGCAGCACTGATTTAAACGGGTATTTTGAATAAATTGTGCTAATAGTGTAATTGGTTTATGAAAACGACAAGTAAGTTGTGAATGTGCATAAAAGATGCAAAAACGTTCGAGGCTACCGGTCGAATGTCGTATGGTAGACTTGGGTGTACGGTGGGGTGAGGTATCGAAGGCGCTCCCAACTCTGCGTTGTGCATTTTAAACACCAACACCTCACACACAGCTGGCGGAGAGTGTGTTGATAAGCAATTCGCACAACTTACATTCAAACATTTCATCTTTTCGGAATTACAAAGTTTCCTCTGGTTTGCGCACAAATGAATCTTTATTGGCCCATTTTGAAACAAAAACTGATGATGACAAATTACACGTTGCGGTTGAATTTGGTTAAGGCATTAGAGCATAGTCAAATAAGTTTACACCCAAAGCAAGGATTTTCAATACAAATTCTCAACTACGCTCGACATCTTTTCCTTGTTTTCTCTCTTCTGCTTTAACTTCATTCGTTCGTCGTCTCCGGCATAACTGCCGTCTTTGAAAACCAAATAGTAAGAATTTCATGTTATATGAAATTTCATCAATAAACTCTAAATGCACCTATTCTATTCTGTTTACTTGTATTTTCATAACCGATTCACTCGAATAGTCAATTATTATAGTTACCACAAACAATTACCATTGTCACAGTTTGTAACTGAATTCAAAAATAATTGATTCGGACAAATCATCGCTCGAATATTTAACATATTTGTATAATTGGGCTACGGGCGGTTTGTTAACATTTCATGAATGTTTAACGATTCCACCGATTTTACAACTACTCTTGTTATGTCGTTATCTGGATCGCTGCCACCAACTTCTGGCAGATGCCCGAACCTTGCCAATAATTTACGAAGGATAAATATGTGTGAAGTTTAAAGTCAATGACTACGCTCATTTAAAAATAAGTGACACGTTTTCTGCTGTCAATTTTCATTCCAATAAATCGTCACTTGTATCTCATACTTTTTTTCATCTATGTTAATTTAATAAACGATTTTAGAAAATAATAACAATTTTCAATTCTATTTTTACGTGATATATGTATATGAAGCAAAGAATCAGAATGTTAATGAGAGGGTATTTTTTGTTCCAGGTATGCATACAAAGATGACTATAATTAAAATCAACCAACACTGCGTTATATTTGCCAAAAAATGTGAGGTATTTTTTAATATAAATAATTGTTTTTGTCGTCGTAATTTTCGTTTTATTTTTCCATAACGACAAACATTTGAATATTTTAAATAAAGATTTTGCAAAGTGCTTTTCTCTATTTGTTTGTAAATAAAAAAAAATGCAGTAAAAGTTTTAATAAACGTTAAATTATTGCTTCTATTTGTAGCCTGTATCTGATAACTTTTTAATTACATTATTATTTACTATAAAAGCCGATCAAAATTATGCAAATAGCAAAGAGGAGTGCGCTAGTAAAAAATGTTCATTAATTTGCATGGAAGCGTGTGTGATAAGAAAAGTTTGAAAACTTTTATCTGGTACAATTGCATTAACCTTTTGCACTGAGATACACGCATTCCGTACACGTCGTACAGCGTTAAGCTCCGTTATTGCGATCCGCTTATCTTCCGCAGGTATATCGTGCAACTTTTCTCTATACTTATCATTTTTCAGCGACTTATGTAATTGTATCGATAAGTTCACACACTAATTAAGGATTTTTGTTTTTCAATTTTTTCTTTATTAATCATTTTCTGTTATTAACTCCGCTATTTATATTTTGCATTTTTTGTTGTCATACGTCTAATAAGTTTTTCATCAATAAATAAATTATTCTCGAATATACTAAAAGTCCTATCTGTTTTTATGTGTCGGACAATTGTGGAGCAATAATAAGATTGAATTATTTGAATAATAAGATTGAAAAATTGATTTTACTAGACGTGACATTTCTGCTGGTTAGCCTTCTGCCAGCCAAGTTCACGTTAACGTAACAACGACAACGCAACTCGGATAATGCGAGCAACAACTTAATATCCGGAAAATGACGGTTGAAAAAACTCGACCCTAGAACTGTCAAATGAATTGATTACAACTTAATGAATTAACACCGATAACTTTTGATTTTATGGTAAAATTTGTAATACCAATAAATGTTATTAAAATAATAATTTTATCATTTCAGAGCCATATTTTTGTGTGTTAAAAATTATTTGTGCGTTTAATTTTTACGTTTAATTTACAGCTGCATTCTTTTACCATTTTTTGTGAACTATAAACTCCTTTGAAATATTATAATGGAAAAATAACTTTTCCAATTAAGTAAACTTCAACGTTGGAATAATATTGAACGTCAAGTTTCGTTTTAATGCTGGTTTATTATGTCTTTATATAATATCGGGGCTCACTGCCAAGTGACCGGAGATAATTTTAGAAAATCATTGTCGTGAAATTTCGACTGCGCGGAATTGCGAATCGAATTCTTTCTCAACTTTGTATATTCTCTAAATAATTGTATTGTCGTCATTCTCACTTTTACATGAATTTTTCCATTGTTCATAATAGTTTGTATACAAAACCACCATCTTTTGTCAACTTTTAATTCAAATGTAATTGTTATTAATTATATTTAATAATCATTTCAAATTTTTATCTTTGAAATTATTTGTATGTTCATCTCTGGTGGTTTTGAAATAAATTTTGTAGATGTTAGAAAAATGACGACGTTAAAAGAATTCTATATTGTCAACAAATCGAGCGAAGAGTAACCTAAAGCGAGATCAGTCGCTTTTCAATCCACGCGTTCCAAGAAATCAATTTGGATTTATGGAAAGTCTATTGACTTGCTTCAAAGTTCGTATAGTATATAAGAAATCTTGAATTTTAGTTGCATATTCGAATAACGCAGACATCGTCTTGTAGAATATCGTTTATTCCGGGCTCTCACATTTCACGACGTTGTTCAAATTAATTATCCTGCATCGCATGAAAACTTGTCTAACTCGTAAAATAAACAAATCAATTTTGATTAGTATAATAATGATCAGTTCGCTATATTCGTTCAATTGATACCAAAAGTTTTTTTTAAGCCGTCCAACTTTATGATTAGAGTTTCCATTTGAATTTCAAAATAGCAACTTGGCAATATCGAAAAGAAATTATTCTCGCATACAAAATAAAGACAACCAAAAAGTGCATGAGGCGGACGAGCTCATTCAACTTTTAAAAGTGCAATATGCGCATGTATAGCTATAAGAAAACCTTCGGATGATAGCGAATTTTGCTGAAACAAACAAGTTACAAAAGTTTGATGATTGAAACTGATCTGATGAAAATTACAGCTTCCATTGACATACACAGAAGCTCTCTATAATTATACAACTTTTTTTCTCTGTGCTGATACATGAACTGAAAAACTGACGAGAAAAGAACGCGGAGGATGGTCAAACAAATCCTCAAAATTATATATCTTTCGACTGTAACACAGAGCGCAAGCTAAATTAAATCAACTTAAAGTCGCTTGAGTACGTTCGTATGTAACTAAATATTCATTCAACTCGTCCGTAGGAATATCTTGCAGAGCAATTTAAACTTGAAATGCACATAATTTTAAGCTTGCCGGAATTCCCCATTCTTTCCTCAACAAATTTCATTTTCATTATTTTTAGCTATTCACAAGAGATTTGAATTCATGAGAAATCAAATTTTCCTTTTTAATTTGAACAATAAATTAAAAACTCAACGATTAATATATTATTGGTTCAAATGTTATCAGTGAAATAAATGGGTCGATGCTTTTGGCTCACCCTATATTCTGTGAAAGCGCGCCATCGTCCCATCCATCGCGTGCTCCAGGGTTTAATCTAACAATGATTTATACTGTTCAGTGATTCTCAAAGTTACCTCCATGCCAAACATTAAATTCCAATTTCATACGACAACTTTCCCAGTAAACACTCATGTTGAATGAAAAAAATATATACATTCTCTTATTTTTATTTTATTTCGAATCAGTTGAATCAAATTTAAAACATCAAATGAATAACAATTTTTTTTCTACCTGATACTAAATGTAATTAAAAGTTTCATCACAATCAACACAGACACATGCCGACGAGGTAACAGAAAATTGGTACATTATAATCTTGGTGACATTACGTTACTATAATAAAAGACATGTGTACACACAAAGTTGAGAACCTTTGTAGTGACACGCTACATGTTCTGTTCTCTATCACTATACACTTCGTATGAATGCATTATGTACGCCCGGCGAATATGTCAACTGCAATATTACATTTACACGGCATCTAATTTTTTTCTCCCACTTTTTTCTCCTATTTAACATTATTAAAACGAATTTTGTCGTTTCAGATTCTTTCACCATCATTCAGCACGGTAAACATTCTTACAATATGAAGTTTACTTTCAAATAATCAACATTACACCGGTCATTTCATTTTTAAATTGCCAAATTAGTCAAGTGGGAACAAAAAAAAACACTAAAGGTTCAACAATGTATATAGGGATTAAGTTGATAAATTTAACAATTAGCCTGATCGTGTAATTTGAAGCCCGATGAGCATTAATTGAATGTGCTTGTGAATGTAAAATAAATGGCGCCTAGGACTATTCGATTTATAACGGCGTGCATAATAAAACAAAAGGTCATGAAAAATACGAAATTTTGCTAAAGTCCCCCGATAAACTGAAGCACCTATAATATTCTTCTCAAACGGAAAAGTATAATTTGCTCCCTATTGGGAGTTTTATGAAATTGATTTCTCCAGCTTTTATGAAGAAAGATGTGTTCCTTCCAGAATGTGTACTAGCAAAACTTTTTACTCGAGTTTAATTTTAGTTTTATAGTACAGAATTGAAACTGAAAGATTAATTTGAATTAATAAAAGAACAATTTTGTTACTTAATACAAAAAACTGAACACAAAATGAAAACATACAAGTTTCAACAATTGATGCTAGTTGACATTTTAATTAAAATGAAATGAGCACAGGTTGAAAAAGAGTGGACAAAAATACAAATGAACAACCAGTATAGAGGCTCTTAATAATTTTTCATATACAAAGTCATTAATGACTTTTCGTTCGAAAATAAAGCCACGGCGCATCCACTAAAACTCATCTTTTGATTAAACCATATTTTAATTTGTGAGATAAAACGCGATCAGCGGTTTAATCTCACGTAATCAAAGAGCTTGTTTGGTTTACCGTATAATATTGGTTTTACTTAATAATTGCAAAATTCAACGTCGATGTTAAGTAAACAAAATTTCAATCATGATAATAATGTAATATCTTTATTTTTAAATTATATCATTTATACGTAGAAGTAAATTACTGTAGTTGTCAAATTTAATCTTTACTTCATGCGCTGCGCGCATGTTAATGAGAAATCAATTGGTTTGACCCGAATGTTAGTGATGAAATTTCAAATCCCGGGTTCATTGGATGAGAAAATAATAATAAAAAATCAAAGGTTTAATTTGCCAAGTTTGTTGTTTTAATTGTATATTCGTTCAAAATAAAAGCAAATAAACATACAAACATTTAAAACATATTAAATTGTTATTTGAAGAGTGCAAATAATATTCAAAGTTTAAATTTAATTCAATCAATCAATCAATCAATTAATAAATTAATCAATTAATAAATAATTAATAAATTTAATTAATTATACTTTTATAAATTTTCATTCGTCTATCCGAATTACAAATGAAAAAAAAAAACTAAATTGAAATATCATTTCACTTTATTAATTTTGTTCTAACAATTTCAATTTGAAAAGAGGTTTTTTTTATTTGCAAATTGAATAGCAACATTTTCTTGTTCAATTTCACTTTGAACTGAATCTCGAGTCTCAAATAATTCAACTTGTTTACCAGCTAAGAGAAACATTCTTATTGGTCAAAACTGAACTGAAATTAGGAATCGAAGTTACCTCGAGCAGACGCAGTATGCAATGCCTGAAATTTCTACTAGACGTCGTTAGCTTTCATGCACATTTTGTGTCTATGTAAAGAAAAAGATCAATATTGGTTTCCTCCAGATGGTTAATATTCAACAGAATCTCATTGTAATTGAATACATCGTTTTCAGAAATGTATATAATAATTTAAAAAAAAAAAAAAAAAAAAAAAAAAAGAAAAACTTGCGTCGTTTCACTTTTAGGGCCATTAATTTCACTATTCCTATACTGTAAAAACAATATTTTTTGTCATGTTTGCTCAAATAAAAAAATATTATCCTCGGAACCTTTATTTTGATCTTCTTTTTGAGTAATGACGATGAACTCTTTCCTTCCGTTGAACTCTTTTCGAATAAAATGTAAAACGTCTTCTCACGATCGTTCGTCGCGTTTGACTTCTCCTGTTTGATGAAAAGTCCGGTTGATTTCTCCCTTGTCGACACGTAACTGAGGCATCATTGCGCTTGTCATCGTGTGCTTTTTGTTTACGACTGTCAAGTTCCCAGATTTTGTACGTGTCCTCTTTGGCAATGCCATAGTAGATGGAATCAATTTTCTCATTGCACATAGGACAACTATTTCGAATGCTGATCCATTTTTGGATGCACTGGAAACAGAATTTGTGCATGCAATTGACAGTATAAGCGAAATTCGCCATTTCTTCTAGGCATATTACACACTCCTCGAGTGACATTGTCAACTGAAAAAAGAATAAATCTAATATTCGGTTTCAAAAGTCATTACGCATGATAACTCGTTCAAAAGTTAATTTAATTTAATATTAACATCATTTCAAACAATTTTTGTTCGCTCTTTCAGTGTTGTAAAGTTTTCAGAACAATTTTTCGTTCTTATAAATTCAAAATTTGAACTTACATTTCACAAGGATAGAAGAAACCAGCTTCGGAGACACACAAATGGTTGTAACCTATTTGGATATAAAAAAAAACTTATTTAAACAAAAACTGTTAGGAAAGAGAGAACAGCGACGGTGTGAAAAAAAACTGAAAGTCATAACCTTAACCGATATTCTTGACAGCTTCGAACTATAGCTAATCAAAATATTCCAATTTCAAATAGCACTAGATGAAAAAAATTGTGATTATAAAATTTAAAACCAAGTTGTCTTGTCGATGAATAATAAACTGATAGAAAAAATTGAACAAAAAAAGAAATTATACAAGTAACCATTCGATTATTTGCATCGATCACTTTTATGAACTTGTCTAACTCAAAGTATTTACATTATTCAATAAGGAACAGGAAATATTAATTTGTTAAAGAGAAATTGTTTGATCTTATTTGCCTACTGCAAGACTAATTCGTTCAAACTCGATTTTAATTGATTCTTCTTTTCAACAGGACGAAGTTCTGACGATCTCAGAAAAAGTGGTTGTTCGTGTGCATGACCTGGTAACATGGCTATCACCGTCACTGGAGTGGTCCTGGGGGCGAGAGGTGAACATCCCGTGGACACTCTCTTCTTCGCCAGAAAGCAGCCCACGGGGACCCGAGACTGCACAGCCACAGGTGCTCACAGACCCGGGCATCGACTTCTCCGATGTGGAAAAGCAACAGAAGGAGTACGAGAACAACACGAATTGCGTGAAGAAGCAGGACAGTCAGAGTCGCGTGGTCGTACTCTCATACCCTCGCTACTGCCGCTACCGCGCTCTCCTCAGGAGGCTTGAGGGCTCCGAACCCTCTTGGCTCGCTTCTTCTGTCGCCGCTGCCCTCGGGGGTTTCACGGCCTTGCCTGGCACGCGCGTTCTATTCTGCCGGGACACCTTTGATTACCCTGATCTCGAGACACACGAACTCTTGTGCAATCATTTAGGTTTGTGCTTCTGTTACAATTATTCTGTTTATTATAATATCAACAGTAACTGAATAAATTGAAGAATCATTTGTTCTATCTAGTTCTTGAATATTCTAACTGAAAATTCTTTCAAAATAATTTACTTTATATTGAAACATGAACAAATATATTAAAAAACGAAATATTGATAAACGTTAAATGATGTATATAATAATTTGATATTTTGTTGTCAACGAATCAAAAAACGCTCGATGAACTCGACGATTTTTAATAATATTTAGAGGTGGCTTAAATCATTCATTTTTTTTTTTTTTTTTTTTTTTTTTTTTTTATAAAATAAGAAGTAACAGAATTAGAATTAGATTAAAAAAATAACCTTTGCAAACTACTGCACCGAAGTAGCAATAATTGTTTGAAGTTTCCTGGTCATATTTTAAAGCTAATGTTGTATAAAATAATGAGTTTTTCACCCTTAATTCAAGTTTTATATGATAATTTTTAAATGAAGCTAATTTCTATCAATCAATCAAGGAGGTATTATATTAAGATTTGTTAAATATAAATTCATGTCTAAAGTCGTTTAAGCACGTATTACTCCGATTAAAAATATAAGCAGTTTTTAATATTTTACCACTGGTCGATAATTTATTAATCTGTTATACCGACTTTTCAGTTTAAAGAGTTTTAAATTCAATCATAAAAGTTTTCTGATTTTTGATGAGTATTAATGAAAGTTTTGATGAGTTCAATGAAATGATTGTAAGTATTTCATTACATATTCCTTTAGCATTGACTCTTTGACCCATGATTTTTTCTTTTAGATCCAACATGAAATACGAATTTCATTAAAAATATAACCACTCATTAATTTCAACATACAACTATTGTTACAAATTTCATTTTCTTACATTTACTTATAGCTTAGATCTTAATAGATGAGAAAGTACAATAACATTCAAATAAATGTCAAGTAACATTAATGAATGAAAGACAAGTAGCATAATGAATATCTCTCTTCCATCATCAGTGAAAGGATTAAGAAAATCAAGAGATGAACACAAATAATTATGATTTCTATCTTGTCTCCTGACAGATCAGCATTAACTTTGAAAATGTGTCTTGAAACTGACTCTGTTGAAACTCATTGGCATTTGCGTACCCGTAACGAAAATAATATTTTTTTAGGTAAAAAAATTTGTAAGTAAAAATTGTACTAATGTAACATGCAGAAGCTATGTTCGACCGCAGCTTAGTCTTCAAGTTTTTCCAACTCTAGTTCAGTAAAGTAAACCACGTTAAGTTATTCAGATGTACTAATTTGATTTAATTTCTGAACTTGATTTTAAGTTCTACAAATTTGCTGTTTGTGCGTCAAAAAGTCTTACGTTTTTTCTATGGTGTTAAGTTCAGAGTTCATATTTTGTGCGTCAGAAATGATCAAGTCTTCGGTGAACATAAATTATTTATATTCTGGGAACCGCAGCAGGAGATTTTGATCCGTATTTGAAAATTTAGTGAGGTCGGTTATTCAAATAATGTATCGGTGAGAACCTCAATCATAAATTCGATCATAAATTCGGTCATAAATCAACTTTGCAACAAAATGTTGTTGTTATATTGTTTATAAACGTATTGTTTATTTCATTTCATTTACTAAGTGCTTTTTGATCGTTAATTTTTATTTCATCAAACTGAGACCAATTGGAAATCACCTTACAATCCATTTAGTCAACCCAAATCACTTTTGACATTTCCGAGTATAAATATCATTGTAACTCTGAATAATTGGCCGAAAAAAGTACCTCTATTGGTACTATTGGTAATTTTTATAATATTATAAACAAGTTTGTAGAAAATTTAATAAATCATGGAACTAGACCATATTGAGCCCAGATATTTGGATAAGGCACCGCAATGTAATTAGGCTCCTCAATCACGTAGAAAATGTTCATTAAATATAATATTCACGGTCGTTTGCAATAAAAACTTCATCTACTGAAAATTACAATTTTTCAATGAATAATATTTGAAACTGACAAAAATGATATTAAAATCAGATTAAATTCGAAAAAACGTAGATTGTGCATCAGTGACTATTGTTTTTGTTATTACAAAATTTACAGTAATATACAAGTTACAATTGTATGATGCAAAAACACTATGTTTATTTCCACTGTGCATGAATTTTCATACAGATTATCAAGAAAAGAGTATTCAATTTTCTCTTCAATTTTTACGGAAATTAATTATACAAATTATGTTCAGAAGAAATAGATCGTTATTTCATTTAGCTCATCAAATTATGTGTTCAACATCTACATGTCAATTTCTATTCTAAAGAATATTCTATTCTATCTGTCTATTCATATTCTATTCTAAAAAAAAGAAAGAAATTTAATTATAACCTACAGTTTATTTTAATTCTGAAAATCCAGAAATTTGTTCATTCGCAAGTAAATTTAGATTTTATTTTGTGCTGTATTAAGAAACATATGTAAAAAATTCAAAGATACATTTCATTATTCACTTCCATTTAAATATTTAGTAGTCAACATGCAATGTAGAAGTGCGCGCGACATTCTAATTTTATTGTATTTTGATGTTTATCATTTATACAAGAAGTTAATATTTATGGCTCGTTGGTACTAAAAATACGAATTTTAACAAATATAAGCTACCATCTAATGACGAAGTATTAGTTAAAAAAATGGCTGTCTCTCGCTGAAGAAACTTATTCTATCCAGTGTTATCAAAGTGACATCGAAATTGATAAAAGTATACTATTTAAATTGCGAAAAAGGTAATACAGAATGTGGAGAAACTATTTTTTGTTTAGAAATTGCTGAAAAAAGCAAGAGCAAAAGACGCATTCTTATGAAAAGAAAATATTAGATTTATAGAGAAAACTGAAGAATCTTTTTGACAATATCTACTATAATGCATTCAAAATGATATGAAATCCAATAGTCAAAAAGTTCATGATCACAGAAAAGAAAGTTTTTCATTCATCAAGAGTTCTACAACTATAACAAAAATAAAACAGAACGATGAATTTCTTATTATTTATATAAAATTTTTACAAAAATAATATTCGTCTTGTCGTAACTTTTTTATTAACATGAACTACATTTTAGATGAATTTTGGTAAGAAAGTGTTGAGAAACCTCCGACCAATGGCGCAAAAAAAGAAAAAATCATACGCCGTCAAGATGCTCAATTCCTGGGCAAAATAAAACGAAACGATCGTAAAGCAGCGACACTGCTTCATCCTGTTGCTATTGCTTTAGGACAAGACGCTGTCAATATTGTATGCGGTGTAGCAACTAAAAAGAGAACACGTGAAAAAGTGCTCTGACTTCGATCTACTGAAGAAATAAAATAATTTTAAATCCACCAATAACTGTCCATTTGGATGATAGAATAGATCTTAAAAGGTACTTTTTATATCGAAGAAATCAACTTTATGACAAGCTTTACAGTTGTAAAAAAAAAAAAAAAAGAAAAAAATTATATTTGTATGTATCTCTTATGTAGCTTTTATGTATGATGCTTTCTGACAGACTACCTATCAATGGTACGAAAGGTGTCAGAGAAGATCAACTACTGAAGATACCTGCTCTACCAAATGGAAGTGGTCAATACATAGCAGAAGCATTTATAGTGCATAATACACTAACCATAAGAATGCGTGCATTATGCTAGAGAGTATGATAGGAAGAAAGTTACATTATTTCACTTGTAGGATGCATTCAAATTAGTTTTGGAAGTTGTGCTTACTAAGTGTTTAGACCCTCATTTGTTCCAGCTATTTAAACGATTTTTAAGAAAATCGGGCACACTGGATATTCAGATTTTCCAAATTGAAGTGAAAGAAAATGAAATAGCATTGTATTTTCGATTGCTCAACGCAAGAAAGTGATTTCATTCTATTTTTGACAAGCTCTGAACCAACTGTTGTTCTGATTTCCAGGGGTCATAGCCATCGATGGACAGCTAAGGCTCCATATTGAATCAAGATTGATCTATTTTGAAATGAATTCCAAGTGACAAAAAGTGAAATGCTTGGCTTACAAAAAATTGTATTTTTGCTACGTTAACGTAGGTTTATATGTTGTATCAAGCTCCTAATGTTATTCGTGTAACAACAAATGGTTTCATGTTTCTAAAAAATCTTCCCAAGTATAAACAGATAGATCTTGAAGTTGTTGATGCACCGTTAAGCGAATTTCTCAAGTATGCGTGAACTTTGAACTTTTAGACTTAGACAGTTACTTCCTAAGTTCAGCAATTGAAAATTAGGAAAACTATGACAGCTATAGAATATATAAACAAGGAAAAATGTGTATACTGCGACTTATAAATTATTATTTATACAAAATCAAATAGAGTAATACTGATAAATATTCTGTTGTGAGGAGAGGAAGTTCATTTATTTTTTATTTTTTATTGATTACATATGTATTCATGTTCAATAGATTTTATCTCATTGTCTCATCCGTGATATGTTAATAATTATGTTAAATCAATAAAAACATTAACAAAGGGAAATTATAATAAGTGTTAATCAAACTATTTTATGTGACATTTACTTGCCGATTCATAAAAACATTATCTATACTTTTGTAAAAAAAATTTATATGAAATAAGTTTCATTTATGTAAGAGGCTTTTTTTGATTAAAAAAAATATTGTTATAAGCCACCTCTAATAGTCGACCAAAGTCGCCCAGTTTTTAGCCAGTGTTTTTTAATCATTATAGAAAATAATTATAGATGGAGTTTCGATGAAAAGTTTTTAATTGAAACATTCTACTGAACGTGGAAATAACGATTTGGCTAAAAAAAACACTAATAATTAAATTTCTTATTAAATGGTATTATTTTATTGTGTATAATAAAAAATATATTATACATAATTCGACTAGATCATTAACTATTTTTCAATGCTTTTGATAGAAATATTAATTGAGACATAATGTTGCAGCTCCTAAGTTGAAAGGCCGGCCTCGGAGGAAGTTGAAAAAGCGCAGCGCCTCCCCTGGTGAATCTAGCAATGAAAGTGAGGCCTCGGTTGCGTCGACGTCCAAGAGCATTGTGACGAATTTGAATCATTCTGCTAGCATTGGACGATTCGCAAATGTACGCCGCAGCGAGCGCAAAACCACTGCCGAAGAAAAGAAATTTCTCATGGATGTACAAAACTTCATGAATTCGCGCGGTACTCCTGTTGGGAAAACTCCATTGCTCGGTTATAGGCAAAGTACGATTTTTATAAAATAATATTAATATACTAAAAACAGTGTGTCTTTTACGGATTAAAACAATTCAAAAGAGTACTTGATTCATAAATTGTTTTGAATGTTCTTTCATTTCTATAATACATTTTTTTGGATTTTTCAGTTGACTTATACTTATTTTACTCAAAAGTGCAAATGTTAGGAGGTTACGAATCCGTGAGTGCTGGGCGCTTATGGAAAACGATCTATGATGACATTGGTGGGAATACAGCATCTACCAGTGCTGCAACGATTACTAGACGTCATTACGAAAGGTATCAAAATTGTGAATGCACAGTTTCATTGATAGAAGAACATGTGAAGTAATTTATGCGTTTACAGATTATTATTACCATACGAGAGGTATCAACGAGGTGAGGATGCAAAATTGAAGCCCATCCAAGGACGTCGCACCAAGACAAGTAGCACGTCCGAGGACACCATGGTTGAAACGATGACGAAACAGGAACCCGAAAACAACTATCCAAGAGAGTCTTCGCCATCAATAGCCAGCGAACCCATGTCCAATTGTAATTTGAATTCCAGTATCCATTCGAATCCTCATTTTACAAGCACCACGCCACCTGTACAGTCAATTTTAGCCACGACGGTATGTTTATATTATTTATATTAAATTTTTAATGTTGTTGTGAAATAGAAGTTTTAGGAGCACTTGTTTTAGTTTGCAGACACTAATTTGTCTTGTTGATTTTCAGCCATTTCTGTCGAGTGACAAGCCAAGAAGTGATCCTGGTAAAACCTCGTCGCTACGGAGTGTGCGGGTGAAGCCCGACCGGTTGAAATCATTGAACACGATAATCGCCGGTAGCGCCGCTCCTTCATCGCAACCGCCAAGTCCGCCCCCTTCATCCAACACGTCAGCGTCAACGCCTTCAAGCACACCTTCAACGACTCCTACGAACGGCACGAGTCAAACTGCACTCGAGCGTCAGCTGAACGCGAGTCCGCTGATGAGTCACCAGGTGGCACCCTCTTCTTCGCCGAGCACACCCCCTACGGTGGTGACGTTAACGCCACCTCCGGAGAAAGATATGAAGGACATCAAACTCGATGCCAAACAGACAAACCTCATTGCTCAAGGCAAAGAGAATATTCCTCTCTACGACGAGAAACCTTTGTACATTGAGAAAGTGGTGGCGCCACGGTCGCCTGAGGTCATTGATCTGGAGAGTGAAGAAAAACTTATTATTCCAAGTTTCAAAAAGAGAAAATTAGAGATACTTAGGGAAGGAGGGTTGGTATTTGCTTAACTTGTTAGTTTTTTAGATTGGAGATAAATTGAATGTCTGATTAATAATGTGGTTAAATTTCAGGTTGGAAGTCACAGCGGTAGAGCTGGACAGTCGGCCTAGTGTGATTCAACCGCATGCGACGGCGCCACATGCGAACGCCAAAGTCGAGGAGAAGGTTGCACCGACGACGCCAGCAGTCAGCACGCCGAAACTGATATCAGTGACGGTGACGCCGGATATCGGACACATGTTGCCATCCAGGGCGAACAACAACGTGGCCGTAAGCAACAGCAACGTTAGTAACAATAGCACAGCAACGAATAGTCGGGTGATAAACGTGGGCAACTCGGGCAATGCACTGCTCCAGTTGTATGCGACTGCGGGTGTGACTCGAAGGTTTCCTGCGTCGACGCCACCTGTGCCGATGACCGACCGACAGGTGCCACCAAGGGTCACCCAGGGCAGGTCGATTTTCTCGCATAACGAAAAGACTGTCTACGGCAATCCTAAAGAGATCCTCGCTGTGCCTAATAAGTACGCCGGCAATAGTGGCGGGGTCAACCTTGTGCGAAGCGAAAACCCGCATCTTCCTGGCGGCGTGCTAGATCTTACACAAAAGCAAACTTTCTCTAGGCCGAATCTCGAAATTGTGAGGGTACCTGTTTTATCTCGACCGACTCCTCTGAATTTGGATACGAAAAGTTCGCAAAATTCAAGGTACATTTTAATTGTCATCTAATCGAAATATCAAAAATATTCTTATTAGTTTGAACCGGTAACATGTTTTTAATATAAACAATCATTTTACAGAGACAAATCGGTAGCTCATTATCCTCCGCCTCCCATGGAGGCGCCGCCACCTCGCAAGAATCATTATCCAGCGGCGGCGACGTATACGAACGTGCTGGATAGTCGCACGATGGCTTCGAATAATTTAGAGATCACACTTGTGAGTCCGAAGAAGGCAAGTCCTGGCCCGATCCGACCAAATAGCGTTGGATCAGCGGGTACCATGTCGCCTCACAGGAAAACTCCGCAGCCTCTCATCAACAATAAGTACCCGAGTGGTATTTCCAGGAGTGAGCCGGTTTCTCCGTACACGCCGAGAAAGAGCAGCCATCCTGTTGTCATTCCCAACGTACCCAACCTTAGCCAGCTCAATAACGTTGGTGCTTTCGCTCGAAACACAGCGTCATCCATGAATCTTGATAAAAGAAAAGGAGAGAGCAGTCGTGACCATCATCGCAGGTAATTTTGTGTGATACGATTTATCGTTTGTTCAAAAAATGACGACTTGTCAAGGTGTTAACAAAAAATATTGATTTGTACAAATTTGCAGGACAAGCGAAGGGGAAAAAATGGTTTCAGCACATGAGAGTTTGCGTCGACACAGCATGCCAAGTGCGTTTGTACCGCCGGGTGTCATGGCGAATGGTCCCGGGGGCTTTTTGGCGCCACCGCCTCCAGGCCCGCAAATGCCAACAAACAGTCCAAACAAGTTCCTGCCTATGATCGACCCGATGTATTACAGCGCCTTTTACAACGGACTGTTGCCATCGCCGATGGTAGCGGCTGCTGCGGCCGCTAACCCCTTCCTGCCACCCGAGTTTAGCGCCTATTATAAGGAATTACTGGCGCCCTCTCAGTCAAGACTCGCGATCGGACAGTCGCCTACTGTTCCCACGTCTAAATGAAATTATCATCATCATCATCATTTTCATTGATTCCGACATTTCTACGTTTTTCTTTATGTTACAAAAATCCAAACGATGTACTCTGTAACGATTTTGCTTGGATTGGGTATTTCTTGTTGATTCGTTGTGAGATTGATGAAATCGACAAAAAGAGATGATACAAATGATTTCACGGTCAACTTTTAATATATGTTTAAGTTTTTTGGATTGTATAAATAGTTGCTTGAAATTTCAATCCAGGCAGACTCGCTGATGTAATAACTTAAAAAAAAATGTTAAATATTAATCCGATCACGACGCCCCCTACCCCCAAATTCGGTTCGTTCGTTCGTTTCCGTGGATCCTGTGATAAAACTTCGGGGGCTGGAGGTCGGTTGCATTTTTCGCCACAGAGGGCTCTGTTGTTCTTTGTTTTCCACTTTTGATATACGCGTTACTTAAAAAAACACATACATCTTTCTCATTATGTTTATTCCATCGAGATACTGCAAATGATTCATGATAGATAATTGATGAAAGAATTTGTTTTTGTTTGTCTTTTGCGAGGTGTGTAAATAATGTAAATAAATGTATGCAATTGTAAGCGTCGTACGATAAGGCTACGGAATAAAAGCAAATACACAACAAAAAAAGATGAAAAAAAAACACAAAAAAATTACAAAAAAAGCAGCATTGTCTTGAAAGCGTTTAGGTCGTAAGGGCTCATTTTAGCGTATGTACAGGCAGGCCGGGTGAAGCGGCCCAAATGTTTACGATATCGCAACGAAAAGGCGCTTGTTATCGTTTGTCGCCGACAGCGCCATCTGCGTGACTCGATACTTCATCTTACGTTTGTTTTTTACGTACTGTTCGATAATTTTCATTCGAAAAATTAAAAGAAAAATACATTTGTTTCGTAACATTTGACGTGAATAATGTTCTGATTATATAACAGCGTTTACAAAATTTTCTATTATTTCGATTAGCATGATTTGCTGCTTTGCATCAGCGCATGTTAAGAAACATGTCTCATTGATTCCATTTTGTTTGAACTTTAAAAAATAAATGTTTCTTTTTGTGAATCGGAAAACAGAGTTTATTGTTACGATTCGTTTGTTATTAATTTTTTAAAAAATAATATATAAATATATGATATGATATGATGAATAAAAATATTGATAAAGATTTTTAAACGTTTCGCCTTTTTCGTTTAAAAGTTTCCCGTGTTGCTTGATTCTTATTCGGTAAATGCTGTGAGTTTATTTTCTCCGTTACACTTTTGATTGTGAAACAATAATCTAATTGTCGATGGACCGTTGCGATTTCGAGTCTGAGGTCTGCGCGCTCGGTGCAAATACTCTCGATATATTCATGTTAAATCGTAGAAAACATTGATAGAATATGTTCGTTTTAGGATACTCTTGAAAACAAAAAAATACATATATGGTACGAAGAAATTGAATTTGAATCTATGAAAATTGAAATTAGAAACAAAGGTCGAATGGAATGGAAACAAGAAATTTACGAGTTATAAAAAAGTATAAAAATAATTAAATAAAATTACAAAGAGTTCAATAATCTAGCATTCAGAAAGAGTTTCGACAAATGTAATCGATGTCTTTCAAGAAATAATTCATGAAAATTTCGTCGTACACTCCCAAAGAAAATAATTTATTCAGCAATTAAGAACGAATAAGTTGATTTAGCGATTGTTTTTTTTTTTTCAATATTTTTACCGCGCAATGGTTCTATACTTTCATCCATCACTCAATGAAAAAAAAAAAAAAATTTTAAATAAATTATTTTCTTTGCGGACAAAGTATCCAAAAACCCTTCCGCAAGTGAATGTTATGAAGAACGCGTGGCGGTTCTTTTGCAAATCATTTGATTTTGTCGCCTTTCGAGTTAAAACTTGAATTGATCCGTCCACATAATGTTGTTGGCAAAGCTTGTACGACTGTGCTGCCGTGGACTCTTGGTTTTATTCGGGCTTCGACGGACAATTTTTATATTGTAACACAACTTTTTTATACACATTATAAATGAACATACACTGGAAAAAAAAATAATAACAAAATGCAAAAAATAGTATGAGTGTGTGTACACCGTGTAAGATAAGACCTGTATTGAGTTTCTCGAATAGCCAAGTCAGTCGACCAATTTTCTCAATTCTTGATTAATCCATTGAGTGCCATAAGTCATATGCCGTATCACCGATCCGTTCCTTTTAATAATAATATATGCGGAAGAAGCGCACGCGACGTGCTGTGTAATGAAACAAAGTGCAAGAGTGCAAATTAAAAAAAAAACGAAGACCATTTATACTGTGTTTTTCATTCAAATTGTCAAGTTAATGTATTTTAATTTTTGAATATTAATTTCATGAAAACAATTTTATCTGATACTTTAATTCATCACAGATTCTTGTCATTCATCAAAACAAAATATTGAACCTTATTGAAAGAAAGAACATTATTATTTTTGTAATAATAATGTAATGAATTGTAACCAGTGAAACAACAAAAACAAAACAAGTAAGTGGAAATGTTGAATGTATAATACTGAAATTAAAAATTTGGTAATGAAAACAATCGCAAGAGGCGTTACTGTACGAAATGCAACGTGTTCCGAAAGTCACAGCGACGCAGCAGAGCGCATGCATGAGATCTCAGGGGGAGAGGAAGAAGGCCGAAAGAGAGGTAGCGCGAAATTTAAAATCTCTTTACGGCAGCTATAAACTGATAACCTGTTTAACCAGTTCAGCAGAAGCGCTCTTGTTTGTCGCTTTTTCAACGCTTTTGCCGGCTTGCGCGCGCGTTACTTTTTTGTTCTGTCGCACTCCTTTTTCGTCGTCTCTGTCTTTTTTGCGTTGTTATGCGCGCGTCCGCTGTCTCTCCCCGCAGCGTCCCTTGTCCACACCGCGCCCGAGTTATAGAATGTTTCAATGAGCATGGGTCTCGCTGAAAACCTGTTCCGCTTACAATTTATGTCAAGATCCGAGCAAGAATCATCGCAAAATCAAAAGCCCGCGCTCGAATATTGACTCGCGGCTTTTATTTGCCTCTTCGACATGCCGATTTTTCTTCGCGTTCCCTCTCTCGCTAGATCCTGCAGCTCATGCATGATTCTCAACGTCGCTCTTTTTTGTCTCTCCCACTTTTATTTCATCACCACCAATTTCATCTATTTTTGTTTCTCATCATTACAATAGCCATTTTTTACCTAACAAATATTAAACAAAACCAAAACTTGAAAATGAAATGAAAATTCAAACTTATAAATTATTCGTTAACAAATGTTCAAGTACGTTACAAGAGCGTTTCAAAAGTTTTGTATTCGCGATGCTATGAACTGCAAAATTGTTAGGACAATTAAATTTGTAACGTTGTAATTGACTTTGTGTAGCGGTGCTACAGTGAGCAGTCTCAAATGGATTTTACTTCCGTATTGCGCGTGTACTTCCGAAACGTTTCAGGAATCCTCCTGTCCATCGCGAGACAAATCGAAATATAAAAGCACCCAACATTCCTTGGCAGTTTCCATGTACTCATGGCGGCAACGTTGCGAATGAGAGGGTGACGACTGCGGCATTGAGGGGGCGACCAAACTGTGTTTACCACTTCATATTCCGTGACAACCGACAAACATGCCCTCTTGTATATCCTGTATTGTTATACTGTATCGCTGCATACCATACCACCTCACCGCGTAAATCTGCATTCGGAGACAAAATTCTCGATGCAAATGCACCCGCGCTAATCATTCACTCCCCTTCCATCAATTTCTAATTTCACAACTCGTCGGTGCATTGTTCAAATTATTGGGCAAATTCTGTACCACCTATAAAGGCCATTTTTGCATTTCAAAAATGAATCAACATCATCAGGTAAATTTTTAAATTCATGCCAGAACGCCTAAAATTGAAAAAAAATGTCTCAAAAAAAGTGCATCAACTTATAACAAAATATCAAATTCGTATGATCTGATATCAAAAGTTGTATCAAATAAGGAAATCTTAATTTTATATTTGTCTTTTGGAATTACTTTTTCTTGCAGATTGGTAAGTACTTAGTTTTCGCAATGTTGCAGTTCAGCAAAGATCAATATTGATTGAAACCCGTGCATTATTATATGAATGTGCACTGGGATCCTATTTAAACAAACATTATTATTCACAACTAACGCGATTCAACTTGGTAAGCCTTTTGAACCAAAAGTTTTTCCTAAGTTCAAGTTCCACACGCTAAGTGATCTGTTGAACTGTTGTAATTACAAAGTTAGACAATTAATGCCCGTGGGATACCATGTTTATCATCCAGTTAGAACTTTTATTTGCAAAAAAAAAAATATAAATAAATAAATAAAATAATTAAATCGTGTAAACAATTGAAACTTTGTGATATGAATTATATCCACTCCTCTCTGATATGAGTGACGAAAATTGATCTCAGGGTTTCTTCCTCTTTTTTTCGGTTGAGAAAAAAAAGGTACTTTTTAGATAATACATCCCATACGCTGTTATGAAAATTCTTGACGGCAGCTAAAGATGCTTGCGTACGATAAAAATTGGGTGGATGCATCGACGTGCAGAAATATGTTTTTTTTTTATATGCATGCATAATATATTTGCATTCATTTGAATATTTCTCGGCAAAGATGTCGCGAAGACGAATTTATGAAAAGAGATAGCGCAGAGCCGCGATGCGAGCAAGGATGTATGGTCACGTGATCTTGTCGGCGCACTCTCTTCCGCCCAGTTCTCACGAGAACTTGACTCGCCAGACAATAGTTTGTCGTATCGACCTGTGCGCTCTGCGTCCCGGCCCCCACCCGCACGCCACCCCTTAGCCGTTAGCGCCCTCTCTCAACGTCTCTCCTTCTCCCCCCCCCCTCTCTCTCTCTCTCTCCTCTCTCTCTTGCTCTCATCTTTTGCTCTCACTTCGCATCCTTCTTCATAGAGCTAACACACTGCGCCTCCGAACCGTGTAACTCCAAAAGGTTTCCGACTTGTTCGAAACTTGGAAAACTGCTTTTTCAAAAATTTACTAAAAAAATGCAATAAAAGTTGTAACAGATTGTACAATTTGCAGAAAGGAGAGACTCAGCTTGCTGCAATCGAAAAGCGAGTGAAAAAAATTGGTAGTTGAAAAAACAAATAAACAAAAATGTTGCTCGAAAACGTAATTGAAATTTGTTGGAGGATTTGAAAATTGAAACTGTGCGATCTAATTTGAGTCGCTGCTCACATTTAATCGACATTTATGAGTTTCAACAGTTTGGACTGTTTTTGAAGGTCGAAATTTGTTCGGAAGTTAGGTATGAATGAAACTTATCCTAATATCTCATAGCGTCTTTCTTTTGCTTGGCCTGGGGTGGTGCCAGCTAGAAGTATACGGTAGTATATATAGGTATATGCTACACGCTATATGAGCACGTACGCCCGTTACTTCCGGCTTGTCCAGTTTGTTCAGCCAGGGTCAGTGGAACGATCTATTCGCGCTGTCATTCACCCTGTGCCACGGAGCAACAGATTTTTCTTTCCTTCCAATTTTCTCATTCCAATTCCTCTGAAAATCGCATACCAGAGTTTGAATTCTAAATTAACTCAATTGAAAAAAAGCACACAAATACACACGCAAATTTACACAAACAAAACACATAAAAAAAAAAACAGATTAAAAATAAAAAAATGTTCATATCTTTTTCTGTTTTTTTTTTTTTTTACCCAAAAAATTTATATTTTTACAAGAGAATTGATTGTTTAATTAAACATTTGACGTCGCGACCTTTTTGAATTCCATCGCGATGACACACAAAGTTTCCGTTTGAATGAATAGTACAGTATCAAGAAAGCATGAATCGTGAACTGTTTTCTTGTGCACATATATGTACATGCGATAGCATGCTTTTATTAAAGATGTATGAAAGTGTAGAAAGTGTCTTAGGCAAAAAGTTGAGGAATAGTCAACGAGATCATTACGTTGTGACACATGCTCTTGCTTGCGGCACGCGCCAATATCACATTAATAACGGAGCTTCACTCATATAACTAGTACGTCCTATTTCGTATAGCAATAAAAGTCACATTCCGTGGTTGCAGTCCTTTTTTTTTTCATTAAAAAATCAGTTTACTATAAGTACCCTACATTTGCAGTAAATCAATATAAGTTTCAGTTACAAATCATTTTTCAATCGCAGAACCATAAAATGATAAATAAAAGCAGGATGAGTAAATGTAATTGAAAACCATATTAATTAGTTTTTTGATTAATTGCGAGAACAAGGGCAAAAAATTAATATACAAGATTGGAATTGGAGTCTTGTGAGTGGACGCGCGGTTGCTCTTGTTGAGGCATCGTCGCCTGATAGAACGACGATCTAGCCTGTCGGTATGACCCCCAGCTCCGTTCGCCGCCCCGCGACCCCTTGCAGAGAGCGCCCTCTATATATTTTGCTTGCTGCCGCAAGGAGGCGGCGGGGATCGCTCTGGATGCCATCGGGGGAGGGGGGAGAGGGTTGTACCTTATTGATTTTTAGGGTGACACTGTTAAGCGGCGAGTGTTGAGTCCCACGACGACGCCGAGGCTTTGAAACAAAGCGAGAAAAAATCGTGTGCGCCGGAGAAAGCCGGACCAGCATCACCGGCACTTATCAAGGACGCGTGCCTTTTTCACCATCAGTCAAAGTGCTCCGGCGCCCATGCTCGGAGAGGTGCCGACCTTTCTACAAGCGCCAATCAAGGCGACATTCCCAATTGCAATATCAAAAATATATCTACTACTATTTCTGCAACTAAGATTTGTTTAACAATAAATTGTTTGCTGTTTCTGAAAACAACATTTAGAATCTCTATTAATAGTTTTTCATTAAAAAAAGCATTTTGTTCATTAAAAGGTTTCTTTTAATAAATCTTTTTGGTTTTCCGTTTATCGTGAAATGTATGTCTTCCCCTTTACAAGAAAAGTCTGACAAATGTTTAAATAACATGCTGCTATAACTTGGTTCGAAGTTTTTTTATTGTAGTTAACTTTAAATGAAAACATTTAATCGATGTGTATATGATAATTACATTCTAAAGGCTTCAAACGTTCAAAACTATTGTTTAATGTTGCTGAGTTGAGTATATTTAATTGTATTTTTTTTTATTTAATTTTTATCCGCTTGGTCAAAAGTTTGGTAAAAGAGATGGTCGTAAATGGTGAATTCATCAATTATTTCAAGTTCGTACTAATTTAGGATCCTTATATCTAAAGTAATGAAAATGATAAATTAGACGATTTATCAGAAAGTTCAACTTGTGCGCGCGAGAGCATTAACTTTTGCACGATTATCAATTGCAAGTTATACTTGTGCAGGAACTCATATCTCAAACTTCTTTCACCTCATGAACTCGAATTTGTTTATTTGATAGTTTTGAGTGCGTTCGAACGAAAACATCCACATGCGTGGATACACTCTGGAAATGAAAAATCTGTTTCAGCTCAAGAAAGTCGTGTTACAGCTTTGAAGATACTATATCAAAGGCATGCAACAGGCGACACCGCGTTGCCAAAGTTTCCTTTTGATTAATCGATCGTTAGTCATGTTCAACTCAAGACGAATATCAGGAAGGTTGATCCGGGTGCACATGTTACAATCGCGACGATTGCTTACTACATGTCTTTTTTTGAACGTCTTTTATTTCTTTCGTTTTGTTTTAATTTTTAACTTCAATTTATTATCATTATCATTTAACCAAATTATTATTTCTCAATATCTCATTAAATGCATAAATGGTGCTTAATGGATCTTGTTGAAATCAATGAATGATGTTCGTATCAACTACTGATAAAGTTTGGGAATAACTTTGACAAAGTATCATAAAACTTTTGAAACTTTGAGAGCTAAATAAAGTTCAAAAGATAGGCGAAAAATTTCTAATAATAAAGTTCTTAAGTAAATGTAAAGTAATTAAAACAACATTTTGGACATGCTAATTTTATTGCAAACGTAAAAATGTAAATAACTTACAATTTTTTTTTGAAAAATTACATTTATTTTAGTTTTGCGTGTTTATGGTACATTTATGTATGGTAGATTATTAATCTCAAAACGGCAAACTTGCCTCCTCTTATTCTCTCGAGGTATACGTAATAATGTTTTGCATGTTTAATATTTGTATAAAAAAAAAGTTCTATAAATTAATAAAAATGTTTGATTTAAAAATGATTATAATTGTTAATTTTTATCTTTATTACCAAATAAATAAAAATGAATATATGTGTATCAAAATGAAAGTCTGTGAATTATGAATTGAATATTGAAAGATTGAGTTTAAAATGGAGAAATTGTAGGATTAGATGTTGTTTAAAATTAAAGAATGGAGTTATCTGATTTTGCTTCGAAGCCACTGAGTTGAATTAAAAATGGAAAAATGTATACAAATTCATACTGAAGGAAAGAAAGTTGCGTTGAAAAGAAGGGAGAAACAAGTGTCTGAAGAGGTTTGAAAATGATCTCCGAACGTTGGGCATTGTACAAGTGAAGGTCGTCGCGCGGGATGCCGACGAGTTGATATAAACAAAAGTTGATGGGTCTGTCGTGCGATTGCGAGAAGTGTACAATAGCGGGCGCGCGCGCGCGCGATCGTTAAAGCAAGAAGAAGCTGGCGAGTTCGCGTCGTTATTAGGGCGCGACGGCGGCAAAAAGAAGAAAAAGGCAAGGCAGCGGGGCGCCGCGCTGCCTCGGTCCGCGCGCGCGTAAAAAAAGGGGTGCGCGCGGTGTTGCTGCGTGCGCGCGGGCGTTAGGTAAAACCGCGCGTGATAAAAATGGCAGTCGCGCTCCTCGCCCGTTCGTTCACGTGGACGTTGATGCCGAGTGCGAGAGCACGTGATATTTTCGTCAATCGAACGAGCGCACGTGTTCCGTCGTGAGCCCAACGCCGGCCAACCGTCGTCCAACTCGAAGGTGTCCCAACGGTGTTGCCACAAAAGCGGCCTACATGTTTATTGTCGCGACCTCTGTCCAAGGCTAATACTTTTTTTCTCTTCGTCAAGTGTTCGAACCTGATGCGCCAATCATATTTGTTCTCCCCTCTTAAACTCGTCTTCCAAAATCATCGCTGAAGGAAAAACAATGTTTATTTTTTCTTTCTAGATTTGTAAACAAGTTATACGAAACAATAACAAGTCAAACGATAATTACAAAATAACAATCTATAAGATTTGTACGGAAAGTAAATGATAGAGGATTTTCAAGTCAACGAAGAAGCCCCCGTGCGAGCGCAACAATTGGCGGGAAAATACAAACGCTCTTGCCACGGTTTTCTTGACTTTGTTGTCGATCGAATTGTTTCTGAATGGTCAGGTTGACGATGCATCGCAATTACCCAAACTATGTCGACTCAATATAGCATTTAGCAGGATGAAAATAACTTTTGTTAATTCAACTATGCAAATGTAAACATTAACGGAGTACGGGTATAAAAACACGCTCAAGGACAGTGAAGAAAAACATTATACTTTCGAATAATAAAAGACAAAGATAACAAACAAACAAACAAAAATTGGACCCGAAGGATGAAGGATTCGTTATTTCGGATGTTGTCAGCTTGGACTTTTTGAATTGCTACTAAGCAATACATGGTTCGAAAAGAGAAGAATTGATGGAAAATAAATAGAGAACACAAGTACAATTGAAAACAAAAAAGAAATAAACAAACAAACAAAATGTGAATGAAAAGCGAAGAAATGGAATTGTTGGGACGAAAAAGGAGTGGGCGAGATAATAGCGGAGAGTAGGTGGGAGGGGAGGGGAGGGGAGGGGAGGGGATCGTGTGGTGCGGTGTACGGCCCTGCGAGAGAGACGGGGCGCTGCGTTGACTCGAGTGGTGTTTTGTTCGCGCGGATCCCGTCGCAGCATCGGCGTTTAGCGCTTCGGCGGGCGTTAAGTGACAAATGGTGAGGATGGCGCGGTTTGCGTGCCGGTGATGGCGCCAGTTATGTTTGCGCGCGGACGCAAATAATGCCGCGAGACGCGCGGCCACGCAGACGACGACGACGAGTTTTGGCTCGCAGCAAAAAGACAGCAGACGTGTTGCTCGGTTTCGCGTAGCGTTGCCCTTCTCCCCGCTAGGCGAGCGCCACCTTGGCCCCCTCCCTGGCCGGCGGTGAGTGAGCGTTTTGTAGGTTAAGTCGCCGGGCACATAACCTCAACGTGTCGTGGCGTTCCGCGTGAAATCGTTCGCCCGTCTGGACCTCGGCGCGGATCGCGACGCGAGATGGAATGAGCCCTTCCCCGGTGAGACAATGAAGGCGAATGGCACGAACAATGGTGATTATTGTTGATAGTGACGCGCCCACCGACTTTATGTTTGCGGCCCAGCCGTCGCGTCGATACCGAGCTTGTTGTTTTGAGTAGTCGCGGGGTGGGAGATCGCGCACATCCATGTGCCGTTTGTGCTACGAATACAATCGCATAACATTATTTAGTGTTGTTATCAATCCTTCTCAGCACAAAATCATCTGGGTTATCACTCGAGAGGAGATTTTAGCTCCCAAACAAATGTCTTATCTACACTGTCCAGCATCAATCGTTATGTTCAACAACTCACAACGTCTCTCTCTCTCTCTCTCTCTCTCTCTCTCTCTCTCTCTCTCTCTCTCTCTTTATTTACAGTTTAAATTTTATTCTTTTTATCCATTTAAACAACAAATTCAATCATCTTTAACAAACTTTTATATTCATCATTCATTATGTTCAGATGATTCATCATCATCTAATATCTGTCAAATTTAAGATCAACTTATTTTCAATTCAACTGTAAACAACCAGGCTTTCGGCCAATGTTTACGTAATATAATATTTTTTAATTTGTTTTAATTAAATTAAATCGATTAATTTGAAAATATTTGGAAATGAATGCAGTCATTTTATACTATGTACAATCATGGGACATCATTTCCCATTCCGGGAACGGATTTGGTTTGTGCTCAACCTTTGCTACCTGAACCCACAAGTTTTCTTGTCAACATCAGACCGAAATAACGGTTCCGATTGTTACGTTTGAGAGTTTCCAACATTCAGACAAAGAGAGAGAATGGAATGTTTTTATCAGTCCAGGTCAATATTTTACTATGTAAATTTCAAGCTTTGTTCAAAATCTTTGAAATGACAAATTTTATTTCGATTAATTTTAATTCATTCTGTTAATTAATAAATGACAAAACAAAAAACACAAGAGCCCAAATTTACTGATGAGTTATTCCAGTATTGAAACCAATGTTCAACTGTTGAAACTTAATATTCGTTATTTATGATGCTGTTTATTTATAAAAATGACTTTGTTTGTACATCAGAATTGACTTCGCTGACAAAACAAATTTCTGTTTCAATAAATAATGAAAATAGAAAACCTTCCTTTGCTCAAACACAAGAATGCTCAAAACAACAAGTTATCGATGCGATCGGCTGGACGCCATTGACTAATGAAATG
The DNA here is from genome assembly GCA_030523145.1 of Trissolcus brochymenae. Classification (NCBI taxonomy): domain Eukaryota; kingdom Metazoa; phylum Arthropoda; class Insecta; order Hymenoptera; family Scelionidae; genus Trissolcus; species Trissolcus brochymenae. Next base: position 41,684 of record JAQQRF010000384.1, read on the forward strand.
AAGTTGTTATGGAACGAAAAAAAATTGAAATAAAAAACATGCAAACGCTTGTTGACACGTATAATTAATAATCGATTGATGATTTCAGGCTGTAGCCGCCTAAGTACGCCGCTGACAGTCTCAAGCACACTGGAGGACTCAGGGACACCAGCCTCGTGGAAGGGCCCGCCGCCGGGTTCGGAGGCTTCGCCATTCACCCCGAACTCAGTGAACCAAGGGGGTGGTCCCCCGAGCGGGCCTTACAATAATTCTGGCGGCCCGCCAAGCAATGCCGGTGGCGGTTTTCAGGGACCCAACCCCTTCCCAGGTGGCGCAGCAAGTCCTGCGAGTGCACCGCCTTATCAGGGCCCGCCACCCGGGTCCGGGACACCGCAGTACACAGCATCGCCAGCCCCCAGTGGCTCTTCCACGCCAGGTCCAGGGCCCCCGCCGAACTCCGGCGGTTTTCCTCCACCGCCGAATAACTCAGGTCCGCCGTATAATGGACCTGGGCCGAGCCCATTTGGTTCACCATCCGGAGGCCCTACGCAATTTGTTGGACGACCCGGATCTTCCGGTCCACCGTTCGTTCCTCACGGTGCTGGAAACCCGCACTTTCCTTCACCAGCGCAGCCTTTCGGGCCCGCGCAGTATGGCATCCCACCTGGAAGTCCGTTTGGCCCAGGTGGACATCCGATGGGTGGACCCATGGGTCCTGGCCATCCTGCAATGATGGCACCTGGTGGACCAGTCGACAGGATTGATCAAGGGTACGTTTCAAATTGAGATCACTATTTATATAAGATTGTTACCTCGTGTTGTCGGCGAGATTGAATTTGTATTTGTGAATTTAATTGTTCGACGAAAATTGTCTTATTTTAACAATGCCAAAAATGTTTAACAACGCCAATAACTTATCATTATAGTAAATAAAAAAAATATTGAGTTTTTTGATAAAGTGGTTGCGCATTAGATGTAATTGAGATTCTAGTTGCCAATGTGACACAATGTAGAATAAGCTTTAAGATTGAGTACGACCGAAGGTGACGGTCAAGACGTGGGTATATGCTATAAAAAAGTTTTGTGATTGAACTAGTGGTTGGTTCATTGACAAAATTGTGTTCATGTTTTAATGAAAAAAAAAAAAAACAAACAACTGTTAGATCAAGGTCACTTCAGTGACCAGATGTCAATGAAACGACAATCAGTGTTTTCATTAATACAATATGTCATTAATACATTTTATTATTATAATCTTTAAAAATTAAGGCACAAATTAATTTGGCAGAAACCATTTTATTTGTTGCTACATTTCATAAGAAAGATGTCGCAATTTGTCAAACTGTTTTGTTAAATTTTGCAACGAGCATCAATCAAAATGAAGGCATATGAAAATAATGTCTTGAATGTTGATAATGTTCCAGAATTTCAAAAGTATTTCAACAACAGTTGAACTTGTATAAGTAGCTTTCATTGAGAGCTTTTTAAACATTTTATTCAAAGAATTGGATTCTTAATTTGAATTCGTTTATTTGAAATTCACAAATGGAATTATGAATTGTTTTTCATTCGAGAAATACATTGTTTCCAGCTTCACTGACCAGTTATGTGCACAATTTCATCGCGTGAAATGTGTGAAATTTGATTGAGCAAATTTTTCTATTTATCTCTCGTACTGTCACAATTTCGTGCAATTTTGTTCCAAATAGGTGCTTTTTTGTATACCCAACATAATATTGCTGTTCAGTGAGAGATCTATTTTTTTTCTTTGAAATCATTCATCCGCAATACCGCGGTACTATAATTTAACACCGTGTGCGAATTTCATAAAACAAGTGAATATTAATTACAACGCATAGAATTATGCGCTGCCTCAGCCATTGGCCATTGTAATCCGTTCAATTTCACCGAAATAATTGAATTTGATTGGCCCTTTTAATGGGTTTTACGTTTAGTTAAATTATAGTTGTTTATCAGACAAGAGGGGTCAGTGTAGGACTGAATAAATAAGATGTCTGTATATGAAAATCATTAGTTTTGAAAAATGATTATTTCAAATAAATCTTTTAAACAATCGGTATGAACATTTTCTTCATCAAAAAATGTTTCCAATTTTTTAATAGAGTAAACTTCGATGAAGAAGCGTAGATGTAAACAAAGCTAACGACTGCGCGAATCGATTTTCAACGAATTCATTTTGCAATCTTTGTTAGTATGAGAAGGTCTAAAAAATTAATAACGCTTTGAACAAATTTACTTTGCTGTATCAGAGAGCGATTTTCGGAAATATTGATCAGGAAAAATGTTTCAATCAAGTTTTTTGCATTTACAAATTAATGAAAGAGCTATTAAAAATGAATCATTTTAATAATTGAAGATTGTTTTCAATTTTCTAAATAGTTTTAGATATTAAATGCATTTTATCTGTCATCGTGGAAATTAATCCACCTTGTACAATTTTTAAGTTTAAGAAAAATTGTCCACGTGATGAGCAAATAATTGGCAATCTTATAATATTGTTATATTTAATTAACAAAAATATTTTTCTGGCTTTTATTTAAATGAAATGGAATAAAAATGAAATTTTAGCACGGAATATACATCGGGGGGTGACGCAGAATCTTGTGCGCGATTGTACGCGACCCACCTCCCCCCTCTTTCTCCCTAAACCCTCCGAGCCACCCCGTGTTATGGGGAGAAAGAGAAAGAGAGGATGAGGTTGCGGCAGAGGGGAAAAGAGCAGGGATGGTGGTTCTCATATTTTCTCTTGTCCAATCACTTTCAATTTAAAATTCTTTCAAAAATCATTTTATCTTGAACGTTTTTCCATTCTAGTCTAAAAGAGCAAAAAATGTCATCGATCATTGATTTTTTTTTTTTCATTTTTAATGTATGTAAATATCCTTTTTTTTTTTGCATAATCAAACAACGATTCAAGCAAATTTTCTAACAAAAATTGAATTTAAAGTTTCAATTAATTTTATAATGTGATTATAATTATTTTCAGATTCTAAAAAGGTGGAAAAAATATATATTTGTGACAAGAAATGGATTATTCGGCTGAGTTTGAAATTTAAACAAAAAAAACATACATGAAAACTAAACTAGAAAGAAATGTTAGATGGAAAAGAAAATTGTTCTAACGAAAGTGTGACTGTGTGAAAATGTTGTTTTCGTATGGTTTGAGAACCACGTGAGATCTTTTTTCTTCGTTCATTCTTTGCATCTCTGTCGAGTTGGGAGATGAGTAGTAGAAGAGGGGGGGGGGAAACGGGAAGGGAGGGAACGTGGAGAATGCCCGGCGCTCATCGCCCGGTCGAGTGTACGTTCGTGTGTCCACCACAATCGTTTACACTTTTATACGCGATGTGCAGCAGCAGGACCTTTTGGCACACGATCGTTTCCGTTTTGTCTCAGGTCGTGGTTTTTGTCACCGATACGCGCGCTCCTCTAGGATAAATCAGCGACGAGTTCGTTGCACGCGCGCACGCCACCCGAAACTACTTTGTCATCGCCATGAATTTGTCGTTTCGTCACCGACAGATGTATAACGGTAACAACCGTTTTAGCTTTCAAAATGATAAACAACAATTTTTTTTAATTAATAAACATTCAAAAAAAAAAAAAATTCATTATTTCAAAATGGAATAATTGTTGGCAAAAAGTGAACATCAAAAAACTGAATAAAAT
>JAQQRF010000385.1:0-135612 GCA_030523145.1 Trissolcus brochymenae
AGATTGAAAAAAATGAAAAAAAAAAAAAAAAAAAGAAAAATACAAAATTGGAAAATTTCATCTCGTTGTGATATTGAAATTTGACGTTGATTTGTTTTTAGGTACATTAAGAAACGCGGGGACCTTTGCATCGCATACAAATCTGACTAATTAAGGCTCGTGGGCGCGTGCGCGCGATCACTCGGCGTCGAAAAGGTCGTCCCCCTGTCTGTGACCCAGCGTTCACCTCGGTCACGCATCGCCAAGTAGATTCGGGTTGGGTTACCGGTGACCAATCAAGCGGTCACATTTTATACGAGCTAAAACCTTCTGCTTTGTCGCGCAATTCATCAATTAGCCATGCACAGACTTTTTTCTCTGCAACGAGCTAGAATAGAGATTGACGCCGCGCATCTCTAATCTAATAATAAAATCCGCGTTCATTAACTCTTTCATTTTTGTTGTTTATTAATTATAATGATTATTATTAACTTTTTTTAATCTTCCAGCATCATCTATGTGATCAAAGTTGTTCTGTTAAAGGCACTGGCAAAGGAAAAATGACTTTGGATTTAAAATACTTCTGATCGTTCAGTTATTATAGAAAAACTGTTGTTTGTTAATATCTACAGTTTTGTCAATAACATACTCATTGGCGATAATTAAAACGTAATTAATTATAAATTGAATGTCCATTAGCAATTGAAGCGTCAGATTCTATAACCGGACTTGCGCTCTGAGGTTATGTTTTCAAAACGAAAAAGTATTGAGAAAATTATTGATTTTAAGTTGTTCTCTAGATTAAACAAACATCTTTGCTACTTAAAGTTAATATTAGTTTAAAATAAAAAAAAAAACTGATGACAATATTAATTTAATTTGCTAGTTCTTTTATAACAAAACTTGACAATAAAACGACATTAATCATGATACAAATAATAAGAAATACAATGATTTCATATCATTAGAGAAATTCAAACCAACAGTTTGAATTTGGCGCCGCCAATCTTAAAATTGGAATCGATAGAGTTGCGCACGCATCAGACAATTTGAGTTTACACATTTGCGTTCCTCTGTTAAAAGTTGACTTTGAAGAAGTTTCCTGACTTTGCAGTCGGAGCTTTATTTTAATAAATAATATTCTGGTTTTGTTAAGAAAAAAGAAATGTGAAAAATTGTAAGAATGTTATCATTAGTTAGATAAGATGATGAACCAGAGGTGACGAAGGTCGTGAATATAATGACAGTCGACACTCGATCCGGTTAAAAATTGTCTACAACTTGTCTTCTATCAGTGATGACCCTCTCTTACTTAAAGTGAAGCTGGGTGTATGATTAACCAAGTAGTATGACATATCGACGAAACAGATAGGATGGTATTGATTTTTACTGATATTTAGCCGTAGAATTATCCCCTCCAGCCGGTTTCCTTCCTACCCTCAGCACGTTGGAGTCCTCCCCTGTTTTGATTCTTCGTCGACCCTTCGACGCGGCTCCAGTCAACCTGACGCAACATCCTGCAGACTTGCGATCATCCAATTGGAATCGCAGCGTTTCCGCGCCAAATCATTTTCACTTTAAGAGACGTTGTTACGTGCTATCTTTCTCTCTTTCTTTCTCTTAGGAAGCCGGTTAAGTCTTGACTAGTTCTGCTGAAAAATCTATTCATGGTCTCCAAAATAAATGAACCGCAAAATCTGATGAGAAAGACGATCACGACCTAGGCAACATTCCAAAATAGTCATCGAGTAACACTCTTAAACAATGTATATATTCGATAGTAGCTAATGGGAGATAACAGTTGAAGTTGTTTTTTCATTGATTCGTTTTATTTCTTTTACTATAAAACGACAGGTGATCCGGTCGTCGACTATTAGACATCGCGCGTGGTCAATCACTGGTTCCCATGCACACACGGTGATTAACGCGCACAACACTTAATCGCCGATTGGCTATTAAAGCCGGGCATCGTTCATAAAAAGTCACGCAAGCTTCATTAATTTCGGCTCTGTGGTAATTGAATGATTCCGATTGGCGTGTTCGACAGGCGCGCGATCAACTCGCTTCCGGTGATTGGCGATCGAATTACATGAGATACTAAATGGAGGTAATCGATTGAAACTGATCAGATCGAGTTAATAAATGGGCCTCTTCTTTCTTTTTTCCTTCCTTGCTCTCTTATACCAAAAAGAAAAGGTTTGTCATTGGATCATGACATATCTCTGCGCGGCGATTCACACTTCTTGAAAAATTAAATCTTTTTTTTGGTGTCTTTCATCGTTACCTTAAGTCGAATTTGTTTATCGGTGGTATATATATTTCTGAACTTCGATATTATCGTGGATCGCTAATCGGGCGAGGAAACTGCCGGCTGGCAGACACACAAGGAGAACAGAGAATATATCCCGTCGCCGAGACTTGGCGATGGGAGTCTCTAATTTATAGCACCGAGACGAAGCTAACCGTGCGCCCCTTACTAAAATTCAAAAGTTGCTCGCAAAAGTTTACGAGGTCGTCTAGCCGACGCGGCGCGCTCCCCTTATTTATTCCTCATTGTTTTTCCGTCCCCTCCGTCTCTATGTGCGCTCTGTCAAAATGATCATCCAAATTAAGGGACCGACGCGAAAAAATCGCTATCTCAAAATCAGAGCGCCATTATATGCGCGGAATTCAAATTGAGACTAACTGTACAGCATTTTTTCCTTTTTTTGAACGGCGTGTAACCTCTCGCCGGGGGTTAATTTGCCCGCAAGTAGGTTAGGAGTTCGGCGAAAGTCGCGAACAGTTTTCTGCCGGATGGGAAACGATTGACGCTCGACCGAACGTAACGGTATGAGGCCGAGACGCGCTCGGCCGACTATACAGTGAGAACATTGGCGGATCTAATTATCATGTCGGCCATTGGGGGACTTTGCATTCCTTCAAATCTACTTTAATATAATAACTGTTAACGGCCGAGCGCGAGCCAACGAACTCGTCACCGCAGACAATGGATCAACCTAATTCATTCATTTATTTATTTTTTTTTTTTTCTTTCACCTAAAGAATCACGAGACAACATTTTTTTTGATGATTTCACCCTACTAAATATCGCAGTGACTCCTGACTTGGCAAAAGAACGCTGCTACATAATTCATACTGAACCAATGCTTCTGATTCGCTCTCCCAAGATTCAAAAATCTTCTGGAAATAGTAAAATTATAAGGACACTTATGTTTTTTATTCATATTGTTATTTTTTATTGAAGAAAGCAGTAACAGTGAAAAAACACTAAAGTTTGCATAATTCAGTTGAATCTACTACAGACACCTGTATCTATTATCGACGCTTTTATTTATTGATTCATATAACAAAATGTCACATTTTGTAGAATGTATTTTAATTTTATGATGAAAGCCGATTAAATAAGTGCTCGAAACAAATAGGAAACCCGTGGAATGGATTTTTTGGATTCTATATTAAATAAATTTTTAAATAAAATTGTCGATAATATGTATAACTACTTTATATCTAAAAATGCTGAAGCCACAAAATATTCCGTCTTATCAATTTTTTAGCATTATAAAAGTTTAATAAAAAGTGTTTATTAAAAAGTCTAAAAAAAATAATGGTTTGATAATCAATTGTCAAAATAATAATCCAGAAATTGCTGATTGGATGTTATTAACAGAAGTATAAATAAATTACATTGGACAATTTTGGAATAAATAAACATTGCCATAATTATTTATGCACTGATTTTAATATAATTAACATAAATTGTTTCTAGTGTCAAGAATACTGGTATTTATTGTTATTCATTAATTAGTAACAAAGTGTTCAGTTGTTTTTACATAATTGGTACATGCTTCATGGAATAAATTGTTCATTTATTAGTTTTTAAGAAAAAATTATTGAAAAATCATTGAGAACTCTTTTAAATTGATTATATACAAATTCTTGGAATAAAAATGGCTTGCCGTTAAACTGACAGCTCAGTATTTTTAAGTTTTTTTAATTATCTATATAATTTAAAGAGTTTATATAAAAAATTAAAGTAACATCCATTCTTAGTATGTTAAAATGTATGACAAAAAAAAAAAAGAATAAAAAATTGATGTGGTTCTTACAAAGTTGGTAATGAAAGGAAAATACAAAATTTTGAAGAAATATTTAAATCATTTCAGAAAAATGTCTTAAAACAAGAAACTGTTGTCCTAATTTAAGACGTTTAAACATCTAATGACATTATGTTTTTGATAAACAAAAAAAATGACTTGGTTGTCACTCGCCTATTATTTGCAAAATCTTATTTGTATTCATGTTGAAACGCACTTTTTCGATGATAACATCAGAAAGTTGTTGAAACAGGGACAGATGGCGTAGAGCATCTTACTGCGAGTGTTCCCTTGGTTATTCAAATCGTTTTGATTAATTCTATCGGGTCTACTAGGTGTGAGTCACTGTGCGCATTCTGCCGCCCATCTGGCAGAGCTCTCGGACTGCACAAACTGCCAGATATAGAGCCCACCTACTTCCGCGCGCGTGTTTACATGCATTTTACTCGCGACAATATTGAACGCGTCTTGTGTTTGTCTCGGACGCACTCTGTTGCCTTAGCGATGCTTGTGACAATTTTGTTTCAACAAGACTTTTGCAGATCCAAAACAAAACCTTATAATGCTAAATCCCTATCTCGCTTTTCGTACTGTTCCCGAATACAACATATTTCCATCTTATTTTGATATGAGATAGGTTGATTAACTTATTAGATCTTGTTCAATAACGATAATCTTAATAAATAAGATCAAAAACTGTCTCATTTGCCGATCAAAATAACATGAAAAACATGTGTGCTGGGGAATTTCTCATATTCAAGGTCAGGTGTCATTTTCGCGCGCGAACTTTTGATGTTTTTCTTCTATCAGTTTACTCTATCCTTGGAGTATAAAGCCGTAGAAAACTGGTCTCGGCATCGGAGCGTTATTTACGAGCGGATTTCGCGGCGAGCTGGTCGACGTTGCATGCTACTCGCCCTTAGCTATACCTGTCCGCTGAGTTGACTTCGGCACCCGTCGAGTAAGCGCATACACGCTCGTTATTAACGACACGTAAATCAAAAAACACTTTTTATTTGAAAAAGTAAAAAAAATCGTTCCCAACCATCAAATGCCTGCAATGCAACATATTTAACCAGTGTAATATCAACTTGACAATAAAATATTTATCAATAAATTATACGACAAGCAAAAAACATCTCTTTTCACTCATGTTGTCCGGGTTGTAACGTGTCTTTCTTCATAATACTTTAGCTGATTATCAAGTTTGAAATGTTATGTGGAATTCGTTAATAAGCTGTATTTAAGCCGCTAACCCTTAATCACTTTATGGAAAAGTGTAAAGTTTGTTTTTTTATATTACTTTTTGTTCGATTGTAAGGAAAAAATAATTAACAAGGAAAAATTAATAGGAAAGAAAAAATGTTCCCTATCAAGTATAGTATAGGATGTCTCTGAACCGAAGGGACTTGGCCGGTACCACTGGAACGCCCAACTGACGGTCTCACCATCGCGGTGAAAACGAATGAGACGTAAGACCATTAACGCAGGTCGTGGCGTTATTAAAGACAATGAAGCAAACTTTATACGGCCAGGGGTACGGGGCCAATTACTTGGCAATTAGTCGGGCAAGCAACAAGTGAGCATCACCACAACCCCTTATCCCGACGCGCCACCTTTTCACATCCTTCGCGTCTTCTCGACACAGCCCCACCAACTATCTTGTCCACCCGTCCGAACATTCACAATACAGTTTTATTACACCTACACATACACACCACGAGTCAAAACAGTTTCGAAACAATTTTCATCGCAAAGTGACGCAACACATAACTTGTTTCAATAGTTTAACCAAGAAATAAGACTTGAAACAATTTCATACTTTAACCACAAGTCTCCATCATTTTTAGAATCAATCGAAATAAAAAGATGATTATAAAATTGGAAATTATTATTGACGTGTAAATATATGTATGTATTTGGTTGGTAATTTATGCGCAATCAATCAAGTTGCATTGCAATGCACTGAATTAAACATTTGGAACAATATATGTATCGAGCGTTATTTCAGTTTGGATCTAATTTCACCTGATGAGCGTGTATTAATTATTAAAAATGTGACAACCCTCATTTTCCTCGATTTTGAATTTAGGAGTTGCATACCAAACAAGCGCCGTCAGTTTATTATGCGCAATGATTCTTATCCTCTTTGAAAAATCAATACACCTAGCTCCAAGTGTTAAACCGTTTCGACGTTTTGTCCGCACGTTTTGATAAACTCATTTATGTTCTGTAAATTAATCAAATGCGTTCAATTAAAATCATTATTTTGAACAAAAAGCGTTCGTTGTTAAAATATGGTAAGATATTTTTTTGTCTTTTACAAAATGACTGGCATCGTGATTTGTAAGTACCATCAAAATCAAAAACCGTTTCGTTTAATTTAAATTGTTTTAATTTGAAACAATTTTCCAAATTAAAAGACTTCTTGGGGCGATTGCTTCATTTTTGTAAAAGGTTCTCACCAAATTATCTCATCTCGTTTTCGAGGAACGAAGATTTCATATAAAATGTGCAATGGTTATTTGAATAGCAATAGTGAAATAGAAATTGAATATTGGACGAGAGAACTTGGATAATCAACAATATGTTGATGCTAGTGTAAGTATTGACAACTTAATCATCAGTATTTGAATGTACTATAGCATGACGTATGGTTAAGTGACTGGTTTTGAGCGGTTCTATACTGCAACTAGCAGAGCCTTAGGGGTGGAAGTTAGAAGAAGAGGGAGGGAGGGAGGGAGGGAGTGAAAGAGAGAGAGAGAGAGAGAGAGAGAGAGAGAGAGAGAGAGAGAGAGAGAGAGAGAGAGAGAGAGAGCGCGCGCGAGAGAGAGAGAGGGAGAGAGAGAGAGTGGGACGGGTGTTTTTCAAATAATTACATCGGGCTGCGGTAGTGGTGGTGGTGGTGGCTGGTTGGCATGACAACCGTGGTACCTTCAGCCTTCCTACGAGCGATATGCAACCGAGTTTCCGTGGTCCTCCAACATCATCGAACCAGTCCGGAAGGGTTCGCAGACTCTTCAAACACACTTGGCCTCGCATCTCAAGCGTTTTGCTCTTTTCTTCTCCAATTGTTTCTGCATAATTTTATTTTTCAAACGACGATTCGTGATTTAACACTAACAATTTTTTATTATTTATTTTATTTTATTGATCTGAATAGAATGATCTCATCTGATTTATATTTGTCTAGGATCTTCGACCGCGGGTCAAGCAAGAGCACCCGAGGAAGGTCAGTTCGTGACCCGACCACCTGTGGAAGTGCAGCTACTTCTTGTTTGCGTCTACATCGTGTTGCTATTACGTATCCATGCGAACCCAACCGACGTTTGTTCGCCCGACTTGTCCAAAAAGAAAAACGACTCTCCCAAGTGCTTCCTCTCTCACATGCATCATGTCAACTGCACATTCATCTTCTGCGAGATATTGTCTATAGAAAACTTTGTTACTCGCATTATCTTCGCGCATAATCATATCGGTCAAATTCGTATCCTCATTTTGCATTCCAAACTGTTATTTTCATTTTTATATTTGTTCTTACGAAAATTTTGCATGCTTATGAAATTATAACATAGAATTGGACAAATTCACAAACCGCGTTAATTATAAAAAGTGGTCAAACAAATGTCATGTGAAGAAACGTTCGAAACGCGGATCACGAAAACACTCATTCGTATAAGCTGTAATCAATATAACGGACCAGTCATTCTTAAAACCATGAAATACGCTCAAAATATGTTAATTCATTCGCGGCGTTCTCTTTCATATAATGTACTCTATCTCATACGCGGCTATATATCGCATATCTGGCCGTGCAAGGTAGCCTATAATAGTATACTACAGCCATTCATGCTCTCTAAGTGTATCAACGGCAGAGGCTCAGCGCTCTATATTAATCACGGATTATTATTCATACTGCACGCCCCGCACCTTTGCCGACCTGTCGTCATCGTAGCGCCATGTTTTGCCCGCCGGCCGGCGGCGCTTCATCTTTTTCTCTGCACTCACTCATGCGACACGCGTCCTACAAATTGTCTCCCAACATCATCATCCAATTTTTATTCTTTTCGCTTTTAATTGAAAAACAAAACAAACAAACAAATCTATTATTTTATTTTTAAATTTTCTTTTTGTGATAATATTGTGATAAAATTGGACTGAGAGCCATTGATATGTAAATCGAATAAAAACTAAATGTCTTGACATCTGCTTAAAAACGGTCGCGACTTTTATACGGAACAGATTGAATTAATATGTTTGCTCTGTCACTAATGAAGTGTAAGTGCGAGATAATTAGATCAGAGGCGAGCGGCGCACTTTGACGTGTGAGGGCACCTTTATTTCCGAAAGTGTCTCTACCATATTGCATCGCCGAGGGAGAGAAGAGCTGAAGGCTAATGTATATATACCCGTACACAGACAACGATAAGGGCGTAAACGATAGTTTTTTTGTTTCGTGCACTACCTTTTTATCATTCATTTTACCGACGACTAATCGAATTTAGTTAATTTTTGAAAAAAATTGCGAGAACAAAACAATTAATTTAATTGACATGTGATATAACGTATGCGTTAGAGAAGTTTTGATAACTTTAAAGCCGACTTAAAAGAAAAAAAAAACATTTGAAAAAAAAAAAGTTTATTTTGGTAAAACAGATTGAAATGTTTGTGCAGTGTGATGCGCGGAATCAAATCAGATATAATCGCTTCGTGATCCCTAATCCCACAGTCGATTAGGCCACTTGGTCTTTGAGAAGGCCATGTTTACCTGATGCGACAACGAGACGTTCGCGTTAATCCGACAGTCGACCGATGGCGCGTACTTGATTGCCGTTTAATTGACCGTAATTGAGTTAACTGGCACGCGCATGAGTATTACTATACCACGCACACACACACTGGCTTAATTCTCTTCTTGTAATTGTAAGGCGGCGTAGAAATTTGAGCAGTCTTGTGTCATTCCCAAGATGGGAATTCTAATTCATGCGAATTGTCCAGATATAAGTATTGTGAAAATGATTTAAAATAAAGTTAAAAGAAATCAAGATGTCAACAAAAAGTGCGTCCTGGCGCGTGCGAGAATTAAATCCGTTTTCTTTTCTATATGTATCTATACGACTTGATAACTTGACGTGACAGACAAAAGATGCGCAAAAATATTTTTTTTTTTTTTTGCGGAATTAATTTTACGGTTTGGGGTATTTTTCACGCGTAAATCTTTGACAAGGACACGTTAGTCGTGGTGGCAGGTTAACGTATGCGTATGATTGCATCGCGCCCTCTCTAGCGTTCCACACCCACGATCTTTTCACACGTCGAGAAATAATCCAGAGATTGTTTTTTTTTAGGTCAAATAACTAAGATCACGTTTTTTGTAATTAATAAAAATATCCCTCATGATTAATACTTTGAAGATGAATGTCAAAAATGTAATTGCAATGTTTTTTATTTAATATGTTCAAAATTGTTACGACAAAAATTTGTATAACCAAGGAAGTTTTGGTGAAACGGTATATATCACTGAAGGAAATAAGACGTAACTTAACTGGCGGGTGAGTCACACGGCTGATCATGTGACATTAAGCTTCAAGATCACGAAATATCAGTCGGGTAAATCACCTCTGCCTTGAATCTGAGCGAAGTCCCTTGCTCGCGCTCACCTGTCGCTTCGAAGATCGACCTTCCAGAGTTGGATAGCCGCGCGTCGCAAAAGAATAAATTTGCATGTTTTTTCGACAGAAGACGAGATCGCCGTCCTTCGAACTGTTCCTTTTACGGCTGCCACCCGGGATTCCACTCGTCCGACACAAAAGCTTGACGATTTTCAGCGCGGATTCATTAGGATGCACTTTTTCGTCGCACTAATTCAAAAAAAGACCGATACATTTATGCTTGACACGAAATATAACGTTCATCAGTAAGCTTCTAAATTGAAGATTTTTCACGATCTCGTAGTAATATTTTAAACATTTCTTTTATTTATCTACCGTAAGGAAGAATTCCATCTCGTGGAAGTTGAGTGTCTAAAAAGTAAGTCTTAATGCATATGAGAGAGATCCAGGAGGGTTAAAACAAGATCGAAAACACGGTGCGATATTAACGTTTTATTTTCAACGCAATGTCTCGTAGTCAAAGCAATTTGATGTTCGCGTTTCTGCAGACGTTATAATATACAGAGTTGGGACTCTCTCAAGAGTTCGTCGTTTTCGCGTCAGCAATGACAAGTGCACTGGCGGGTGAACATTTGGACGCATATTGCTCAAGCCGAGTGAAACACCAACATGTCTGGTGCCTCATTATTTATTATTCAATCATCCGTCTTTTCTAAATTGTATCAACTTTTGTTTGATGAATCGACACCTTTCGTCATTTGATCATCACAATTTAGAAACCATTTGTTGTAATGTTTCATTTGTATAAAAACAAACACTCGAAACAAGAGTAAAAATTAAAAATAACCAGCGCTCTAGGGATTTTTACATAGTTGTCCCATTTTTTCAACGAATCGAGCAATAAATTCAACTCTTGCCGGCCGATAATTGGTACAAAAACGTGATCTGATCTGTCCTTCTCGCAGTGCGTCCTCGTCTGTTCTTGGAAACTGGGAGGGTTCCTGATGCAAACGGGGTCGAAACTTGGTCCGTGGCATTACACGCACACACACCGTCAGCAATATTATTGTCCTACCTGGCCGCAGTTGTTACGTCCTTCTTTCGCCGCGCTTCTTCTCCTTCTCGTACAACTTTTTTCTCCTTTTCTTTTCATAGCCTCTTCTTTGTCTTTCTTTTTTATCCTCCTCTCTTTTGCTCGTTGTTCACTCCGGTTTGTCCTGTTTGTACATTTGTACGCGCTGAAATGACTGTTGCCGAGACTTTTTCTATAATCAGTTCAACTTCATTTCTTTCATTTTTTGTTTAATTTTTGTTTACCACAACTATACCCAGACATTTTGGTCCTGAGATAAGAAAACTTTTCACAAAATAAACATCCGACTGAAACTTTTCCCAAAAAAGTAAGGCCTCCTTCCCTCGCTTTTTGATATTTTTTGCGAGAATTCATCGGAAACTCGGATGTACCAGGAGATGAAATATTTTTTCGAATGTCCTATGTGAGAGAGAAGGAAAGAGAGAGGAAAGGGAAAATGGTTGGAGGAGGAAGATGAGGATGAGAAGGTTGTCGGCGGCCACGCGCACATTCCCTCTATATAGGTATATGCTTGCAATATATCTGGGACGCTCTGTGTTGTCGAACGTACATACACACAGTTCTGAATATTCGTGCACGCAACACTACAATCAAAGACGCAAACACACGCCTACACATGCACTGGTGCACTTGTTCGTGGTATGTATGCGATTCCACAGCGGTTCTCAAAACGCGTCAACGCATTTGCTTTGCGATGTTGCCCTTTGACCCGGCTTTGTTTGTTCGGGCTCTCCAAATTCATTTACCAATGATCTACAGGTTGGACGTCGGATCTCCGCTCCTATATATGGCAGATTAAATCGTTATGACAAATTTGATTCTAATATTTTGTATGATTCGTTTCTAGATAAAATATGTATATTCGTCATTTTAATCATCTCAATTGTATATCACTTTGTTTTATTGGCATTCATCTAATGATAATAATTTTAACATACCTTTTTTTCTGTTTGATAAAAGTGCGCTAAACTTAAACGCTATGACGGTGTTTGTTGTGTCAGCACTGGCGTGGAGTCTGGAGAAATCATAAATAATTTGTCCTTCCAGTGCCAAGTCTCGAGTGTTTTCGAAAAGTTTGCTTCTGTATAGTGCAACAGACGTAGTTTTTTTTTTTTTTTCATTTCCTATATCATTTCCCTCGTACACTTCAACTTATTTAAACATATAATTTTTACTTGCAACAAAACTTTTATTTTATGAAAACTATTACCAACAACAATATAAATTTTGATTCTTTTTATACGGGTGTGCTCTGATTTAAATCACCTCATAACGGTCAACTCGAAAGTTTAACCCCACTCTGACAATTGATGCGCGGCAAAGTTTGTCAGCGTGCAAAGTACTTTGCCTTTGTAATTCCAAGTGGCGTTATGACACCCGGTGGGTAATTGTGGGTCACTAAAACTCTGCGGTCATTAAAATCTAACTTGACCTCGAATCTTGTTTCTAATTCCATAATCAAGTCATTCAAGTTTATTGTTAAAACTTTTATTATTATTTCATATGGTAACAACACAATGTTGAACAATTTTGCAAATAAATTTTTGCAACAATATTTGTTATTTACAATAACAAAAACTACCAGTAGTCATTGATTGTATTTTTATTATTTATTTATTTATTTTTATTATTTTATGAGATAGCCTGTTGCGCGATTAGCCAAAACCCTTAGGCAAAACACATAGCCAGTACTGTTGAGCAGCTTCTTGGACTCTGCTCGTGAGGATCCATTCGAATGTCGTTCGCACACTATAAGATGCGTGACGGTTCACGCTAACATAGTTTCTGCCAGATAAACTTGTTTAAACGCAATTTTTTCACGCCCTCCTGAGCCCCGACTGTGTTGCATCCTCTCGTCAATGTTTCACACAATTATGAAAGAAACTCACTGGATCACACAAATGACTCCAGACGTACAATTATCTTATTTTTAATAGATGCTGAAAACCTTGCATGGATATCGGTATAATAAATAATTGCTGGAAGAAAAATAAAAAAACTGAATTTTTGAAATCGCAAAGCGTTGTTACGATGTACGAGATTTTTAATTTGATTCGTACACAGACGCACAAATAAAAGTGCACGAGAGTACGTAGGCATTCCAGAGACGGAACATCAAACCGTAAGATACCTCTCGATCTTCGTGGTCACATTACGTATCACGTGTCCCTGACTCGCCCCCTCCCCCCCTCTCTGTCCTCTATGTACACATGCACTTGTGTGTATACACGAGTACCAAGACTAAGTACGGATTATCCTTACCGCTGATGTTCGGTATTGGGTCTTCCACTAATTAAGCAAGAGGAAAACTATACAGGTGTCATGAGCTTATAGGAAAGATCAAAATTCTTGTCCATTTTTCACATGGCTTCCTCAAGTGTAAACGTTAATTGTTTCCACAATTAAAAGTTTATAAATAATCATCGTAACATTTCATTGGTGAATGAAAAAAGGTTTAAGCCACTAAATTATATTGTTTTTTTTTTTTTTTTTTTTTTTTTTTTTTTTTTTTTTTTTTTTTTTTTTTTTTTTTTTTTTTTTTTTTTTTTTTTTTTTTTTTTTTTTTATAATATTTTTGGATCAAGAATAAATAATTTTGATAAACCAAGAATAAATTGGTTGGATGAATAGTAATTTTTTCAGAGGTTCAAGAGAATTTTTATTCTTGGCGAAAATTCATATTATTCAAAACGATAAATGGGAGTTGGTCCGAGGATTGGAGAGGGATTGGTCGCTGATTTTGTGCTACCGATGAAAGACAGGGCGTGAGAGGGCGCATGTGTGACCACAGTGGCGGCCCGCTAATCCTTCCGCTGGTCCGGATGACACGTGAATTTGTCAGAGTGAGCGCGAGAACTTGCTGAAATGAAAACAAGCCCGCAACTATACACCTATACTTGACATCTAAACCTGCTGGCTTTTTCCGCTTGTTGTGCAATAAGTCAACGTTTTTCGATTCTTATCAAATCTCGCGTACAAGATATCAAAAAAAAAAAAACAACATTTTTTATGAATATTAACACTAGAAGTAATGATTAAGATTGCGTAAACTTGGAAACACTAAAGTCTCTAATTTGACGCCTTCACAGAAAAAGAAAATGTTGACGTTTCATAACAATTTGTAAAATACATATTTTGTAAAACTTTTGAAAAAGTTTAACATTGCTATATTACATTTATGCACTGATTTTGAAATATTTATGAAGAAATTGTTCTTAGAATCGTGAAAATGCTGAATTCTTATAACATATAATTAGAAGGAAATTCATGGAATATATTATTTTAATTTACATTAAAATGCCAATTAAAATTGTTCTAATCAATTATGTTCGAGAAATTCTAATCGAGAAATAATTGTTTATTGAAATGGCATTTATATTAAACAACTGCAATGAGTGAAATAAGTTTGAATCAGCAAAAAGTAAGATAATCACCCAAACTATTAAATTGATGACGCAGTTATTCCAAGGATATTTTTAATTGTTGGAAATTATGACAATTATATAAATTATTTTGATATATTAAAGTATG
Source organism: Trissolcus brochymenae (assembly GCA_030523145.1). Taxonomy (NCBI): domain Eukaryota; kingdom Metazoa; phylum Arthropoda; class Insecta; order Hymenoptera; family Scelionidae; genus Trissolcus; species Trissolcus brochymenae. The sequence goes on from JAQQRF010000385.1 coordinate 14,313, forward strand.
CTAAAAATTATTAAAAGTACTTGAAAAAAAGTAAAGAACCGAAAAAAACCATACAATTTATGATTTCAGTACTTCCAACATCAAATTCTTTTGTAAATATTTTACATAATTTTAAGTTAAAATAAGCTCAAAGACCTGAGATAGAGTGGGGACTGGTTTCGGTGGACTTGGATGAGTAGACGATACTTCTATAAGACTAGACACGATTAATACAGTCTTTCAAGCAGAGGTATTGACAATTCTGCAATGACTTCATTCAGATAGAATTCAGATAGACTTTTTAAGAGGAATGTAAGAAAAGAAACCGTATGAATATATACAGACAGTCAAGCGGCACTGACAGCTCTATCGTGTGGCACTGTTTTGTCAAGAGTTGTCAGGGAGACATGGGAAGTCCTAAACAACCTGGCAAAGTACAACAGACTCAACCTTACATGGATCCTATAGGACACTCAGGGTGAAAGGGTAATGAGAGAGCAGACAAGTTGGCAAAAGAGGGATTCTGCTTGGACCTACCTCGACAGCGACTTGTTATGATGTCCTATCAAGAAGGCATAAACAGGCTGGAGGAGAACCTGCACACTGAGAAAAACCTGAAATGATTAAGCTATGATGGTTTCAGGACAGCGAAGATTCTTTTGAGAGATGATAGTTCTCGATGAGCAAAATCAAAAAAGCTGCTGAAACTTGGCAGAAACAATATCAGGACCGTCACAGAGATTTTTTTCTGGACATGGAAACCTGAAGAAGTTTCAACATCTAAATGGAATCTCCCATGTGTGAACGGTATGACCAAAAAGTAGAGGAGATGTCAACCCACTTTGTATGTTTTTGCCCTACTCTGATCCAACAGAGGGAAGAAATGGTTTGGGCCAGCTATTATGGAACCAGAGAAAATACGAAAACTCAGCTCAGCAGTAATCAAATTTTGGGTTTCTGTCAAGCAGTAGGCTACAATAGTCACTGAGCTATCGGCTGGTCTATAGAGTACGACGATCTTTTGGCTAAGTGTTCTGATCTGCCTTTCTGTGATTGAAAGGTCACAAAAACTGCTATTTAGTTCAATATAATACAATATGCTAAAATAAATTTATTATCTATAATATTCTACGTATATCTTTTAATTGAATGTCTTTTTCTAAAATTGTTATTAATCCACCAAGGTATATATATTATAAGATTGAGCAATAGGTAAAGCAGTTTTCGATCCGCGAAAGATACGCGAAATTCCTGACTGTTCGTCACTCCTCGTTAGTTCAGTTTTTATCTCTTTTTGCGATTCTTGGTGCGTCCCTGCCGACTTTCTTTTTTCGTTTCTTTTTCGCGCACTCTCTACTCCTTTTTTTCAAGCCGATCCGTTCCCTCGGTTTTTTTCTTTCCCTTTTCTTTTCTTCAGTTTTTTTATTCCACTTTTTGCAGCCACCCTCGTGGTGACCGACAATTTCATCGCCGCAAGCAAATGCAGCGACCGAGCCGGGGCTGAACAGTTGCCACGGACAACCCCGATCTCGGGGGCAAAATTATTGTCCCGGAAAAGCCAGTAGGGAATCGGCGACGGCGGCGGGACGCGCAGGGCAAGGGGCGGGTGTTGCGCATCCAGCGGCGCCGGGGAGAGGCGGGCAAAAATTCAATCCCCGGTTAAAGGGGATGACGTGCTCCACTTGCGCGCGAAGGTGGCGACGACGCCGCTTGACGGAACGAGACAGACGCGTCGCGACGGAGACGCACGACGCGCCAGACCGGGTGTAAAATTACCAGCCCCCAACTTTTTGTCTCCTTTTCGTCCTCTCCATCTCTCGCTTCGTTTACTTCTTTCAACGTTGTTTCGGCGTTTCTCTACGAAAAACTGAATGAACCAGGAAATATGTCGTCGCGGTTGGCGATTTACCCTCCTCTTCCTTCCCTATTCTTCTCAATCTTGACTTTCGCGCATTCATTAATTTTAATTTCGTTTCTTTCTTTCTTTTTTTTTTTCCAAATTCAATTTCAAATTGGCTCAAATTTTATTTCATCAACAACTTACAATCTTCATCAAGGAAAGAAATCCACAAAGAAGTCGAAATTGTTGCTCATTTGGTCCAAGTCAGTGGACCATTTTTAGAATTCAAAAATTAAATAATAATAATGTATATGTCATTTGTTTTAACCTAAATACAATTCTTGCGTCATTGTAGGTGTGATATAAAACTGATATCTTGGTTACGAAGGTCTGGTGATACGTAAACGCGGCTCTCCTCGACTCTTGTAGTGAAAGCGAGATAAAAGTTTTAGTGTACGTGATATAGATATTGATATAAGGTTCAGAGTTTGTACGGCTGCTCCAGATCGATTCATTTCGATACGTTTGATTGCAAATAGACAATAAACATTTTCCATCTTAACAATTTTTATTTTTTAATTTTTTAAATAACAATTCAAAAGATAACGAAACGAAACAAACAAAATCATTCGTAGAAACTTTAAGCTATAATTTTTTTTTATTGAAAAATGAGGAACGTAAATGTGACAGAGTTTTTGAAGTCCCATCATAACAATTTTATCAGATGGCAACGAATTTTTATTCCTCGCAGTAAATAACGTTATTAGGAAATAGCATGACGAAAGTTATGTGTAAAAAATTAACTTTTATGATGGCGCTTGCACGAGCTGAACGTGATTGAACAGCATTATTTTAATTATTCGATGCGAAATGAGAGCGCTGCAGTGATTAATACGGATTTTACGATCGAGAGCCGATTGTATGGAATTTGTTGAGGGCATCGCATGCATAAGGTTCCTCAATCAGTGATGTTCAAAATTCTTCGGACTCGTGCCGCATACAAATGACACAACCACGTGTGTACCTTATCGACGATAAATATGTATATGCCCACAAGTTTATATTGAACCTTTCTTTTTATTGCCATGTTTTGATTTTGCACTCATTCCTCAATTCTGAATTTATTATGATTTTTTTTTATTTCTATTATTGTGCATTTTTTAAAACAATTTGATTGAAAAGTGATATGATTTCAATTTTGTTTTAACCTTAGCAACCAAAAATAATCTTTCGGGGAGTAAAAAAGTCTGAAGTTGATTTAATGAGGCCACAGCGCCAATTATTATTAACGTTCGTAGAAGGGCGTTATATACGTCGCTGATCTAGGTGGCGCTGCTACATCAGCAATAACAGCTTGCTGCCTGTGCAACGAAAATAGTTGGCCCGTATCCAGATATCGTATTCTTGCTGGATTAGCGATGGCATTTCCGAGACTATGGCGGACACTCTAACTCGACTTAACTTTGACTAGAAATTTAGAATCATTTCAGTGCTCAGGATCAAATTAAACGCAACAAAAACCTTGATACATGCGACGCATACTCGAAAAGCCAACCAACTCTTTGGTACATTCGATTTCGCACTTCTCTTTTCTCAGTTTCCGTGTTTTGCAACAAAAAAATGAAACCAGAAATTGATAAACAATACTGTTTCAATACAATTTTGTTCTTCTATCAGAGTTTTCTGTAATTTTGAATAAGCTTTCTATCATATTTTTGAACAAAACTTGAACTAACATTTTTCACTCCGCAATGTTACTCCACCGGTCTTATTTTTATATTTTTTGCACGTGCAAAGTGAGAAGTACCGTTTCTCTCAAAGGGATATTTACCTTCGAACTTTGCTTCACATCGCGTACAACACTCTTGTTACACTTCTTAAGAATTTGTCATTTCTTTTCAAAAGAGACCCCTCAGCGTTTTATTCTCAATGTTTATTTCTTCTATTTTCAAATAATAATAATAAATATTTTTTCACCACAAAATGCTTTAGAAGTGAAAAATAGTTAATAAAGCCACATCAAATTATAATGAATTCGGAAGGAAAAAAGTTTTTTTTAAGGTTTTTTAGATTACGCCATTGACGAGGAAACTTTTTTTCAGTAGACCAAAGAGTTAAGCGCACAATTTTCGTGAAATTCATGAGACGGAGAAAGAAGAAATGAAATTGCAGAATGTATGCAAAGCACGACTTCGCGGCGTTGCGCTTTGCATACGAGCTCAGGGAGTCTCGAATCTTTATTCATAATGATAAATAAAAAATTATAAGATCGCGTTTCAAGTCGAACATTAGTATTCACTCGGTGGTTTATTACCCAATAATTTAATCAGTGATGTTAAATTGTGACAACGAGTGTTATTCGAGGATTAAATTTTTCTTCATTCAGTGATCAAAATTAAACGAACAATTCTGCTCACTCGTTTTTATATTTTCCTAATTAAAAAGATTTCTTTTTTCTTAACAATTTTTCTCCTTTATTATTTTCAAAAACTGAAAATTTGAAAACATGTTGTTTGCTCTTTTTTTTTTTTTTCATTTATTTTGCAATTCATTTTTCATTTTGAAACTTCTTTCCGTTGCTTCATCTTGAAGTTTCATTTTGTTTAAGTTGAGCCCCAGTCTTCTCTGTTGTCAGTGCGCTTTCCGCATTTCTGCATCCATTGGCGCCAAATAAGCGCCCGTTTAAAGATACCCGACCGACTTCTTCTTCTGCTGATGGCTTTCTTGAACGTTGCGCGAAGGGAAAATCGACGAGAGCTTTACACGACCAAGCGGAAAAACACGTTGTTTCATCACAAGGCGCAAGACAAGAAGTCATTCGAAATGTATAAAAATATTTTATCATCCAAATAAGATACTAATAATGATACTAAAACTTTAATTTCAATATTGAAAATTAATTTGTAGACATATGTTAAAAAATATGTGCTGATGAAAATTTATTGTTTTAATTGGTCGATAAAGCAGAAATAACTTTAATAAATTTTAATACAAATTATATGAAAAAAAAAATACATTCAAATAGTTAAAACATTAAAATTTTATTTAATTAAACAAAAATGTTTCGAATTATATTTATGGTTACAAAACTGCATTGTAAATCGTCTTTCACTTACATAAATATAGTTTTTTTGTACTCTAACTATTAGTTTGTTTGAAGTGATGAGATTATTGACATTGAATACCTTTTTTTAAGATTGACAAATTGAATTGAAATTGTGGGACCAGTGAGAGAGCGCTATAAATAATATATTATGCACAACATGTAAATAAAATCCAATTTTGTCACAAAAACGATCCATCTGGAAAAGTGATGTTGTTAAAAATTGAATATTAAATTTAAACTTCGTATCATATTGTATAAGCTTAAATGGGAAAATATGCCTTCTTTGTTTCCTTCAGTAAGGTAGTTGTTCGTACTATCGAAATTTTCATCTATTAATTTCTTTAACAAAATGTAAAAGTTTGTATAATATATTTGAAGTATATGTTGACAGCTCTTTAAACAAGTATATGAAACGAATAAAATTGTCGTTAAATAGGTGCCCCTATCGTTAATAAGTACAACCACCTTAAATGACAAATTAAGTGAGAGATGTCATATAGGAATAGTCTGTTATTAAGTTTGATTTATTTGTAATTAAAAAAAAGGGTTATAATTTGTCACAAGGTTCTAGATTGGGTGTTTGTTGAGGATATTGATAGCCGGGTCAGGAGGCTGTGTGTTGACTACTCTCGGAGGATCATCGGCCCAGTTAAGTCCTTCCTCGAGGAACCTTGTATCGCCTCCCGCGCCTGCCTGCCGCGTGATTTCATCTCCTCTGGATGGTGCGCAGGCCCCGAGCGCATCCGGGGGCCCGTAGGCAAAAATGTATCGAAGAAAAGAAAGGCAAGGAAAGAGATGAAAAAAAGAATCCGCCGTGGGCAACGGCCAGAAGAATGGTAAAAGAAAGAATAAATGAGCGAGAAGACACACGCGCAGCAAACAATGGCAGCGCGCGTGCACACGGACTAGTGTTGGAAGGGAGACAGCGCGCTGCAAGGGCAGAGGGGCGGCGGCAGGCTGGAACAGGTTCCCGTGACTGGTGGGTGGGCCGCCGAGGGGACCCCGGCGTTGAGTGCGCGCGCCCGCCTCAGAGGTAAGGGGCAGCGCGTCGATCCGCGGGGACGGAGGGCACAACTGGAATCCCGAGTAGCAACCGACGAGCCTAGGTTCAACCTTAAAGCGATAGATCACTCTCTCGCGAATACGTCCAGTCAGCGGATTACCGCGCACCCGCCACTCTCTCATTCTAGCTCTTCAATACTTTTTTAACTCTAATTTTTTTTTCTTCATACCCAACGGTTCATTCAATTATCATCAAATTGTTAATCATTAATTCGACTTTTATTTGCCATCTCATATGAGTTCTTTTTTTGTCCTGTGTCAAAGTTGGCAGGACGGTTTAATGACTCGTTTGGGGTACATTTTAGGTCAAGTTTAGTCAACCAAGTTGACAAAATTGTCTAAAGATTATTTTAATAGATGGAAAAATGTTGTATCAATTATGAACTATCAAACTTGATCCCGTGTAAGAATGTTCGGTCGTTCAATAAACTTTAACTCGATGTTATTCGACACTATGCATGTATACTTAAGTTTTTAAATTTAAGTAAATTTAGACAAATTAATTATGTTTGAAATATTAATTTGTCAATATTTGAGTTTCAGTTACAGTTTTGTTAGACCCTAAACTTTTGAATTTGTGAGACAAGTTGTTTGAAGAAACATACATAACGGATCTCCCAAACGGGCATCAAAACTATACATGAAAAAAAGCACCTTTCATCAGAGATGTTTTGAATTGAATTATCTGGCTAAACATTAGACGAATTTAATCTCAATCCAGCCGTTAAATGTAACCTAACTGTTATCCCCTATAGTGCGTCTAGTTATTACCAAGTACCCCGACTAATCGGGAAGACAAGCAAGAAAAGACCTAATGTCATTATGTTCCTAACAAGACGTCGACAGATTTGCCAAACCTAACACAATCTCATGTCAGAAGTCACAACCGAAACGAAATTAAATAATTTGTCCTATCGATGAAATAACGAAAGAAACAAGATGCAAGCTAAGTTCATATTAAGTTGTATACACCTGGTGGCTATCGTCAGATAACACGTCTTTTATTGTAAAAAATAACACAACCGCGTGGTATCGTTTACAAAAGTGTGATTGTATCGCTTGACGCGTGATTTTTCGTTCTGATTTGAGTGTTTCGGCGTGAACACTGCAATCTTGCCGATAAATCACCAAACTATTCGCTTTAATTGGCGATTCCTGGTTGATATCAATCGTCCATATCTGCAAAACTATAAATAAACAATTCGGCTGATGTCCGTCACGATCGGCCCGATTGCTTTCCAATCAGACATTTCAATTCGCCAAAGGTGTCTCCAACACGAAGCTCCTAATTGGTTTCCCTGCATGGTATCAAAAAAGTATGAACAAACCTTGAATGCAATTAAAAAAATATGTTTCATTTAAAATCAAAACTTAAAAAAATTGTATTACGTTGTCTGTTAGATGTTTAGATGCAAAGAGCTGTTAAAAGTTTAATGTATAAAAGGATCACTGGCACTCAAACAAAAGACAATTTTTCTGTTACATACATCCGTATCATACATTTCTAAAATATCACAAGTCAAATTTTATAACATGAGATATTTCAAATTCGTAAGACAATTGGAAATTAAAATGTGATATTTTAAAATGTGTTATATTGACAATGTGATATTTCATTGTGTCATACTTTTAAGTGTGATATAGATATCGGCCACCGTTTTTCAATTAGAAATTTTATAATTGGAGACTCGATAGCTACTTTTCGATAGATAGGTTAAGAGTGTTCGCAATCATGCGCGTGCGCGTTGTCCCGGAAGCCACGAACAACTTCCGGAAACTCATCGGGGTGAGTTCTTTACTCTCTTGCGAAAGTGTGTACATAAAGGATTATGCGCTGAAAGATACGCGACAACTTGATCAGTCTGCGACTTTCTTATTATTTGTTTGAAAATAAAAAATCTCGATGATTTACAAAAATTATATAATATTCAAAAATCATTTCTATAAAAATCAAGTCATGTGCGAAATAAGATAAGAATTAGAGCTCGAAATAATAAAAATATTAAATAAACAAATTGATGAATGATGTGAAATAGTGTATAATTTGAAATGTGATTTTTTTGTTCCAGGTGAGGCATAAAGTTCGATATTGATTTCCTAGACGTATTAATAATAACGGTATGTCATAAAATTAAGATGCTATCCGAGTCTTAGTAAAAATGTCCGTGTATCACAGATGATTGACCTTTTGGAGCAAACAAGAAACTGGACATTTTGGCGCGAAACAACTTTCTGATCATTTGAACAAAATTGTCAACAGCAACGCGAAAATTTTGCAAGACCGAAGATAGGCTTCAGTAGAACGTTCGTCAGCCAATAGAAATCATGCGAGATAAAACAAAACGGCTTGGAAAAAAATGCAGCACATATCTGGGGGATCGGAGTGCCGTCAATGTTTCAGAGTGGCGATGAATTCGTTGCAATTCTTAGGGGCATTCTCTCGGGTGTACCTTTCCTTAGGTTTGTTGCTCAACATTTTGGCCAGTCCAGTTTCGAACAAGTTTGTTTTCTAAAACAGACAAACAACTTTGTCCTAAATAAATTTTATCGATAGAATTATGAAATCTAAAAAAATTCTAAAGTTTTGTTACATTGTTAGCTGGTCTCTAATTAAAATTTTAATTTTAAATCGCTTATCTGTAAAAATTATTGAAAATGTTTGTGCAAATGAAAAATCATGCTTTTGTAAATGAAAAATTTGGTCAAGTTCGTTGTGACGACGCAGCGATTTGCATCCATTTTTACAGTCTCTTGAATCCCAATGGGGTATATCAATCATTTCAAAGTGATCTGCTGAAAATGTTTCAATTAATTTCGTTGACTTAACAGCACAGTAAGTAGAGACAAATTGGATAGATTTTCCAAAATGTCACAGGCCATCTGTCGCTATAAAAATACAAACTTTTTTTTGTTACTTTGTTGTTAAATGTAAGAAAAAATTCGCTTTTTTTTATAAAAAGTGAGACGATCGAAAGAATAAAATTTGGTGATAATCGTGATGATAAGAAATCTGAAGCAACTGCCAAAACAGCAGAGTTGAGGGATGCTTCTGCAGAACTGTGCAGAGAAGGGTACTCGTGGGCCACGTTGGGCGCCTCAACCAAATTCATATTTATCAAGTCATACTTATAGCGTGGAAAGGCGTGCGTACATATATAAGAGCAGGAGCCCTCTCTCAGTCTCTCTTATTTCTTTCTCTCCGTTGGTATATTTAATCTGCACACCACTGTATGTATGGTCTTGGTTATTCATGGTGGTCGGGTGATGGTGTTCCGAGTGGGGGCATGGTGTACCGCTAGGTGGTGTGGGGTGGGGCGAGATATTGATCAAAAGCTACCCTGGCACCGCGCGCCCTCCCCCTGTTTCAGCCCGTTCTTCGTCGCACCCCACCCTCGAACCCGGCCGAGCGCGAACAGTGGTTCTCACGCGGCCGAATCTTTTATTCGAATCTGTGCGCATATTTTGCGCGCAAAAATGACGAAGGTCGTTAGGCGAGTCTGTAAGTTATTGCCTATGGACGTACGACACAACCGGTCGTACCAAGATAACGCTGCTCGAACCTGCGAACGGGTTTCGAGGTTCGATCGACGGGCCACGAGGTTCCCTTTTGTCTTCCCACCCTCTCCTCTCCTCTCTCTCTCTCTCTCTCTCTCTCTCTCTCTCTCTCTCTCTCTCTCTCTCTCTCTCTCTCTGTGTCTTCGACCCCCCCAAACGGTAACTCGTGCGCAGGCTTTTTGCTGCCACGCTGGATTTATTGTTTTCGCGTTTCGAATTAGTCGGGAATTAGTTCTTCTTTCAGTCGCGACGCGCAAATTTTCGGCCCCTCTCAATTCCGTGCCGGTAAAACAGACGGAACTTGGCGACATTTTCAACTCCCGAACGTGACTCAAAATTTGTCAACAAAATAGACCGAAGGCTACTTGAAAAAGATCTTTGTTTGAATTTCACTCGACCAACAGAGACCGACGAATTATCCGTCTGTCCCTCCCCTCCTACTCTCAATCTCTCTCTCTCTCGGTTCGGTTATTTTCCTGAAATATGCGCGCATCCCGTAATATCTCTAACCTCTCTCACGCGCGCCCACCGAGAGAGTTCAGACGAAAACAGAATGTTACCGTTGCCGTCACAACGCTGATTTTAATCCAGGTTTATTACGAGAACTGAAAGGGGTATCCATTAGCTAAAAATTTCATTATGTACGCTCCTTGCTGATTCGCAATTCAGCGTTTTCATAGCTCTTTAATCGAATCATGTGAGAGGAGAGAACAAAAAAGAACAGATTTCTTTCCTATTTTTTTTTTACTATCTTTTCGTTTCACAATAACTATTCAGTTGCGTCACAAAAGAAGTGAGATCTTTTTTTGCAACCTAATGATGTCAAGTTGACTGTAATTAGAACCGAAATTATAGTCAATTGAAATTAGGCTGTTCATCTTGCCACATTGAGTATTTCAATATTATTATTATATTGTTTCTGGAAAATGAACTGTCGTCACTCTATTTATAACTGCTACATACACTGCATGGTGGTCTCGCCGTCACCTCTCTTCTTTCTTTACTTTTTGTTTACACGTCTTTTTCTTTGTTTGAAAATTCGAAGATTGAAAAATAAATACTCCATTATAAATAAAAAAAAACAAACTTTATTGTGAAATAGGTAAAAATGTTTTAATATCTTCATTATTGAAGGTTTGAACATGAATATGTATAGTATAGTTGGAACCGATAATCCAAGTCGTCTTGATCCTTAAAACCGCGACACAAAAAGGCGCAAAATGATAGAGTCGAAATCGCTCTGGTCACGTGACTGCGGTGTCTTGATGATGAATGTCCGGGTAAATCTGACTGGCAAGTGCCGGCACATCCCTCACAGCACGAGCGTCTTAACTTTGTCGCGTTAAGCTCCGAATCAGTGGCTTGCAAATTTCGTGAATTCCAATTTTCAAAGACAAAAACCTACCTTACTCGTTAAAGTTTGAAGTTTTTGATTTGGAATTGCTTGAGTTACTGATAAATTAAACATTCCCTGTGTAGAAAAATACATTTTCAATTTTAAATTTTGCCTGCAATAAAAAAATATTCTGACTTAATAAGTTCTGACTTGAAAATTTGAAATGACTTGAAAAATTACTTAGAAAAGAAAAAAAAAAGAATTTTGGCGGGAAAAAAACGTTCTATGGGAGTAACGAGGCAATTCGTGTTAACTTGTTCGCCATTAGTCTACCCAAAGACAGATACACTCGGCAAACGTCGCGGGAGGGATCTTTGTTCACGGCGACTGTGTTTTTAATTACGCGCCAATTAATTAACGCGCTTTTCCACCGTGTCTCTGGTGCCCGACTGTCGAACGATCAGTCGGTCTGATGCATTCTGTGTTCGTTATATCGTTTTTCCCACCGTGTTAAATGCTTTCTGATCTTAGAAAACTAGTTGCTAATAATTTAAAAATGTTTATTAGTCCTAGTATAAAATATCTCTGCTGAAGTTACCTTAAAAGGTGGCCAGATAAGTACCAAAAGGGAAACGTAATGACATGTCCAGCTATTTCAAAGAATAATTTTTCAATTAATTTATATAAATTATTTTTTATTATCATTTATTGTTATCATATATTCTTAAAATAACAAATAAAATTTATCGACATTTTTTCATTGACGATTAATTATTTTTATTCAATTCAATAACTTATAAAATGTATACAGACAAATTTTTTGAAGTGTATACATATTGCCTTATCACATTTTTTATGATGCATTTCAATAATGTAAACATGTTAATTTTATTGAACACTGTTTTCTCTTTATAATACAGTAAAACGAAACATATGAAACTAATTAAAAAAAAAAAACAAATAAAATTTTATTGTGAACCAAAAAATATTTTTTTTTTAGTTTGAACGAAAGATATGAAGAGTTTTGTATGTTTGTTTTTCTTTTGTATTTGTCTTTTTAGTTGTCGCTGTAAATGTAATTAGTTCTGCATATTCAGTTGTTTTGTTTTTTTTTTTTTTTTTCATTTGTTTGTTCTGAATATTTCATTGTTAGGCCATACCTCTTTCGGGCTTGATATCAAATTTTTACTAGGTGTCTGTGAGGATAACAATTAAAACAGTATAGGTCATTTTTTTATTAATTTTCATTAGTACTACATTTGATATCGAATTGCAACATGCATTCTTTGTATGTGCATTTTTTTGATTACTAATAGAGTAAAAATAAAATATAGTTTGCGTTACTTAACGTTTGACTTGAAATATGATATGAAATATTCACCAAACAGTAGGCACCACTGTTCATCAGCAACTTTCTAGGGACATTTCTTGTCTAGAAACGTACTCGCGAAATAACATGTTACAGGAAATTTTAGTTCATGTCAACTAAATCAATTATAAATAATAAATGGACGAATCTCATGAGAAACGTATATCCTATGAGAGAAGCGATACTCCATATTAAGCCTAACGTTCTAGATGGGCGTCCGACTTTACGACAGCCCGTTTTCAAGGACAATCGCCAAAGACCAGCTTTTCTACGTACGCACTTAGGCATAGCACATAGGTTCAGTACATACTCAATTCATATCTGGAGAGTGAGTTCTCAGCCTCTCTCGGTCTTACCTATCTTCACCCTCTCCTTCTCTCCCATCCTGTCTCTCATCTCTCTCAACCAAGGAGATACGCTTTCTCCTCTCTCTCTTGTACTTCGTTCCCTCTTCTTCTCTCTCTATCTTCCCAGGGTCATTTCTTCTCTTTTATTCGACTGCCCGCCATTGCTTTTCTTTCGACATTGCGCGCGCGTGTGTGTGTGTGCGCGCATCTTCCTTCCTCTTCTTTTTTTCCTTCCCGTCTCTCTCTATCTTGGGTCTTTTTCTCATTTACTTTTATATTCCTTAGCCTAAGCTGAGAAGCCGCGCAAAAAGAAGAAAAAGAGCCCAGCTCTGCTTGCTTCGCGTTATACATTATTTATATGAAATTGTATATATCTTTGATTTTCGATTGTTCACTGTATTCAAGACTTTCTTTTTCCACTAATCCATTGTACCAACATTAATGCAATGGCTAATTCCGAAACCTGAGAAATTTATTAGAGTAGACTTGTTGGATCTGAATAACAAAATTGGTTCAAATGTTTCTGATTCCAATTCACTTTCTTTCGAGATTACTTTCTTTTTTTTTTCCTTGCAAATATAAAAAACAAACTTGAACAAATGAGAGATGTCTTAGAACTCGGTAAATATTTGACCGGCAGTCATGATCCCCCTGTAAAGGTTGAGGGTTCACGATGTCAGTGCAAAGATGATGCTTTGCGCTTATTTTTATTCACACTCTTCTTACGAAGCACACGTCTCTTCATGATAACAAACTTTCCCCTATGATTTCTTCGATATGAAAAATCTGCGAGTAAACATGTAAAGATTTCTATGAAAAATACATACAAATGAAAAGATGTCTATGACAAAAAAAAGAAAAAAAAATGAAAGAAAGGAAAAAAAAAAATCTGCGCGCGTGTAGCAGAGCGGTGTGCTTGGGCGCATTTGAATAAATATTTAAGTATTTTAACTGGAGTATTTCTCACAGTGTGTATACATATGTATATGTATATAGACGAAGGGAATGAGAGCGAAGGAATGAACAGTGAGTAAATGCTCCTTCGCTGTCTTGTTCTTTTTCTCCGCCCCCCTCTTTGCCCCCTTGCGCCGGACCGGCCGCGCGCGTCCCTCGGCTCTCATGGGGGTCAATGTACAGGCGCGCGGTGTGACCGAAATCACACACACGCTCGTTGCAGCCTGCTCGACTGTGACTCCTCACAGTCTTTATTTGGCCGAATAATTGTTTCAAGTGCGACGCCACCTCGCGTCCGAAATTTGTTTTGCGATGGGCCTCTCGTCTCGTGGGAATCGAAGAAACGCGATCAACGAAGAGGAATCAAAAGGAAATAAAACATTCAAGGGAGATGCGAAGGAAAACAGAATGCAATTTTTGGAAGTGTAATCACATTTTGTAATTTGGCTGGGATACAATAATGAATGAGCTATTCAATTCGGTAGGAAGATAAGTTATCATCCAAGATTATTATTTATCGTCGTAATAAGAATAAGTCGAATATTTCTTGGAGGACTGAGAATTCTTGAACCTACGTGTATCGTGTCGATGTTTATCTTAAAGTTGTTAGATCAACTCCGATGCGTGAAGTTTAATTGCGCATTATGCAACGTTTACAAATTGATTTATGAAAAATGATCTGCGGATCAGTGAGCTGTAACATGTATGTTACTGTATTCCATTATAACATAGTTACTAGTTAAACGTAATCGCTGACACTTATTCATTAAAGAAGAAGGTTTTGAAATGACTTACAACTATCGGAATTAAGGATTGATAAAAAAAAAACACTGTTACTGCTACTTGTTTAAAATATTCTGATTAATGTAAATTGTAGCCAACTAAAAATTGTTGTATCACATTTTTGCTCTTTAATTAATCACTCAACGCGTCTTATGTCTATAAAACATTACAATTAACTTGTAATGTTGAACTGTGATCAAGGATTGTAATTACCGTAGAGGTCAATTCTAAGAGTATAATTACAGGTATATTTTGTTAAAAACGTTTAATAATGATTCTATTACTTATATTATGAGGGACAAAAATGTTTTTTTACTTGATGTTTTATTAATTTGGCCTGATTTGTCACACCTCTTTTTTCAATGGTAGCTGATCAAAATACAAAATGTAGAGTGCCCCTTTTTAACAGACACCTGTTCTTCCCTTAGGCTTCAACCAAATTTCGTCACTGATTTGTCTTATACCAACCCCATCTATGAAAAAGCAGTCGATTTTTGTTTTTTATTTTGTGGAAAACGAAATATTTGAAATATTTTCCATAATTCGAATTGGGGCATCACATTCCATCGAAAACTGTAAAGATCATGTCGTTAACTTTGACCTCCGTTAGATCCACTTTTATCACCATCGGGCAATGTGGCTCCACTTGAAGTTGGGTCTATTACCATCTCTGGACAATGCCTTTAGCTTCTTGGGATCAGGTTGGGTCGGAGTACATCTACCTGCATGACTGAACGGGCTAAAGGGACGAGGAGGAGAGAAGATAGCTGAAAGTGCGAGCGAGACGGGTGG
This sequence comes from Trissolcus brochymenae, assembly GCA_030523145.1. Lineage (NCBI taxonomy): Eukaryota > Metazoa > Arthropoda > Insecta > Hymenoptera > Scelionidae > Trissolcus > Trissolcus brochymenae. Next base: position 29,436 of record JAQQRF010000385.1, read on the forward strand.
GGCCCAAGGGAGCGGGGACCTCGGGTGTCGCACAGCCCAGATTAATGGTCCTAGGCAATTCTTGGTACTCGCAACTGACCGGCGCGGCAAATTCATCGCTTCGACGCTTGACAAGGTCGAGCGAGACCCTAACTGAACCATCCCTCTATGTTGTTTCATTTAACCTCTCTTACTCCCACAACTTAAACCCCGTACAAATTAAAACCATATTAGGCATGTTTGTTATTTTCGTGCCGGTCACCAAAATTGAACTTGTCAACATTTGTATTTAGTTTTTTTTATCTCCTTTTTCCATCAGATGAAAAATTTTTTGTTATATTTTTTATTCTTGTTTTTGTTTCATTTTTTTTTGTTGACAGTAGTTAAAAAAACTGCAGTTTTTCTATCGCAGCAACATCATGGATGAAATTCTATAATTGATCATAGGCATGATTTGTGTTTTCACTTCGATGACCCTACGAAATTTAACCCATCTCTCATTAGTGTATGATATTCCCAGATGAGAGTTGACTTTTGGTCGAATTTGTAACTTTTTTGGTTAAAAATTGTTTAATAAAATTGATGCAATATTCAACTCCGTTAACGTAACCTATTTTGCTATATATATTTCTGAAAGCCAAGGCAGATTATTGATAAGATATCGATTTATGACGCTGTGACGTCACACTGTATTTCAGTTTGTGATATCATAAAATTTACTGCGCGTAAAAATGTTGATGCATTTTATTTTATAAAAGTTTTAGTAGAAAATATAGTAACTCTTACATCTAATTCAGGGCATTGTTCTTCTAATTTTTTTTTAATTTGGGTGTTAATCAAAAATAAATATAATTCCATTTTTGACGGATAAGATTATTTATTTTTGAACAAAATTGGTTTATTTATTTTTTTTAAACAATACGATACGTCGTATCACCAAAATTAGTCACTTGATATTCTCACGTCATCAATTGTCGGTAAAACAGTTTCCTATAAGACAGTATGCCCAATCAATATACTTCTTATCATTTTTAACGTTGTTTTATACAAAATTTTCCTTTGAAATTGTATGAGAAGTTGAGAAACGGAAACATTTTTTTAAGCCGAAGATTTAATGGAAAGGATCAGCGCAATAATTAATTTTGATTTAATTACTAATTTATTACAGAGCTAGAATTCCTGGAGGAATCTCGAGTAAGAAATTATTGTACTAATTGCAATTTGAAATGATTATTGCAAGTAGCGACGAAAACGTCCGCAGCGATCTCTCGAAGGATCGATGATCCCGGGTACTTGTGTGTGTGCAATGCGCGCACTTACAACGACTTACCATCCGGGTTGTAAGTATGCGACAAGTATTTGGTTGCGAGCGCCAGGATTGAGAACAATTTAATGAGAGATCGAAAATGAGAATAAATTCAGATGTTTCATTTCACATTTTGCCTACACATTTATTCAGATTAATATAACTACCTTCTAACAAATGATAATCAGTTAGTAAATGACCGAATTGAAAAAAATTACTAACAAAAAATTGACAAAATTTTATAGCCTCTTACGGAATTTAAACATTCCTTTTAGTTATTAAGTTATGCTACTAAAAATGTGGTAGAAGAAATAGATTTTTCAATGACTTGTGAAATATATTTTCACTCAGAGCGTTTCATTTTTCGACAAAACTGAACAGCCACCGTAAAATGGCTGTTGGGCACTTGGTCGCAGTATACCTGACGGATTAGGACTTGCCAGGTCAGTTTTCTTCCCTCAACAAACTCCATTTTGGTAAATAAATACACGAGTTCCAAATTATTGGCCGAACAGTTGTAACAAGTTAAATAAAAAAGAAAGAACGGAACAAACGAAAGATTGACAAAACGAATTGACCCGATCAAAAAGTGGACAAAATATTATATTCCTAATTCGCTCTCTCTTAAAGAATTGGAGGTTTCGCATCGGCACGAACAAGTGATGTCATCTGCGTACCTGCCCAGAAAAAAGGTTGACGAGTTATTTTAGAATCGAATAAATCAATTCCAGGTCAACGAATTCCTCGAACGCTCAAGATGAGACGCAATCAAAAAGTGTCTATTCCAAATTGACCTACGGACAATCGTTTGAATCCCACCTTCTTTATTACATTCTAAAATTGTCCGGAGAACCAAGTTGCTTTAATTTTTTGGAAACAAAAGCTTCAGTGCCAAGATTGTTCTGCTGCTGTTATATTGAGAGGACGTGTAAAAAAAGCAAACAAACAAACAAAAAAAAAGAAAAAAGAAAGAAAAAAAAATGGGTTAGTTGTGGAGAGCCTCGGGGGTCGTAGTTGGACGGAAGAAAGGGTTGGGGCGACGCGTTTACGCACTGGGTTCACGTGCGCGGCCGGCTTGGTTGCGGTGGCCATCTCCTACCCCGTCGAGCCGTGCTCGGCGTCCTTCTCCCACTCTATCTCTAAGAAGAGATCCCCTCTACGAGCGCCGTGTGCCAAGAGAGCGACTTGAGCGCCAGTGCTCCGCAGTGATGCGACCGCCTGCGTACGAAGCAGTGGTTCGCGCGCTAACGTTGCCCGTGGAGCTGCTGTCACGCTCGTCCGATAGCAATAAAGAAACAGCAACGTGAAACAAGAGAGAAAACGAAAAGAATAAAAGTTTCGGATGAGTACTAATACAATAATGCAGTGAATTGTGGTCGAGAATTGTGGGGGTTTTCAAGTTGGTTCAGTGACTGGTGTGGGGCGTTTGGATGAAGTGTTTAAAATCAAAAGATGTGCATCGTACGACACGCCGCCGTCCGATGGAAGAGCGGTGAGCGCGCGGTAGCTCTCAGTCACGGGTGATGATCACGGTCGATCTCGAGAGATAAATTAAATAACGACGAAAAGAGTGGAGAATTAAAAAAAGAAGAGAAAAGAAAAATAATCGTTGAGTGAGAGAGAGAGAGAGAGAGAGAGAGAGAGAGAGAGAGAGAGAGGAAGAGAGAGAGAGGAAGAGAGAGAGAGAGTTGATGTGGTGCGGCGAGTTGGAAGGGCGGTGTGTGTCACTAGAACAGCTGAGATAATCGGTGGTGTGTGTGCTTGGACTGCCCCGCGATCGAGGGAAGATCAGTTGGATCCTTTGGGATCCGAGCGCGCCAATTTGAGGATCAGTTTGAATTGCCGGGCGGTCGCGTGTGCGTGAGCCGGCTGTTCGGAGAGACGGGTGGAGGCGTCGTGGAGGGGGGAGTAATGCCGGTGAGGGTGGCGCAGCGCCCTCCAGGTGGACTGCTCCACAGCGGCGGAGTGCCGGTTGCGCCGACGGCGGGGCCCGGTGCCGCGGGCCGGTGCCTCGGCGGTGCCCCCGCGAGCGGCTCCCCCCCGCTGCCCCCCGCGCTCGTCGGCCTTGGGGCCGCGCCGCCCACGAGCGCCCCGAACCCCCTGCAGGCGATGGCATCCTCGCTCACCCAGCTCAACAACATGGCCAACGGGCCCCTGCCCCCGCTCAGCGGGGGTCCGCCGCAACCCGCGACAACTCCCACGCACGGGGGACCCCCCACGCCTCATCAGACGGTCGGTCCGCCTCACCTCAACGGGGCATCCCCAAGTCCGCATCCCATGCCGCCACATGCCATGATGAGCGGCTCCCCGCACGCCGCTCATCCGCACATGCCACCTGGTGGTCCGTCACCTCACCCTCACCATCCGGGTCCTCCCCACATGGTTGGCTCCCCGCATCACCCAGGTCCACACATGGGCCCTGCTCCCATGATGCCACCCACTGGCATGCAGCCCCAAGGCGGCCCAGGCATGTGCGCCCCCGGCCCTCACCCTCACTCGCAGGGACCAGCAGGACCCGGACAACCGCACATACACAATGACCCCTTCTACTGCTCGCCCTTTGGCACCCCGTACTATAGGTAAACCATTTTTTTTACTCTATCTTTGTCCACACGTCATTTTTTTTAGATAATTCTCACAACTTGGAGTAATTGTGACACTTTAATGAGTTTGCTATTGTATCAAAATGAACATTGTTTTATAGAAGTCAAATACAAGACTGAAATAATTCAACGATTATGAAAAATTGGTTCAAATAAATGTGTGAACCCCAATTTCTGTAGTGTCGCAGTTGCCACATCTGTCCCTTTTTTTCATATGAAGTTTATATATAAAACTTGTTTTTTGTAATGTAAATTCTTGTCTCTGAATAGTTACTTTGTTCGGTACACTGTAACGAAGTTCTTTTGCAAAGTTTCTGTTTGTTCGCAGTACTTCTGGTTAAATTTTCAAAATTTCTAACAAGTGTGAAACATGAGAAGAAATAAGCTGGATATGAAGTTGAGATTTTTGATCAAACACCCTGATCCACACGGCTTTCAATTCAGTCAGAGATATAATGACAACCAATCGAGTCAAGGCCCAGCTACACGAGCGGCTGTCCTTGAGACGTGTGTCACATCCTTCCCACTTTCAACATTCTTTTGGATTTCGTCAAATTGAAGACAACCGCGGTTTCTCTTGCAGTGCGCGCATTTTCTACGTGCTCTCTCACACACTCGTCAGCTGCAAGTCTACGAAAGCTTCCTCTTCTTCGTTCAGGTGCTTTCTGCGTGCAGGTGGGAGGGTTCCTCTGCTATCTTTTAACGCAGGTGCTCGTACGCAACCGACTTCCTCGTTTTGTGTATTCCACAAGACACGTCCGCTTTTTTTCGCGTTTTAATACATAATGAGCAGTTACATCCACAGTCGAGTGTCCGTACGAACATGTCTATATATACATATATATTTAACGCAAAAAGTTCCACGCCTGTTACGGAAAAAAAGTACAAAATATCAAATGCAAACGAAAAAAGGTTTCAACAATTTTTAAATTATGAATTATTATGAAATTATTCTAGTTTGAAAAGACATTTTGAAAATGTGTATTTTAATATTTAGTTTGAATGATAGTTTGAATATTGAGAGTTAAATTGGTAGAATTCAAAATAAAAGTTAAAGAAAAAGCGTAACGTGTTGAAGCAGTCGGTCAAAGAATCGAGCCGGTCTGATATCGGAAGTGCGACCGTGGGCTTATCTTATCGGTGGCCACTCGAAAGGATAAGGAGAACCTTGATCGGTTCGCAATGGCCAATTCAAAACCTTGAAGGATAATAAAACCATCGAGAATCGTTCGCTTTTGTTTTCAACATTTCTAGAGCACAAATGTAATAGTAAACTAAATTTCAGCTCGGTTTATGAAATAATATTTAAACAATTGCTCATCTCACAAGTGAAAAAAAAAAATACTTTGGCAAATAAGTGTGGTCAATTTTAAAATCAATTGACGTTGGATTCATATCTCACAAATTTACAGTTTCTTGGCACAAATTTTTACATTCTCATTTAACCAATTGAGTCAGTTGTTTGTAGAACAATCGTTCCTCAGGGTTGAAACTTCGAATATTCAAAATGAACTTCTCGCCTGAAAAAATGGCAAAGAGTGTCATAAGTCTTCGAAAGCCGAGGAATCTTCAAAGCCACTGCCGGGTAAAAGTGCTTTGATTAAAAAAAACCGCAAATTGAGAGGGCGTCGTCGTTTTCCAACCAGGTCGGTGTCTGCTGACGAATAACAGTCATTATAAAAAGGACAATTCAGAATTCTCGTCTCACTATCGTATATTTAAAAGAACATTATTACGTTTTATTACGGCGCCTGCAGGAATGTCGCGAGATCGTTATCACTGTTCACTTTTGTTTTTTTTTTGCGACAAAATCATTGATTTGGTTCAAAGGTCATATCGGATGAAAAAAAATGTTGGCCAATCAAAGTTAGAATTCATGTTATTTGCAGTTAGATTATTTAAATAAAAAAATGATTTATTTAAAATGTTGAAGTTTTTTTCTTTTATATTTTATACGTTTTTGTCATGATTGAAATGAAAGTAAAAAGAATAATATGAGTGCAATATGAAAAGTTTGAGTCCCGTTTAAAGTACCTGAGTCATGCGTTTTACCTAAGATCAGCGATGCAGGTGTCTGCTCAGACAGGTGTAATTTAACGAAATCCAGTTGCTCTGAATCGCGATGTGGATGCTCGTCTGAAATCGAAACACCTCGTTGGCACGCGCCTCGACGTTACGTACAAACACCCAAAAATCTGTAATATTAAATGATCATTTGGCATGATAAAAAGTTAAATGAGCGCTGACTTTTATGCGAATAAAATCGTCTCATAAAAAGAACATCAAGTAAACAAGACTTCAAAATGTTTTCAGTTTGAATACCAACTCAAATTTATAATTCATTTCATCATTTTCAATTAATAGTTTTTAATTACCGAAAAGGAAGGAAGTATGTGAATACTTAGAATGGAATGTTGAAGAAAGAAGTTGTAGAAAACATGCATATGGGAAATTTAGTGTCAAATCAATTTACGGAATCCAAAGCAGGTTCTTGGGTCGAGATGATCCGTGGAAAATTACTGGACGTGCGCGCTTCAAGTTGTAAGGTCAACAGTAACAAAATCGGTCCATCTATTCCTCTGAGAGTTGACCTACCTGTACAAACTAAAGTTATAAAATTCAATGATACCTGCTCCATGCTAAAGTTTCTACAAAAGAGGGAAAAATAGTGTAAAGTTTTCAACTGAATTTGCAAAGTGGCAATTTAAAATTCACGAAATGAGCAAGCAAACTATATTGTTTCGAATAAAATCATCAGTGTTTCAGCATTTCAATACCTTTATATTAAACTCAATAATGTTTTTACAGTTAAACATGTTGAAAAAAATATAATGAGATTTGAAATATATATAAAAACTTCAAAAAATTCGAATTTTTGATCGAGAAGTATCTAATATGAGAAAGAGAGAGAGAGGGTTAAATTGGATTGAATTTGGAAGATATAAAATCGAATGAAGAATAGCTAATTGGAATGAGAAGCACTGGTGATTTGCCAGTGGAGCGGTTGATTAGCGTTGGAGTTGGCTCGCTTGGTAGGTCGCCTCGCGGGTCTCTGTGGTCCGCGCATTCTCAAGGCCGCCTCTTCGAGTTCACCTCCTCTCTTCTCTCTCCGCTTCTACCTCTACCACCTCACCTCGACTTACCTCAACCGCCTTACGACTTTTGCTCGAGAATCCATGCACCTCAATGCAATTCATGCGCTCGTGATAACACTCTCAATGATCCAATGTGCTATCAACTTTTATTCCCTTTTATTTAATCAAAAAATCATCTGAAAATAATGTTTGAACAAAAAAAAAAATGTTCAAAAATGTTGAAAAAGAAAATCATCCCTAATAATAGTCGTAGAAGGAGCAGTTGGGATTGTTGTGATAAGATAATATGTGACGCTGCCTAAATTGGAGTTTAAATTATTTTAATCTCTAATTTTAATTCTATTTGTATAAAACAATTTTAATTTTCAAACAAACAGCAAATGTATTCGAGGGTCATAGGTAACCTAACTTGTCACAATTACCCCAACTGCCTCTTATCTTTTTATACACAAGGTCATAGAGTAAAACAAAAGATAAGAAATAGAAACTGTTTATAAATCCAAGATACAACAGAAATAGCAACAATTGCAACATTGTAGAAGTGCGTAGTTTTTTAATTTTTTTAAATTAAGTAGAAAATGGTCACAATGAGATACATTTATCAATATTAGTTCATTTGTTTGTTTGTTGAGATCTGGATTTAATTAACTTGTTTCAATACATACAACGTTAAAAAAACGTTTTCCTTTAGTACTATTTTTTTAGGTGGAAACATATATTGTCCCTTTTTGAAATATTATCATCGAAGTGGAATCGTAATTTCAATTTGAATACAATATGAATTACTGCAAAATACCAAGAAGTTTGATAAGAACTTTGAAAGAAAAGTAAAACATGAAAGCGAACACTGAAATCAGTTTTTGTTGTTGCAATGATCTGTAATATAAAAGAAAAAAAATAGTGATGATAAAAAATGATTATAAAAGAATAATCAACGGTACCAGTTGATACTTCTGGCAATTTCTGCTACGGTACTATGCAAACTTACGAGCAACCAATCTGGCATTAGAGAACGCAGTTGGCTGCGGAGTACGAATTTGTCCCTGCTGACGCATTTCTTCGCCTATAAGAAGGACGCGTGTATATTTCCATGCGCCGATAATTTACGCGTACGTTACAATATTTATATACGTTTGGAGGTATTTTTGAATACTCAATTAGGTTTCGTGACCACACGCCAACGCAAATGTTCCCTCGACGTATCATATATATATAATTTATTCATTATATTGGTTTATATTTTTGAAATTTTCAACTGTACAAAATTCAAAAGAAACATTTTTATTCCATTGCAAAAAATTGATCCAAAATGTTAATGAATTTTTCTTTTTCTGTTTTAGGTAAGATTCACAAAATCAATATTTGGACTCCGAATGAAATGATTCTGTTATGTGAGTATAGGCGTGTGAAATTCTATTCGATCTGATTGATTGGAAAATATAACAAAAGAATAACAATTGAAATAAAAAAATTGGAAATGATTGTCTAGCTGATTTGATCTGAGAGAGGTGAGACCAAGTTAGAAGCAGCACTGGTCATACAAATTTTTTTAATGCCCCAAAGTAAAAAGTATCGTCGAAGGTGATTCTTCTAATTAGGAAGCTGCCGAAGTATATCTATAGGAACCTTTACGTGAGGCAAGTCAATTAGCAAGATATCGCGATGAAAATCGATCCCGTCGCATGCGTGTATATGTATAGCGGGTATCAAAAGCACGCGGGGTTCTTATCTGTGCCGGTCTTTGGCATCGTTAAACGCCGCGCAGATCGTATCGTCAATACGCGTGTACCAATTATGCAATTTTCACGTTACGCTTTTTCGTCGTCGCTTTTAACACTTATCTCCACGTTCATTCACAAGTCGCGTATGCGCGCACACGCTCTTTTTATCAATCATCAAGCCGATCGTTTGGGAATTCCGTTTTCACGCTCAGCCCCCCTCCCCCTCTTTGATCTATAAATCACGCCACATGTTTTTGTTTTCACCAAACTCATGAATCTTCTTTAACAAACAAAATTTTAATATGGAGAAAAAAATTGTTCTCTGTTTAACTTATTCATTCCTTTATTACTTTATAACATTTAATTTTTCTTTTCCCAGTTGAACATTTCATGTTCTACAAGTGCACGTATCGATCAACTTTTTGATCGTACATTTATATAGGCTCAATTGAACTGCGTCAGAAAAAATGTCCAAAAATGGAAATTGGATAGTAAAATGTTTACAACCGTTGTTGTTATCAGACGTGTGAAATAAAACGAACGAAGCAGCCTCGGTGATGTTGAAAAAGTCTATTTCGAGTTGGGCTTATCTATTTTACACTCGGAATGTCTCAGGATGCCTTTCATGTGGGAATGACGTTTCGAGCGCTGGAGGGACGTGATCATCGGTGGCAGACGGAAATATCTCCGCACGGCTCCTTTTCTTCGACTCCGCAGAGACGCCAAGGGATTTAAAACTCGCCTTACGTCTCAAGTTGCCTTTTATTAAACTGACGTCATCATGACGTCCGAAACTTTCTTTCGTTGTTTCAATGTCCAACTTGATTGTATTGAAAGAGGAATTCATCTATCATTTTTGAAAAAATTAACCTTTGAACTTGTATATTAGGACATGATTTTATTAGCTGGATTTTGATCTTTGAGAGATCTTTTGCACTTAACAAGCAATTTCCATTCGGATGAATTGATTATTTTTTTCAATTACTTGATCATTCATTACTTTATGGCCGCAGTTTTTGCCCACAGTGAAACGCAAGAAGAATCACGCGAGGTTCGACTTTAAACCTCTTACATGAAATCTTGAATCTTTTGTGTTGCGCGGGAGGATGAACAAAAAACCGTTCGACAGCATAGTCGAATGTGCCTTCTTTGAAGCTCATCTCCCGCCTACGATCGAGACTTTGGGTCGATTCAGGTCCGACCGGAATAGCAAAATAAAAGGAACAAGCCGAGCCAACAGCATTTGTGTATCTGCACACAAACACACGCACGCCTATAATAATGAGTATATTTTTAGACATTCCGTGTGGAATCGGAAAGGTTTTGGAATCGATCTTGAATTGGCGAATCAAGAGGACAAAGAAAATATGTTTTTATCTAAATTCATATAGGGGGCAGTTGGGAAGCTTATTCTAGACAACTCAAAAAACACTTGCTACTTGATGAAAAATGACATTGTTTTATAAAGATTCAATTGAAATTAAACATTGTAAGAATCAAACACTGAGAACAAATTATTTTTAATGACTGTGCGAATCTCAATTATCCAGCGTGTCATAATAAGCCCATCTGACATATTGGCAATAAATTAACAGTTTATGAACTCAACTTTTTAATATGAATGAACAATCAGGTTGCATGAAAACGTTGTTTGTAAACAATACATCGCAATGAGTGTGAGATAGTGTAAGACAATTGTAAAGAGTTTTCTCTCGCAACTTGTGAGCGTCTTTCATCTCGATTGAGGCGGGCGGGGTTGATGGCGTGTCGAAGCCAGGGGAAGATCGGCTTTGTGTCGCTCCCGCGTCAGCTTTATATGAATTCCCACGGGACGCGCAATGCCGATCCCCCGTGTAAAGTTTCCCACGTGTTCTCGACCGCAGGAGAGAGAAAGCTTACGAGCGCAGCCGCAATCCACGTGCGCCAACGTCTCTATCAGCCGATAAGTTGTCGCAACATATGATTTTTCATTTCACCTATGACAATCTTCGTATCCAACCCAAATTCTAAATCACTCTGCATCTTTAAAGTACAATTCTCATGCGTTCTTTTTATTTGACTTGACGTTTTTTATCCTTCTTTTTTAAGGATATATCTGACAACACATGCCGGAAAGGAACAAAATAAGGGGAAGGATATGGTTCTATTTGTGAATTTGTTATTTATAGATATCAGAATAACGCGAGAAATTAAATCAAACTGATATCTGACGTGTATTGAAAAAGTTCCACAAATATACATGCTACAGAAAGTATATGTAACAGCAAAACAAGCATTTTTTGTTATACATTTATTATTATTATTATTATTATTATTTTTTTTATTGTCATTACTGTTGTTCAAATAAAATATCAAATAAAATAACGAATTATTCACAAGTGGATTAAGTGTCTTAAATAAAAATACTATTGTTTTAAGATACTTTTGTTGAGTAACGACAATTTTTCTGACGTTTCAATTTTGATGGGCATTTGTTTTAATACAGTGATAACACATAACACGATGATTAATAGTTCACGAGTACATACTAATTTTTCATTTGATTAATGAACATTGCCAATTAAAATTACCGTTCAATCAATCTTGTCATTTGTTCGAGTTCGTGGGTCACGCGTTCGTCAAATTAGCAAATCAATTTCTAATGTCTTTCATTAGAAATGTAATCCGTATCTGTTTGGGTACACAGTCAACCGGCGCATATACACGGTTTAGAAAAAATGTTGTTCGAGTCTTTGTGACAGAGATGATGAAAATGTCGTCTACGAAAGGGTGTAAAATGTTGTCATTGGAACCGACAATCGTTTACGTGTTATACACGCCGATCACTCTGTGACTTTTACATCATGAATAATTCCGGATCCAGACGAAAAGTCGTGCCACGTAAACTGGCGGGGTGCCGCGAGTCGTCGGGGCGATTTCCCCCAAGCAAAAGTGGTCCAAGGGATGATGCGCGCGATTCACACTTGCACCTACACGCAAACATGTGTATGCGAATGTCTAAGTAAACTTTCAGTCAAAGTTCCTTGTGTGTCACATCTGCGCCCTTAATCCTCTTTCCACTTTCGTTCAACTTGATGCAGCGGCCAGAAAGTTTGACACAAAAACTTGGCAGTTTCTACTTATTTATCATTCATTAAGAAAAATTATGTAATTTCATAAAAAAAAATAAAATTTTCAAATAAAAACTTTATTCAGACAAATAATATGTGAATCGGCATCAAAATGTGAATGAAAAATCGAACCCGACAGTGGATAATGAGAACGCGTTAACTATCGGATAATCAGAAAAATCATAACTCATGATCAAAATCATTAAACAGACATCAATCAAGATTCACGTCAATTATCATAATCGAGTTAAGAGGCTCGCGCGGTGCAAGTAAATAGCGAGTGTGCGACGCTATAAAAAAAAAGATCGTGCCAATCTTTTGACATTTGAACGTTCATTAATCAGAAATTAAACTAGCAGGGTCTATTAATGGTGCAATCGAATTATATGAAAGGTGTGCACCGTCAAACAAAAGAAGTTAATTAGCGGACAAAAGTCGATGACACTTTGTTCGCGCGCACGAGACTGCTATAATTGTACCAGCGTTTTAGATTGTTTGATATCTTATGTCCTTTATTTCTTTGCCAAAACAAAAAAAAAACGTTTTGAACTGATCGAAACTGATTTTGATCTCTCAATCTCGATTAATTAATTTTTATTTCAATTTGGTTTAGAATTTCAACAAGGAAAATGTCATATAAAAAAATAACAAACCACTTATTTACTTTTGCACTGAACGAGTAATTTTTATTTCTCTTCGAACTTTGAAATACTGAATTGAATTTATTATTTGAATCTAAAATTGGTCACATGGAAGTATGTCATTTGTTCTTTCACGTTTTTGGTTCGTGACGTATGTTTTCTAGTTTTGTATTCGCGCGTGAACCGAAAAGCAAGTGAGCCTCGGATCAGCGCAAGTCGCGGTTTAAATCGGGATTGGCGGGCTGGGAGGCCGTGATGCGGGAGGCGCAAGGAATATATTTTTATCGGTCCTAAATATAGGCAAACCTCCAAAACTCCATATCAACTCTCGCAGTAGCACGAGAGCGCTCCGTAACTGATGTGCCATACCGACGATGAGCGCAAATGCTCTTATTTCATCCGCTGATATTCCACAAATAAATAATATCATAACTGCAAAATTTTCTCCCATCCATCAAGTTGTTCCGCCATCTAAAAGAATTTCAAATTATAATTTCAAATGAAAATCAGCTAATTTGAACATTGCAAATCAGTTAAGACGACGTAATTAGACAATCAAGTTGGCAATTGCATCAAACATTAATTTTTAATTTGATTTAAATAGATTTCATAATAACTTGAATCTTTAAATTTAATTTAACCTGAACAGAAAAATATTCTTTTTTATAATAGCAGTTATTTGAGTGTCACAATTACACCCAATTACTCCTAATATAATAATAATTACAATTTAAATTTGATTTTAGAAGTTGTTTAATTTCATTCTGACTATATAATTTTGATTGAAACAAGGTGTATAGAACGAAAAATAAATAAACTAAACGCAACATATACATACACATAAATATGTATACATTGAATGAAATCCGGTTCTCACAAGTGGCTTTATCATCAAAGGTTGCGTAACGTCGGATAATACGGGCCACGAGTTTAAAATAAGGAGTGAGATGGATGCATACCTGTGTGTCGCCGTGGCGACGGGAGAGGATACATGTGCTTTTTGCCGCGCGACGAGATACCCAGCAGCATATGCACGTACGCGCGCACGCGACACGATTACGTCAATGATTGGCTAAGCGACGCCTCATACCGGATAATCCGCAATTCTCTTGTCAGAACGTTGCGCCGCTAACTCAGCGTGAAAGTGCATGCCAATCAATTTTTACTCGATTCCGCATCTTTATGATTTCAGCCGATTTATAATATCGTTGTTTATTTTGCTTCCAACATTCCTCAGGTCAAAAAATATATATCTTTCATTTCTTGACACATATATTAATTTTTACCTTTAGGCCCTATTGTAAATGCATTAATAATGTTTTGATATTGGCATGATCAAGTGTGCTTGCAATTGTATGTTGCTTGTACAGTCGGCCGTTGTGATAATGCACAACGATTGATACTCCATTGGCTATTAATCATTATAACGATGTTCATCATGCGTGCAGGTGCAATGTCCAAACATTTGGACCTAAATTGATAGTGCTGCTTTACATCGTCTTGTTTAAATTACATATTTGGTCTGTTTGATTTGTAACGTTATTTTTTGTTCACCTTCATTTCTAGTATTTCTAGTATCTGCATATAATAATTGCATCAAATAATTTTGCACCGTGATTTAATGATATGATCATGTGACTTTTATGCGCTTTATAATTGACCTAAAGTTAGTTTCTGTTCGATTCAAAAAATATCGACTTTTGTATAGTAGGAAAATATGGAGTAGAAACGAGGAAAAAGTTTCAAACATTATTCATGAGTTAAAAAATTTTAAACTTGTATAATAGTAAATTGTATTTAAGGAGTTCAGAAAAAAAAGTTGAACATTGGTGAAAAATAAAGTGAATGAAAACAGATGTCAAAATTGAAGAAGCAAAAATGTTTATGAAAATTCATCTTTTCTTACACTTTGATCCTTTTTCAACTTTTTGTTGAGAAAAGATTAGAAAAAAAGTAGTCAAACTCTAAATGACTAGAAACTGGAGATTATAAAAATTGGAATTATTTGTTGTACGAGTTGGTGTTATGCAAACCTCGTTACCTCGTTGATGCATACTCGTATCGCCAAATACAAAGCGCACAGAGATTATTTTTAGATTGTGCGTTGCACCGAATCAACGATTGTTATTATTATTCTACTCTATAAATCATAATCTTGCCTGCTTGTGATACACATTCCAGAGACAAAGTTTTTCCAAATTCTATTTTCAAGCGTGAAAAAGTCAAATTGTATAAACTGAGCACGCCATACACGCCAGCACTGACCACTCGCAAATTTTTGCATCAATTTTAGATCCGATGGTTCAGAGATACGAAAATAGCTATAGGATAATCGCGCAATTGTTCTCAGCGCGGCGAAATATCTTGAATTCAAAACATGATATTTGTTTCGCGTGAGATATTAATTTGTTGCTTTTTCATTTGACATGAACTTAAAATAATAGTTTTTTTTTATCATTATCAACAATGTCGTCACGAGCCAATTACGCAATGCAAAATTGATATGACGTGTTTTTCGTTGTATGCCATTCGAACAATGAAATTCACATTTTAAAACAAGTGAAAAACGTTTTCCTTTTTTTTTTTTTTTTCAAAGTAAAAATGTTGAGATACGGGTGCTTTGACCTGCTGAAGTTCGTTAAGAAGAATTATAAGTATATAGAAGGGTTTTCCCCAAAACGTGTTAAAACATTAATTCTGGTACTAAAAGTTGTTCATTTCACTTAATTATGAAAATTTGTCTCGGTAACGCCAGAAAATGTTATTTCCTTCTTCCAGTTTATTATTAATATCTATAATTCTATTGAATGATATGGTATAAATTATTTTGTATCAATAATATGTTCGTTCAAATGAAACAAATGAATAAATGTAGACTGTGTAAAAATATCTTATTGTATTTCAATTAAACAAGTAGTTGCAGTTGAATTGAACAGCATCATGTGAAGTAGAAAGTAATAAAAAGGGTAGATCTCTCGCATTTTTATGAATTGAGAAGACGGAAATCGAACGATAATGATGCATTATGACACACTGAGCGTGATAAAAAAACTAATGACAAGACTCATTAAGGCGTTGTCTCTATAGAGAGTCGCAGAGCTGATTAATTGAACGGAATCGTTGGTACGGGGAATCAATAAAGCGCGGACAGACGGCGTTTGCTCGATTTTACACGTCGATTGAAGCGTTACGCGGTGCAAAAACAGCCGCATGCCAGGTGGCGTGAGCGCGCTCCTTACTTTCTGCTTTCGCTCGTGCCAGTAATCCGAAGTCATTTGCGCGAGCACACGCACGTGCTCACGACACTACGCGCTTTTTTATCATTCCACCGAACCACTTTTTTTTCATTCATGTCTTTATTTTTAACTAATTTAGTCTTTACATAATTATCTACTCGAATATTCAATCATACATACATTTGTAGACTTATTCAATTTTTGTATTTATTCTTTTATTTATTCCTATTACTGTTACTATGTTTAATGTAATATTGATTATTTTAGCTATCGGAAGAGGGCAATCATTTGATTAACCAATGATTTAGTTTTAATTAATTACAATTTTTGTTAACATTTTATATTTTCTTATCTCATTGCAATTTTGAAATCATTGATGTAGACATAGCTATATTACAATTAGGATTTATTTATTTAAATTAGTTTTTGTTAAGAAAATAGAATATATCAATAAATATAAAGTCATGCACGAGCGAGTAGTCACGGGTTTCATCGCGCGGCTTTTAGTTTTGCTTTCGCCGCCAGTGCGTCGCGCCGTTCTTCTCTGTTTGTCAGGCACGGCGGTCCTCTCGGGACTATTGGCGTCACCCTCAAAGTCCAAAAAAGGCTCCCTCGCTGTTTCACCCCGCAACTGCCGTCCATCCCCGCGCGCCCTATTCATCCCAACCCCATTGAATTTCCGGCGTCGATATAGGGCTGATGCTGTGTGCTTCTGTTTTGCTCGTACACTCCACAACGTATAAGAAGAAAAGAAAAAGATCAAGATTTATTACTCTCCTAAATACTTGACAATCTCACCGTCAAAATAATCCAATATCTTCTATGTACAAAATTATGGCTAATTAAATGAAGATTAAATTTGGGGGGGGGGGGGGAATTGCTGTCAAAATATAGGTGTTAGAATTGTAACACCCTTGGATCTAATTGACCGTTTAATGTGCCAAGGGAGATGAAATTAAGATATAATCATGCTTAAGAATTCTTTGGTGTTCAGAGTTGGATATAAAATTTGCAATTTTGCAAATTGTAAAAGTTCTAATTTAAAATTGCTATAAAATGATTATCGTCTTATATATATCGAATAAAAGTTGAATATTTGATTCGCGGTTGTGAATTATATATTTAGCGGAATAAGAAAAAGATTCGACTTGTGGGAGAGAAGCGAGGAGAGACTCGGCTAATTTCGGCGTCGCACGTGCGTGCTGGCGTCTTTTTCATGCTTACGCAACGTCACACCGCATGCACAGTTCGCGCGTGCGCAAACGTCATTTGAAAGGAACACACACGCGCATTTCTGACGCGATGAATCAAAACCCGCAGCGCGTTCGAATTTCAATCAATCCCCCGAGTGAATAACAAAACGATGCCATCATTCTTCCACCGTCGGTCTCTTGACAAATAATTTTGCTCAGACAAGCAGACAAAAATACAACTTAAAATTCAACATTCGCTATTTTTTTCCTTTTTTTTTTTTGAACTGCCATTTCAAAAAGCATCATTCTTCGATCCGCCGTTGGATTCTGTCACAATTGCAAACGGGCGCGAAAATTTGAACGATGCAACATTTATTGATCTCGAAGATAAGAAGTAAGACGCGCGGGAAATATGAAATCAATTTTATTCGAGTCATTAATCAAGATGGATGGTGCTTGAATCGGCAGTCATTTATCCAGGGCCTTGAAAAGACGAGCTGTGAGAGGAGAGAAAAGGACACAGGCGAGGGATCGAATGCGAGGAGGTGGAGAAAGAACCTACAAATAGGGCGAAGGTCGATGATGCGTCGATAGACTAGAAACTTTGGTCGGCTGTTGTGCTGTGCCCCCTCGTAAAGTAGGGTACGCAGTAAACGGCTACGTCATCGATGCCGAGGGGTGACTCGCACGAGAGCCCAAGTATGGTGGTAGCTTTTCGAGTAGGAGACGTGGTTCAAAAGTTTCGTGTAGGAGGCCAAGGGGAGTTTCCGAGAGGCCGAGGGACGTGAAACATTTTCTCCACCACCACCGGGTCAGTGTATTTTTGTGATCAACAGAGGTGATGTCAATGTGGTCACACTTTTATTCATTCGCTTCTCAGCTCAACTTCAACTTCAACTCTATCAAAATTGTCATTCAACTTAACCATCTTCATATATACATTTGAAGATGTATATCATATCACTTTGCAATAAACATTTTTGTTGAAAGCAAACAATCGAGATTGCTCATATCGTTCGCGAAAAATGAGAACGAGTTCAAAAGAGCGAAAGATGTGACATGATGAAAATTTTATTGTAAATTTAATAATGGCTCGAGACGTTAAAAGACAGAGACGTCCGTGTAAAAAAGCCGGTAGGGATGATTTTCACCCTGAGGCTATGAGGTGCGAGTAAAAGATGCTTGACGCGGTTCCGCATCGAGCGACATTTTAATCTGGCTGCTTTGCATTCACGAAGCCAGTCGACAAGGCCTTGTCCTGCTTAAGGCAATTAATGACTCAATCAGGATAGGCCCGATTGAGTCTTTATAAGGGCTCCAATAATGCTCGTCTCCCATGTAATGTAATGTAAAGAAATAACGCATCTTGTGATCACAGCATGACACTAACATTATCTAATGACAATAATCAATTGAAATCATTCGATTTCTTTCATACAAGATTAATGACCCCATATTGATCTAATTAATTATTACCAATTATTATATTATTATAACAGTTTACTATTGAAATAATAACAAACAAATTTTTTTTTCTGTTTCAGGTGAGCTTTATCAAATGTTAATATCTATGGATATATCCGATGAATTTTTGGTATGTAACACGTTTGACTATTTACAAAAGGTATATTTTTGTATGAAAAAAAAAAAAAAAAAAAAAAAAAAAAAAAAAACAAACAAACAAACAAACAAACAAAATAACGAACAATAAATTAATGAAATGAAGAATTTGAAAAATAGAAAGTTGTTGAAAAACGGTTAAATCGTAAAACGAGAAAGCAGAAAAGCGGAAGTGGAGGAACAATTTGTCAGGAGCCGGTACAAGTATGGCAAGTTGTCGGCGTATATCTTATTGTCGAAAGCTAAAGTTTTGCGTGACAAATGCATAATGCAGATTGCGATGCGACAGACGGTAAACTAGTCGGCGAATCTAGTGGAGTTGTACGCGCTGCGTGGCCAGAGACAAGTGACGTTAATGCGCAATAAATTAGCGGGACTCCTACGCGTCGTGCCCTGATGCGTCCTCGTGCGGCATGTCTAGTCCGGGAGTTTGCTCGATTGACGATCATTCGATTAATCGATTTAAATTGCTAATACGAATTTATTCATGTCAATGATTTGTCAACACTGTTGGTATTCTCTCACGTAAATCAAATAATCAATCCCACACTTTTCCTTTATTTTTGTATCAGATTATTAATACATCATTCTAAATTTGTCAAATATTTTGATTGTATTCAAAAATGTTTCCTACACTTTTTAAAAAAACAGTTATAAAATTTGAAATAATTTGTTTTTTATATTTCATTAATTGACAATTGAACATTTTCAAGAAATCATTCCGATTTCTCATTTGTTCTGATTTGAGTTTAGTTGTGTTATATTTCAAGCATTGTTTCTAGTTGAAAGTTGATTTGACCCCGAAAAAAAATGTATCGACAGAACTTTTCAACAACTTTGTTGGCTTATTGAAAAAATGAAAGAAAAATGTGAGGAAATGATTTTCTTGACGTCACTTTATGTTTATTACATCAGTGTAGTACATCATTATATCACAAGGAGTCAAGATCGCGCATGCGTCAAGATCGCGACATTTATGTGACACTTACGTAACGTGCGTGTCACGACTTCATTAAAAGGTTGTCCGCCAGCTGGACTCGTGCAAATTGTGAGTCACAAAACTGAGTAAAATAAAAAGAGCGAGGTATAACAAAATGTTGTGACTTATCCGATGATCCGATGATGCCTCGTAATCGCTGCTGCAGAAACTGTCAGACACGTGTATTCGCGTTACAAGTGCGGTACAAAGAAATCAATCCTCGGCTGATGATTGCGATCTCTTTTATCGAAATTGCAGGGGTCGTTTCGACTGGGGTGCGCGCTACATATTCTGCCTCGGTTTAAACATATGAAATATATGAATCAATACAAGCGAGCTCGTGAATAATGTGAATCCATGATCCATGTGACTAAAACCTCAATGGACTAACGTTTTGAGCCGTTTTATAAACCTTTTTTGCTCAATGATACATTTTGACACTTTTAAATAACGCTTTAAAAGTTTGAAAACAAAAGTTTAATTTTAAAATTTTAATCGTCTAATGGAAAGAAAAAAAGTTGATAAGTTCAATAAATAAAAATAAGATTATCCGAATCAGCTCAAAGATTTCTTTGACGTGAACCTATTTGAAATTAGTCGGAAGATTAAGCAAGCTAGAATAAAAGAGAACCCCCGAAAAGTTTGCTCTGCGTAATTAACAAGTCGCGCTTGGTCTTTTTAAAGTGCTGACAATGAAGGGTTGAACATCTCGACGACGAGCGTGAATTAGCAAGATGTTCATTCATTTGCGGATG
Source organism: Trissolcus brochymenae (assembly GCA_030523145.1). Classification (NCBI taxonomy): domain Eukaryota; kingdom Metazoa; phylum Arthropoda; class Insecta; order Hymenoptera; family Scelionidae; genus Trissolcus; species Trissolcus brochymenae. The sequence continues at coordinate 49,674 of JAQQRF010000385.1, forward strand.
TAAATCCGCTAATGTCAAACGGCGTAAGTCGACGAGCTGTTTGCAGAAAGATATTAATTGCCAGGCCGATAATATCGTTGGGAGCTAATTATTTTATCGATCTTCGCGGCGTGCCTTTTGGAGTTGCGTCAGTGTAACAGGGCACACGCCGTTCTGCCACTAATTGATAGCCCTAATCACCGAGGTTGCAGAGGTCATCCCAGATATATAAAGCTCGGACAAATGCCAAACGCGACGGTACAATATTTATCTTTCTTATTATTATCGCAATCGACGTACCTCTTTTTTTTCTTTCAATCATTTCAATTTTATTGGCTGTCTATCAAATTACGATCTACTTGTTGCCGAGCTTTATTTTTATTTTCAAGGTCAATGCCAACACTTGTTGAACTCCAAAATTTCAAACTCCAGGCGATTTCAATCATTTTCCTAAACGGGTTTTTTTTATCCCGCCCTTTTTTGTGCTTATTTGCTGATTATTAATGCAATGAAACTGGTATAATAATATATTATGAAAACTCGATCCAAGTTGTGGGCAATCTCAAAGTGACCAATTACAAAGTTATATTAATTACGTAAAGTTTAAAGGAAGCTTTTCGCAACGGTCAACATCGGAATGAACGCAGACATTTGCGGAATGTGCGTTGGAATAACGGAAAATAAATCACAGTTGCGTTCTTTTAAACGTCGAGCGTTTCGAAAAGAACGAAATCTTGTGCAAGAAAATTTTTACAAACGCAAGAAAGAAAGCCTCGGGGAAAATACCTTTGCCATTCGAAACTATCGACCGCTCACTTTTCCGCCAATCATGAGAAACGCCGCAATAAACTTCGGGAACAAAATTCAACATTAAATACATATTTAAGTCCGAAACTTCCATCTTGAATTACCAACTTGTTCAATTGGTCACTGTAAGATTAAAGATCCAATGTCAAAAGAATTGAAATTAAAAAAAATCGTTGGTCAATGTTCGTATGATGATTGACATAATTTTTTGCACTTACAAGTTAGTGAGACATTAATAATTAAATTTCGCTCACATCTGATTAATTGCGGTTAGTTGGAGAGAAACGGGATATTTCATCACTTTTGGAATAATTGATTTTTTCCACATGAAGATGATGTAGAATATTTTAAAAATAATTTGTTTAAATACGTAATTATTAATTTTGTAAGAATAAAGAATGGTGGATTTTTGTTGAAACGTCCGTCAGTAATGAATACTGTATTCAAAACTGAAAAAACAGGTCATTTGTTAAGAAAAAAATTAAAAAGATTTATCCTTTTATAATAAACTGTTGGCATGTTTGACCGGCAATAATTTATTTAAACATAAATATTTGTAAAAATTTTTAAATCATAATGAAAAATGATAGCAAATATAAAATGAGAATAAAAATAGCCTTTTTATGGTTTTTTCGATTGTTCAAAATTGAGCTATTGAAATGACGACATGAAAATAACTAAATAAACGGCATTTTTTAAACAATGCTATCAAAATCTCCTTTGTATTCTTTGAAAAATTCATAAAACAAGAAACGAAACGTTATTTAAGTATTAAAAACAGTAAATGTTCATAAATAATCAATGAATACTGCAAGAAAAAATGGTTGATTCTTATGCTTTTCGAAAAAAAACATAAATCTTTTTTTAATTTAAAAAAGAAGTTTTTCATCTCTCTTATTTTGGTATATTGTTATAAATTACGCAAAAGAATATAATATTGAAAAATTAGACAGAAATATTAATTTGACACTATTTTTAATAAGATTTGTCGAAACGACAATTGCACAATGACAAAAATGTAATTATCAGTAATTTGTATACTTATATATATATATATATATATATATATATATACGTGTCAACTTCTTTTGTACATCTAAATTTGTTTGCAAAAATATTAAATCAACCATAAAAAATTGTTATCCAAATTTGAAATTTTGATTTTTTGTTTATTGGAAGATTGACGTGACGAGTTGAGTTTTGTAGATCTAAATAATTGGATTCTAGAAACAATTCTTTTGATTAAATCATATTTGACATAAAAAATTATTTTTCATAAACAAATGTAACTGTCACTGCAAAAAATACGATAGTTTAGAAGTTCCTTAATTAAAATGTGTGCAGTAAACGAGTTTACAAAAAAAGTTACTAGAACATACTCCTTTAACATTTGGCAAATATGGGTTTCAAAAATTTGCATTTTCAGCCTTTTAGAAAGGCTGAATTTTCTTTTGCTATATTGTGAAGTAGTAACACACTTCTTCATAGTCAACCCAACAACTGTTTGACAACTTCATAATACATGTCAACACTAGCTAGTTAACTTCTAACTAGTATACAGTCATTGACGCGACAAGTTTTTTTTTTGTTGGTTCAACAAATCATTTTTTCCTTTACGTTAGTGGGACAACAGCCCACACTGGTATAAATATGTCATCCAGTTATGCAGCTCTGGGAGAGATACACCGTTCCCACGATTGCTACGTCAGTCAATTTGCCTATCCACCGGTGTAGCGTGTCTTTTAAGCTCTTGTTGTCATCAACACGAAGCACCGCATCTCAATAACTTTTCATATATTATGAACTCGTTGAAACCATCCAAGATGTGAACAAAATTAGTCAGCTGTTTTCACTCGCTAAACTCTACCTCTAATTTTCCACCAAATTTTCTTTTTTGTTCCATAGACTGGTTTGGAAATAAACAAAAAAAAAAAAAAAAAAAAAAAAAAAAACAAATAAACAAACAAAGGTTACAACTGAAACGACGCATCGTAATATCGTAATTTTGGTCATCTAGTTTGGTATGGTTACAGAATTGAAGCGCTTCCGCAGTCGAATACACAAAAACACACGCGTACATAATGTAGGCAAATTCGTATATTTACACACGAAGAGAGCTGTACATGTACAGAGTACATACATAGCCTGTATATGTATATATATATATATATATATATACATATATATATATATATATATATATATATATATACATATACATATACATATACATACGCACGCAAGGAAGAGACGCGGGGAGACTGGAGCATGACTCCCTGGCATTGATCGCAGTGCCACCCCTAATAACACCCTCTTTTGGCGCTCAAAGCCACCCCCTTTGCTAACCCAATCTGTGAGCGAGAGAGAGTGAGACAGACGAACACAGCGGTTCTCATCGGCCAGCTGTGCGCTCAGCTGATCGCACGCGTCATGGGCAAAAGCAGGCCCACCACTGTCCATTAGCCCCGCAAACTAAACCTATTAACCCGAGCTTAATAACTGCGACTGAATTCGCTCGGCCTGATTCAATCCTGCATTTTGTCGGTCTCGTGCTTGACCGCAAAGCCTCGTTCATCACGACCTCGCTTCACTGATATCTTCTAGTGTCCACTTCACCATGTGCCACTACCCAACAGCAACAACTTGTGCACTCCCGGTCCTCCCTTATTCTTCCAAAATTGACCGCTTCCAATCGAACAAACGGCTCTCCAAAATCAATCATCATGTTTGCATTTCATCATCTGTTTTGAGACCAAGTCATATTTTAGAAAAGAAAAATCGATTCAACAAATAACAATGTTGTATTCAAAAATACTGTCCGGCTGAAATTGTTGTTCAACGAAAAGTTGAAACTTTTTGTGTAAAAGAAAATTTTCGCACGAATAATTGGTTTATCGACATGAGGACAACGTTGAGATTCATAAATGTTGCGATACAAGTTCATTGACAGCCAATTTGCGAGCTGCCGTTCATTCAAATCGCCGCGTACAAAAATATATTTAAGCCTTACATTTAACCCCTTCACTCCAAAGTATACACGGCTCTGCGTCATTCAATTATACTTATTCGTTGTACAACCCCTTCTCGAAGCACCCTCCTAGTGTTCTCTATACTAGCATTCTAAATTTTGCTACCGTGATGTAAAATATAACGTATTTTTCGAATAGATTCTAAAAACACAAACAAACTGTGGAGATTTAATTGAAGTTATGCGATTGTGGTTTCATCGGTTGGGAAAATGTAATCAATGCTTTAGACATGTCGTGACAACTGAATTTTTTAATTTAGAAATCAAAAAAATGTCGCTATTTATCTTGCCGTTTCTATAGACTATGCTGTCTTCGTCTTATATCTTCATTGTTGTTTTTTTTGGTATGCTTTTAAAAACGAACGATACATGTGAAGACAATTCGTCTGCTGCATGAATTTAAACATTCAACAAAAAGTATATTCAACAACAAACAGCTTCTTTATATTACACGATGATAAAAGGTTATATAAAATATATGAAAATGTCCACTCTATCTCTATTTTATTGAATTTGTTTTTTGTTTGAAACATAACACGAAAAAAAAATACGAACAAAATTATAAACCAGTTTGATAATAATGATAAATATAGTTTAATTGTTATTTGAGGACTTGATAAGAATTATTCAAAATTTTAAAATGTTTATTTAAGTATTATAACAAAAAAATAATAATAATAATAATAAATCACAGTCAAACTTAAAAAAGTCTGGTACGTATATAAGAGATATACTTTGTGAAAATAATAAAATAGTATTTTATTGGGTAGAATTTGTATCAAACTGTTATTTTAGCACTGATGAAGTTATTGCCACTCAATAAACTAATATATAATATAATATATTTAGAAATAATATTTTTTTCTACGTGGAAATATAAAAATCATGCGAAGATAAAATTATATTATGAAATAGAGGATAAAAATGATCGATTACTCCCCAGGATGCCAAATCATCCTAAGGCACATCTTTTTTTTCCTTCTTTGTGATACTATATTTTTTTTGGTCACAAATGCAAGTAAAACCTCGAATTTCCCTGTGATGAAAGGGGCAGAGCAAAAGGCTTTGTTGGTTTCCCGAGGGAGCCAAATAAAATGTTGCACCCACAATTCAAATATGTCTTGTAAAATCAAAGAAAAAACACGAGATGATCTTTGTATGGTATATAAAAAAGGGAATTTGTCGAGTGGGTTGTAAAACGTATTTTCAAATCAACTGAATTATTCGAAATGTGAGGCTATTGAGTTGCAAGACGTCAGTGCACTGAAACAATATTTCCGTAGCGATTTTATGCGGGGCAATATAAGAGACCATAATGGCAGGGCTACTGTGTATGGTAAAAACAAAAATTGAACGTCCATAACGAGGCTCGCAATTGGCGCGAAAAATAGGTGATCGCGCGGAGTAATTTCGGAGTCACCTCAACACGGCAATTAACGTCAAACTAGTGTATTATTTAGTGGGACCATCGTGTGAGCATGTGCGGCTGGCTGCCTGTTGTGTACACAGCCTTAGGCACAAGGCGAGCGCGCTTAAGAAGCAAATGCGTCGGTGATTAATGATGAGATTACGCGGAATACGTAGCATGCAGTATGTTAATGGGACGGACGCACTCTCAAGTCACTGGGTCAATTGTAACTCAGTTCAGTCGCTAATAAATGTCATTAGAGGACACACGCTCTCGTGTATTAATTGGCCGGCCAATTTAGTGTGTCACAAATTGTCTTTCACGTCTAGCAGATCAGTTGACTGACTGTTGCATCTGAAACGAACTTTCAAAGCGTTCGCCACAAAACGCTTAGCTGCATTTTCTTTTTATAGTCAAGAAAATTGTTATGTCAACGTGTTACATACGACGTGATCGCGGTGTCATTACACCACTGGTGACTACACACATAAATTTGCATTCATGTTACGGTCACAGGCTTATATATATAAATAATCAATCAATCAAAATATTTATTCTAGTTGTTAGATCTTGTTCGAGCGATTTGTCCGATAGGATTAACGTTGCGATGAAACCGAAAGGACAAATCGGCCGACACAATTTTCACTAATGTAAAAGGTTATTCATGTTGATTTGTTCGCGATTATGCGCTCGACCAATAACCTTTGGCATTAAAAGATGTGTTTTGTAGAAACATACACGAGTGGAGAATCGCAAAGCCGGACTCGAGCTTTCGGTTCTGCAATGCGCGACAAATTTGCTTGCTTGTAAAGGAGGAACTGTTGTTGGCACAGTACGTCTTATCAATTCGCTTTGAGAGCAGTTTATTGACAAGCAAATCCGTCGCGTAATTACTCGACGGAGTAATGTGCATGTTACACGCAACACATGTAATACACTTTACACGGCACCCTAACTTGACCGATCGGTCTGGTCTGACAGATCGTTGCCTGTCCCCAGGAGGCATACTCCGTACTTTCATCAACCGGATTACCGATTCTACGAGCTGAACAAGAGGTTACAGCAGCGCACGGAAGTAAGTCCACAATTTTTTATTACATTTATTTATTTATTCATTCATTCATACATCCATACATCCATTCATTCATTCATCATGTAGCTTTTTGTTGTCACCGACAAAATCGGACTTTCAAACTTTCCACGTCCAGTCAGTTTCAAATGAGAATTTGTTTTTATAAAATGTTTTTTTTAGAACTTGCTTTTTTTTAGTTTAATTTTTTTTCCTGTGACACAAAAAAGTTTTAACTTTTTTGTAAACTATAATTTCAAAAAGTACGCATTCAAAGTTAAAAAACTGAAAGTCTGTAGAGAACTAATTGTCCATTTTTTCACAGATATTCATCATTTGGAAAACAAAAATTAGATCCAATGTATAAAAAAAAGGTCACTTTTTTCAATTGCAAAATTCTACCGTGGAAGAAAAAAGGAATTGTAAATTGAAATTGGAAGGAAAGATATATTTTGCACGGTCTATTTTTTCATGACAGAAGAAAATATTGTCAATTCATCCTGAATGTAAGTTGCACATACGCAACCTTGAAGAATCGCATTGCATAATATCTATTATATCTCCTTGAAATGTTTTCATTGCGTATATTTAAATATGCATAAAATATGGCCGTTTCGGATTTGCCGATATATAAATAACGCGAACCAAATTCAATAAAACGGCAACATTGTTACAAGTACTCGATGTTCTTAAACCATCACAAGTGGACCATTTTCCAGTTGAGATTAGTAGATAAGATAATTCGTGTCGGAGATAAAGTGGATAAAATCACAGCATAATATGTTATGTTACACGTTGTCACGCGCGTTATCATTGTCCTTATTTCATTTGTTCAGCTCGTTTACTTTCTTTTTCATCAGATGTAACTCTTTTGCATTTGATTATAATTTTTTGTTTGATCAAATTTGTCATGTAACGGAAAACTGAAAAATTATTAATCGCCATAAAGAAAGATAAAACCGGCTGTTGAAAAATTTCATCACAAAGGCTTTGTCATAGATAAAAATGGATTAGCCGTGGCTTCAGCTTTTTGACGTTCGAATAAAAAGTTATGCGAACGTATTACAAGTTGTATTCGCGCTTTCAATGTACGTGCTTTGCTCACGCGCAAAAGATCGATCCTTAAGAGAGGCAGAGAAGGTCAGAAAGGTATGAGCTCGCGTGTTCCTGTAACTTATCATAGTTAAAAAAAGGAAAAAAAAACTTGTAACAAATGTTTTCAAAGCTGACATAGAAAGTATATATTTCGTACGATACTTCTTATAATAAAAGATTTAGTTTTAACAATTGGATATGACTCAACTTGATTTTTTTTTAATGGAGAAAATGTTTAGAAACAAACAAAAATTGGTTAAGCAATAAATAACGTGACGTCGATTCAGTAGCCATTAACGTGCAATGATAATAATTTTTTGAGTAACTTTACTACTGCTTTCACTATTCATGATATGCTGAACAAATTCCACACAGACGATATATATTTCAGTCAATTAATATGTATTAATAAAAAACAATTTTTTCTTTTAAATCTGTGGAATTGATTTTTTTAATCAACATTTAGTCAATTTTTAATAACATTTTTCAGTTTGTTGGAAGTGATTGAAGCCTTGTAAAAAACACTTTTTTCTGTCAATATCAAAAAAGTCATGACTGTTACATAAAAACAGTTTTCCATATATTTTGATTACAATTAAGTTCATTCATTTTATGCAACATGTAAACAAAAAATTGAAGTAAAATGTTTCAGCGCCAAATGTGTAATGTGCGGTAATACTAGAATGATGGAATACTTTATCTGGCATCATTATATGTACTGTATGGTGAGACAAAAAACGCGTTAATCGTGTGTGAATAATTGATTGTACATATCATGATAGTAGTTTTTATAAACTCTAATATTGGCGTAGTCACATAATTCAAACGTGTGGCGCATAATAAGGTATCGCGCCAGAAAGAACCAAAGTAAAACGACAAAAGTCGCGGTTGCGAGCAAAGCGACGAAACGGAGGGGAAGGGGAAAATACAAGGAAACGATAGCTACAGAAGGTAGAAGAGCGAAGAGTATAAGCGAGAGGAGGCAAAGGAGAAGTGGCAGGGCCGCAGCTATCAAAAAGACATAGGATGAAATAAATTAAAAAAGCGCGAGAATAGACGTATACGTGGAAATGAAAAGAATAAAAGAATTTCTGGATCTAATGTCTCAACTCTTTCATTTGCTCTCTCCCAAACGAAACGATCACATGCTTTCTCTAGACTTTCTCATGAGCAGTCAATGTCGAACAACGCTAACTCGTTTCCCATAATGTTGATGGTATTTCGGGATACTTTCAAATGTTAGTCCTGCGAGCACACATTTTTTCATAGAAAGCCAACAAAATTATTGCTACTCGAAAACGTGGACTTTTATAAATAAATAATTTGTCGAAAAAGAAAGCTTAGACTCTTGTTTATGAAATTGCATTTTTTTTTTCAAAGTTTATTTTGAAATTAACGCTGATATATTATCGCAACGTTAAATTTGATATCATTTGTTGGAAAATTACGTTTTTACGTTCAATTGAAACATTGATGATTTATACGCGGGAAAAATGCAAACGTTATTAAAAATTGCAAAATCGTTTTATATAATCACAATATTTTATTACTTATTTTTCATCAACAAAAATCAAAAATAATTTGGAATTTCTTTTGTCCAAACACTTTGTAATGATTGCATGAACAATTCATTTGCAGTAATTATAATAATTAGCGTTCATGAAAACATTACAAATAAATTAAATTAAACATGATAAGTAATTATAATTTCAAAAATTGGGCATCATTTTTTCATCGAGTTTCTTTGACGATCGTATAGAAATTTCAACATTTTAAATTTGCATAAACTGTAGCAAAATCGTTGGCTAGGTAGTTTTGAGTTTCATATGTATATTCGTCATACATTGAGTAATTGATAATCATCTTTGGAGGTTGTAATTAATACTCTCGGAAGTTTGCAAAGGTACAACTTTTACGGAACCGCAAAGTTTTAATTCTGACAACTTTGGCAGATGTCTACTTTCACAGAATCAAAGCAACTCAAAAGCTACGACTGAGTTTGAAAAACTTTACGATATCTTCGAGGTATTTTGGAAAAGTAGAGTGAAAGGAACTTAACACGCGTAATGTTCCTTACCAAATAGTACTAAATTAAAATCAATTTTTTAACAATTCAAAATGTTGTCTAACTGTCATTTTAAATTGATTTTCCTATTTGTTATAACTTCTCAGACAGATTATCTCTTTAGTGTTTTTTTAACTAATTATCACATACTGCAGATTAGTTTTTTGTTTTAATATTATTAATAAAGTGAATTTTATACTATTCAGACTAATAATGTTATATACACCTAATATTTCTATGACATGTGCATTCATCCTGGAATGACATTTACTTTCTCATGGAAAAGCGTCCCTTGATTATCGAAAACATCGCCGATCAATAATCGTCACTTCGGGGAAGGAAAAGCAAACACATTGTGAAAATATGTATTGACATTCAACAAAATTATTCGACAAAATCTAAACTTCGGTAACAGACTATTTTTTATTGTTCAGCTTCTGAAAAATTGACGATTCAATGATTAAATTGTCAAAACATTTTCAATCGGGCAAAGCCCAAAAAATGCAACCAGCGAAATTCCCGAATTTATTCAAACTTGATTACTACGTTAGGACATGTTATTCTTTTCTTTTTTCTGCAAGTGAGATTAACGATGAGGTATACTATTCCGTAAAATAATAATCAACAATAAAGACTTACGTTGTAGGATAATGCGAATCATGCATTTGCAATTCAGATCCAAGTTTAATTCTATCAATTTTCACGAAGACCTGATGGTAATACCCTAAAACCAGTGATTTTATATGTGATGACTGTTCGTTTCACTAAAATCAGTTACAGATCCTCCTAAAGGTTCAAATCAATTCAACATATTTCAATCGATCAAAAATTGTACTGACAAATTAAAAAAAGCTTAATCTAAAATATATGAAATCAAATATATTAAAGTTTTTGTTTAAACATTCACATAAAAATATTAATTAAAAGGATTTTATTTGTAGATTTATTTAATAAGTTTTCTTATATACATAAAAATATATTATGAAAACTTTTCCATTTGATTATACGAAATATATTTAGTAAAAGGATCAATAATAATAGTGACAACTACTTTTTATTAATAAATTTAAAAAATTAACAAGATATAATGATAGGGGGTAAAAGAAATGTGTAAGATTGAAAAAAAAAAAAAAAAAAAAAAAATGAAAGAAACTTTGTAGTCTACGAAATGACTATAAGATGAGATTAAATTTAAGGGTGTGAATTTGGACGCGATTGTTTGGACGCGATTGACCGCGGTCAGTAGTGGCGGTGTTTTTGCGTGGAACGATGACGCGCTTCTCGGTTTGGACGCGGCTCTCAAGTTGAGAACCTGCACGGCATGTCGAGCAATAAAATGAGGGCCCCTGGCGGTTCGGTGTGCGGAGGGGGGGGGGGGTGGGGGCGCCCCCCTTGATAACCCATATTGTACCCCCAAGCTCCCCCGGGCGCCCCTCCCGCCGCTGCTGCTGCCGCCGCCGCCGCTCCTGGGCCGTATATACTCGACTCGAACGGCTGAGTTTTGTCCGGCGTCGCCACGCCAGAGGGAAACGCGCGCGATTTGCGTTCGTACCCAAAACGGGGCCCGAAATTCATCAAAAATGGTGGGCCTAGAGGGAACATTTTTTAACAATTTTCAGTCTTTGTTCGAACTCGATCGGACTATTTTTTCCATAGATTTGCGATTTTTGCAGGAAAAGCCTGAGGTGGAGCGCGCTGACAATACTTCTCCAGTGCCGTATATACACGATCATATACCACCCCTAGACTCCCCCCCCCCTCCTCCTAACAACAGCAGGGTGGTACAGTACGAGCTGAAGATCACCTGCGAGCGATGATACACAACGCGACAAAAGTTTTCCTTTAGTCTCAATAATTTTTTAATTATCATTTCAACAAATTGTTCCTGTCGCTATTTTACATTTCGAATTTCATTTGCAACCATATACTATGTCTTAACGAAATTTCTTCATGTTCAAAGTTCCACAAAACTTCTATTTTTATTGCCTATTAAAATGTTAAATTTTCTTCAAAATGATGATTCTGTAAAATTAATGAGTTTGGAGTTTAATTCAAAAATAATTAAAAGTACCGATTATTTTCATTTCGTTCTCACTATTGAAGAGAATTTTTTTAAATATACAACATTATTTTTGTCGACTCTTTTCTAGAATTATAAATATGTACATTGCAAATAATTGTAACCGAAATTTGCATTTGATAGTGAAACTATTTTAAGTCATAAAAGAGATTAAATATATTGAACTAGAACTTTTTTAACTTCGTTGGTCATTGTTATCTGCGGTTTGATTTTTTTTGTATTTAGTTAGATTATAATAGACCTATTCAAAGTTCTTTTTTATTTAAAAACGAAAACTGCAATTAAAATTTTTAAATTAAAGAACCCGATGTTTGGTCCATATCCACAAAACATTATTAGTGTAAATTTGAAGAAATGGAAAAAAAAGTTTCATTTGTTTGAAAATTTATATAATTTATATAATAAAATATATTATAAATGAACAAATTGAAAAAAAAGGATTGCAATTCGGATTAAAATTATTCTTTAAATTTTCCAAAAAAATGAATTTTATGAAGAAATGTATAAAGATAATTCCAGAACTTCAAAATCATTAAAAACGATAAAAAATAGTTTTTACTGTGTGTATAATTTGTTAAATCTTAATGTGTCAGTATTTCTGGAATCAATTTTATGTTAGTTTCACCTTAAAATTATGAAAAATATTCGGAACAATGGCAATTTTAATTTTGTAGTGTGTACAACGTGATGAATGTGCGAATTAGATTCCAAGTTGATATAATGATATTTTAGACCACGCCCCATGCAAAATTGATTGTAACAAAAAAGTTATTTCACAAATATTTGATTCGAATATTTGTTATCAATTACGAATTGGAAAAATAGAAACATGTTTTAATCATGAATTATTTCAGATTTATATTTTTCTGCTTAAATTTGTATTATCTATTAAAAATGTATCTTAGGGGTAGAGGTGCACTTCGTAGAATATTACGAAACGAAATTACTGCTCCCTCGTATATCTGCACATATACTTATATATCTGGATATACATATGTATAAATTTGAACGTGTTCATTTTATGAACTCATATATAGACAGACATATTGACATGATTGTCAGCATTATAAGTGCACCGCAAATCAAGTTTGCATTTATTTTGGAAATGATGTTTTTTAATTCAATCCATGTTATATATATATATATAACATATAAAAATCAGATATATATTTAATTATTTTAAAACATATACTTTCTATCGTTGGAAAAATTCAAGACAGCTTCTACTCAACAGAACGCGTGTTTTAATTTTCAGTTTGCTACTCTTATCGATCGCAAAATGTTAGCAGCTATTCCGAGATATTCTTTACAAAATATCAATATCTATTTTCAAACGTCATTTTGAAGAACGGCAAAAATAATATCCTCTGTTTAATCTTTGCTGAAAAATTTTATTATTTTCATTTTTATCAAAATTATATTTTTGTATGACTCAGTGTACTCAAACAAATTAAATAACTTTTTCATAGTCTTTTCTCAAGCAAAATTTACATGATATTATAGGGTTCGAACGCGAGTGGTGTAACGTGTGGTGTTAGAAATAAAAAAAAACTCGATTTTCATTATAATTTTTGAATCGATGACGAAGATGTTTTTAAACGAAAGATAATGATTGCAATGATAAAAACATATAAAAATGAAAATGTAAGAATGCATTAAATTTAGATTAATTGAAAGAAACAAGATTTTGCTCTAGATCTAGAGCAAAGCGGGCGTATTAATTTAAAATTTGAATGAATTTCTCATTGGAAAAATGTTGATGAGAACAAAAAGTTAAGACTGGTTAAATGCATCCCTGAGCCATCATCGCAGTGCCGGTTCCCACAGACTATACTGCAAGATAACTGGTTTCGCGCGATCTCTACAGTCACGAGTGCGAATCGCATCCACGTGCGTATCTCCGTCTTTTCCCACAATCTCTTAAAATTATAGCTAAATATCGATTAAAGATTCTTACGGTGGTTCATACTTATCCTATCGTAAACTAATCAATAAACAAATTCCAACCGTTATCTGATCCATAAATATTCGATTATAATAATTATTAAAATTTAACAATCCATAATCTTGATATCGTTTTTTCGTACAATTTTCATTCTCTTCTAATATTTCTTATAATTTAAAAGCAAGCGAGGTACAGGGTGACGATATATAAATCAACAGCGGCGGTTGGGTCACAGTTAATATTTGAAGGCTTTTTAAAGTAACCAGCAAAAAAAAATACATTGCCATCTGAAAAAAAGCAAATGATGGATCATTGAATGAAAACTTATCTCAACAGAACTAAAGAATATTCCAAGGCAGACATCAGTTATACTCAGTTCTTTGGTCTTCTTGCCACGGAGTCACATGAACGCGTCTTCGTTTTATTTTATTGTCATTATTATGATCGTTTCATGACGGTTTACTTCATTGTACAAACTGTAGTACAGTTCTGAAAAGTAAAATGAAATAATCAGAAGCTTAGTTTAGAATTTTTTATGCATATGACTATCATTGAGATAATTAAAATAACGTAATATAAAAATTAAAGTGAAAACAAAATTGGATCTAATTAATGTTTTAGTTAAAAATGTATAATTTCATTGAACTGATTGATATCATATACTAATTCTTGTTCAATGTTTACAGGATAGTGATAATCAATGGTGGGACTCGTTTGCTACTGAATTTTTCGAAGACGATGCAACGCTCACCCTTACGTTTTGTTTGGAGGATGGACCTAAGAGATACAGTAAGTTTCAAATTGTTAATTCTCAAATAAATATGGAATAAATCTGTGAACCTGTATGTAAAATACTAAATTGAAAATTTTTTTCATCTTCGCAGCGATAGGTAGGACGTTAATACCTAGGTACTTCCGTTCGATATTCGAGGGCGGAGTGACAGAGCTTTACTATAACATGAAACATCCGAAGGAATCGTTTCAACACACCAGTATAACTTTAGACTGTGATCACTGTGTTATGGTCACGCATCATGGCAAACCATTGTTTGCTAAGGTAAATTTCAATTTCTGCGTGTAAACTGTACGATCAGTTCCTGCATTTAACTCAACATACTTTTTTTCAGTCTTGTAATGAAAATTTTGAACAAAATGTCTATAAAATGAAACATTCTATAATTAAATTAAATATTCAAAGCAAATAATTATTAAATAATTAAGACTTGATTATGAAATAAAAAAAGTACTCGTGTCTTCTTTGTATGGAAAGCCCCCTTAATTTGTAAAATTTAAAGATTTCATGTTAATCTTGTTGTTTTTTTCGCAGGTATGTACGGAGGGTAGGTTAATATTGGAGTTCATCTACGACGACCTCATGAGGATAAAGTCGTGGCACATGTCCGTGAGGACGTACCGGGAACTTATACCTAGAACGGTCGTCGTTATGCAGACGCAGCAGGATCCATCGGGGCTCGAGCAGCTCAGCAAAAACATCACCAGGCAGGGAATCACTAACTCAACTTTGAACTATCTTAGGGTGAGCTTTTTTTAACCTACGAATGTTATCCTATGAAATATCAAACACTATCCAAGATTGAGTAACTTGATGAAACATTTTTCATAGTGATTCAGTTTAATTTAGTGAACTAGATTGCAAAAGTGTTGAGGATAGTGTTTAAAATGATGTACACAAAATGCTAATGAAGATTTATCGTTTACAGTTATGCGTAATTTTGGAACCAATGCAAGAGTTGATGTCGAGGCATAAAGCTTACGCGTTATCGCCGCGGGATTGTCTAAAAACAACGCTATTCCAGAAGTGGCAGAAGATGATAGCCCCGCCGGGTAAGAGAGGTAGACGGACAGTTGCTTTACATGAGAATCACCAGCCAGTGGAGCCCGTCAGCGAGCCGGTTTCAATGCGCAGTTCGAATTTGAGAAAAAAAAGAAAAATAAAATTATATGATTCAAATTTTGTTGAAATTGTAACTAAAAGAAAAAGAGGCGAGACTCAAGTAGGAAGGAGGAACCAAAATTTTGAGATCAATGTAGACAAGATATTAGATGAGTGCGAGGAGGAAAATTTTGAACGCGCAAAACAAAAACTCCCTCACACATCAAAAACCTAATAACTTATTATTCTTATCGTTCTTACACATACATCATATCTGAAACAACTTTGTAACCCATTGGAGGCCTCCGATAAACGGTGTCTTATCTAAATTGATCTTTCTCAATTAGTGCGGAAATAATGAATCGAATTGGCAGCTTTTTCCCATAGGTTGCAGAAAGAAGAAAGCCTTTGAACAATCAATCCCACAATCTTACCCTCGACGGTCATCCTCGACTGCGCACTTTGGTTCCAAAGCGCGGCTATCGCGCGCGCCGATCTTGGCCATGCGCGCACACCGCGTTTCCGTTTTCGTTCCTCTTTCGCACTTGAGCTGGTGCTTACGACCGTATATCCTTTACAAGGTCGACACAATCTTTAGAGCCAAGCGTGCGCGACATCGCGCACTTTTTACGCGAGATAACTCGCACCTAATAGCGTACCGGTCATAATTGTCACGGGTCAAATAGACTCGCGTTTGAATGCAATGTAAAGTACCTGTAGGTCCGTCTAATTGAGTGGTTGCATGCGCGCATACGTCAGAGACCTTTGACACTGAGAAAGGTCCACAGCTGGGTAGTAGTTGTCTAGATCTAGATACATTGGCAAGTGAAGTAATCTGTACTGCGACATTCAATGGCAACTGTCTACATCTTTCTAGCTTTTAAAGAACACTTTAAATCCTTTTTCTCTCTCGCTCTCTCTTTCTCTCCCTTTATCTCTCTTTTATTATCTTATCTTTTTATCTGCGACTTTTATTATTCATTAGTTAGATAAGGTTTTACTTTTAATTCAAACGAATTCGAAAGAAGGATGAAATCAGGACGACATTTCACTTGCTCTAATTTTTTTTTTAAATTTGCCAATACATTAATGCTACGATTTTGTAAGTTCAGTCATTATCTGTGAAATGAACTGTAGGATGAAATAAAGGTTGTTATAACTTTTCAATATGATTGCAATTAAAACAAAAATTTTTATTTTGTCGATTTTATCCTGGTTCTCAAGATTTGTCTGTTGTGTAAAAATTTGAATTTTATTGTTTGATTGAATTCAAAGTGAAAAATTTTGTGATCAGATGAGTCCGTTAAAAATGATCCTATTTTCATGTTTTGTCGATGTTAAAGTATCACACCATTTTCACATCACGTTTCGATTTCATCTATGCTATTAATGCATGCACAGCGCTATTTTGGTAATGGGTTTTCTTAACTTATCTGAGACACATTCAGTCGCAATGAAAAGCGCCATCTCAGTGCCTGCAGCGCACTAGTTCACTCGCCAATAACACGAAACCAGCGTTGCCGAACTTGTGTGATTCAATTTGTTTGTCTCAAATCATTTGTAAATGAGTTACTTCTTGTCAATGTTACGTTCTTACTACTACTTACTTGTTTTTTGTCTCTGTCTTACTCTTTTTCTCTCTTTCTCTTGTAATTTTTTGTCATTTCAAATCAGTTCTGGCAATTCTGGGTGCACCAATGAGTGATAAACCATAGCTAATCAGCTAACAAAACTTATCGGTGATTTCAGAATCCCAGAGGCCAACTAGCAAAAGAAGAAAGCGGAAAACTACGGCTTCAACACCCGGAAGTAGCGCACCACCAGCAATGAATAAAAAGAGATCACCTGGACCAAACATTTCGCTTGCGTCACAGGTCAGTGGTGGTACATGGTCAATAGAAGACTTCGCATTTTCACTACAATAAACGGTTCGACAGAATCAGAAAAATGTTGTGACCGCATTGCTAACATTCTCTGTTGAATTCTAGGACGTGATGGTAGTTGGCGAGCCGTCTCTGATGGGCGGTGAATTTGGGGACGAAGATGAACGGTTAATAACGAGGCTTGAAAATACGCAATATGATGCTGCAAACAGTTTGGATCCGCACGGCCATGATAACTCGGGCGGGCCACCTCCGCATCCTCACCAGTTCCATTCGGAACCCACACCGGGTAACTCGTGGCCCCCGGATCGTGGACCTGGACCCCCTCAAGGTGGACCAGGCAGTCAGGTGAATATCGTCAGTAGTTGAAAACATTCGATTCAGAAGATGATGTGAGAGTGGTTGAGCAAAATTAACGAAGGATTGAATTTGGCAGGGCGTGCAAGGTAATCAGGGCGGCGCGGGCGGCGGTGTACAGGGCTCTCAGGATGCGAGTCAGCAACAACAGCAGGACAAAAAGAGCCCCGCTGTGAGTCAGTGAGGCCAGGAGTCCCCGCGCCCTCCTACCCGAGGGCGACGGGGGCGCAGGCCCAAGAACGTGGCTCCCTAGCGGGGCGAGAATCCCGGTCTCCCCACCTCTTACCTGGCCACAACTTCGTCCGTCGTCGGAGGCAGCCAGCAGATTCCGGCCCTGCCCCTCACAATGGCCTGCTATTCCCCTCTGCAGCGCTCTCTAACCGAAGTACCGCAAGCACAGCAGCGCCAGCCGCCGCAGTCCGCGAGCCAAGACCCACTGCAGTCCATCGTGCAACAGCTTTATATCCTTCAGCGCATCATCACACAACGCAACCAGTTCTAACGTCATCTCCACCGTACGCGCCATCTGTTGCCATGCTTCGAAATTCATTGACAGCGATTTTCGCGCCATCTGTTCTGAGCGTGATTGTCAATTAACTATTTTCCCTCACTGGTGATCGTCGCGCCAACAACCTGTTTCTTTTTAGAAGCGACATCTGTGAATAAAACTTCAGATGATCTTTATCCTCACAAATCAAGTCATAATGAAAATTACATATTGTCTTAGTGAATTATGTATACATTTAATTATGCGCCGATCACTCTCGAGGATTTAGTTAAGCGATTCATTCACGGATGCCACTTTTTGCAAAATTCTGTTAAAATTATAGCGCAACTATGGGAAAGAGAAGTTGAAACGTGTAAATTGCATTATGATGGCACTGCTTGCGCGACGTTTTCAAAACTATTCAATTCACTATTCAAAATGGAATCAAATGACCACAAAAAAAAAGAAAAAAAAAATAATAAGAAAACAAACATACATATGCGACCAGAAGTTATATACAGATGGTGCGTCAAATACCATTATCGATGACAAAGGGTAAAGGGCTCTGACTTGCGGAGCGCTGCGAATGAATCTCTATCCGTCAACAGTATTGATATAATTAAATAGAGTAAATGAATATGATATTGTAAGAGGTCTCTAGTGTAAGTACGCGTGCCGTGCGATCCGGAGACGCAGAGAGGTGTTGAACGAGGGACGCGAATTTTCGACTCGCGCAGGGGGGCATGAAGCTATTCGCACCCCCTGGCAGAGAGAGTGGCAGGAGACGTGCGAACCAATCCGGGACTTATTGGGATGCAGTTTTACAAGTCCCGGATATTGCGTGCAATATGCGTCCACATTCCCTTGCTTCCATTGGACAAACTGTGCCCCTCCCTCCCTCCTTCCCTCTCCCAATCACACAACTTGATTCACTGTCGCCGTCCTGTTTGCCGAATTTTGATTATTTTTTGTTCGATCGTACAAAGTTCCTTGCGCGTTACATTGTATATTATGTTCCTCATCGTGTCTTCGTTCCTATTTACGTATCGCTGGGCATTAGCGAGCTTTTCTGGTGTCAGTTTCAGAGACAAACAGGACGAGGATAAGTACATCCCTTTCCCCTTTCTCACTTTTGACGTCTCCCTCATCCGCGTATATCTTTTGGACAACGATTTTCATTTTATATAATGGGCTAAAATTTGTACATACAGAGTCCAAATGGCGCTCTTAGTATTAATAATCTTTTTCTTGCTATTAAGTTGTTGCACAACTCGCTGATCCGATTTAAACATCAACGCACATATTTGACAATTTGTACTTTGAATTTTTCTTAATTCATATTCATAATTTGTTGTGTTCGTAGTGACGTTTTCATTATCAATTTTATACGAAAATGGTTGTGCTCGTTGAAGTTGGAATCGTTCAAGTCAGCTCATTTCAATCAGTATAATTACTTTTAATTTTATCACTCTTAAAAAAAGTTCACTTGTGAACATATTCCCATGACTACGATAAAAAATTCATTAACGAATTTTGCATATTTTCATTCGTGAAAGTGTACAAATAGAATGTTATTGTGTTTTAGATTATTTGAAACTAAGCATCATCGATAAGTGAAACAATTAATTTATAAAGTTTAAATTGCTTACAGTATTGTTTAATTTTTAATTTTAATAGTGTACAAACTGTAAATTGCAATCGCTAGTGTTTAATTGTATTTTTATTCGAAAATTTATTCTAATTTTTTATAACTGTTATGAATTTTCTATCGGACTTATCAATTCTTCACTGGTGAACTTTTTTTCTTCCAAATTTTTGCCTCGTGTTCTTGCCACTCGGAGCTCACAAAAACGAATGAAAAAAGGGAAAATAGTAAATCTCCAGAAACATGGATATGAAACATTTTTAACATTTTTTATGGTCCAAAAATACTCTGCAAAACTAACATAAAAAATTATTTGCAAACTCAGTATCAGTTTTATGACTGAACAACTTTTCCCTTTTTGTTTTTATCGGTCTGTCTGTATCTTTTTCCTTTTGCGTTCAGCGTTTCGCATTTCTCGACTGAATGGCATGCAAATATACACACAATTCATATAATATGTATATACATATATATACAGAAATACGTATATATGTATGTATGTATTTTTTATAAAGTAAAAAAAAAGCAAAAAAAAACTGGTACGATTCAGTGCGGTGGGTTTTTAGGATAAATGATCTATTGAAAGAATAATAAGAAAAAAACAAATGTTGTATATTATTACGGATTATAATGACACTATTACAATTAAATCATTATTATACCCCGATAATGTGAATTGAATTTGGAAATGTGACGAGAGTGACGTTTTAAGAATGAGGATAAGGAATAGGCAATTTTTAATTGTTAGCAAAGCACACGACGATTATTAAAGTGAATGAAAATGAGATCATTGGAGCAAATTGTGACGGAGATCACGAATGAATTGTGCGGAGAGCTCATAGTTATTGGTGTATGAAAGTCAATGCGGTCGATTTGCATAGCAAACCGGGTTGCACAAAACAATTTTCGACAATTCGTGGACGTTCTGAGATATCCTATGATCACTATTTTTTGTTCTTGTGTTGAAAAGTGCATTATCAACAAACTTCAGTTTGTCAGATTATTTTCTACATAAATCAAATCCACAACAATCCAAATATACTCTAATCAATATAAATGATTTCATTGAAAATGTTCAGTTGTTTGAACGATTTTCTCGCACGTATAATATTATTTGAAGCTACATGGAAAAAACATGTGTATATACATATATAAACATTTGAATGTTATAATTTTAATATATTTATATATTTACATTTTAGCATAAAGTGCAATAGTCGATATATCAATCTTCGTAATCAGCAATTTTTGAATGCTTTTACAGAAAACCATTTTTCAACATTTATACATTTGAAAAGGAAAAAAGATTTTACACCAATTTTATACAAACAAAAAATCGAGCCCATCGTGGAATTTGTTTCACTTTTACATATATTACAAACAAACATATCATTTTGCACAAGTACCCATTTTCTACTGGTTAGAATGAATCATAAGTGCAATAATATTTAAACAAATATTTTTTAAACTTTGATACCAATCTTAAGGCAAGATTTTTGCACAATCGGGTTTTAAAAAGAAATTAGTCTGAAAAATGTCTAACTAATTTTAGAAGAGAAAAAAAATTTTAAGCAAAGAAGCTGGAGTTCTTGAAAATGCACTTTGACGAACGTAAGAGAAACGCAAAACCAGTCTTGTCAAATATTTCAATGATAAAAGCAAACTTACAAAATCATTTTTTGATTTATGAATTATGATTATGGATTATTTTATTATAGTAAAGAAAAGAAAATGTAAATCGTTTTTAAGAGTCAGGAGATAAGCTTAAACCGCGTTACAAATGTCCACAATTTTTTAATTCTATACTTGGTTAGAGACACTGTCGTGCCTCCCAATGTTATGATTTTTTATGTATGTTTTAATTTTTGATTTTCGATCAATTCAGGTTTACATATTGCATAATTGTAGATGTACTTCACTTTACACCGATCATAAGTGTAGATTTTTAGTTGGACTTTGTACACATCTTTGTATAATAAATTGTTTTTAGAAAATGAAACGTAACAATTGTATTTTTTTGTTTTTTTATTTCTTATTTTAATTTTAAGTATTTCTAACTGATGTTCTAATCTGAGACACAATCTTATATTTCCTTATATCAATACAACAGATTGTGTTTCTCAACAATATGAATAATGAATTGTTCAATCATTTTTTCACTTCATTTAATTAATTCAAGCTTGATTAAAACAAATCGAATAGATACAGGTGTCAATTTCATAATGTTGATTTTTTCCTGACTCTTCTTAACTTGTTTCTCGTTAAAATGTTTGGCAAATAATTTTTTTACCACAATAATTGATTGAATGGAAAAAACGTGAGCTGCGAATAATAATGGTGTCTATTGTCGATTTTCATCTTGCAGATATGTACAAATTACATTCTAATGTTATATATACAGTCACTTTACACATGAAGATGTGTAATAATTTATGTTATGTGTCATTGAAATCGGTGCACGGCCAATCAGTGAGCACACCATACTCGTCCTCCTTAATTTGTTAAATTTCATTCATCAATTATATTTTTTATATCGATTTTTTTATATTTCGTCATGTGACAGAGTTTATGAAATAGGTAAAAATTCAGGATGAAGTTATTGCCATGAGATTTGATTTTGTAAGTTTTACTTTTTTTAAATTCTAAAACAATTGTAAACATTAATTTTGCGTTTCTATATTTCTGGACGTCCACGGTAACAGTATTTCCAATAAAATTTATTTATTACTGTTCCGTTCACTTTGACAGATCAGGCATTGCTTTCTAGTTCCGAATGTTGAGCTGTCTGGTATCTGATGCATGTGCATTATCTCTCAACTCAGGGATAAAAGGTTTCGAATTATTTAGTTCACCTCTGACACACCGTCGAGCCGCAGTTTTATCTTTTACTGGCTAAATTAACTTAAGGATGACGAGAGCGAAAGCTGAATACAAAAATTGAAATGTTTTATAAAATGCGAGCGAAAATTTTGAGAATAACAAAACCGTACCGACAAAAATTGTATAGGCGAATGAACGCGCGCGGTCATGCATTTTTTTTTCTGAACGGTCACGATTGCGCGTCTGTCCGTTCGGTATGTCCCTTGTGCGTGTCTATCAAGTTTGTAAATTATGTTGATAAATGAGACGAATTTTATGATAAGTGATAAGTTCCGATGATGAAAATATTGTACAAACCGTGGGGGTTCGAGAGTTGTGCGCGAAATTGGGGCAATTTTACGTTTGGCACGTACAAGTTGGAGTACACGATAGACGCATGAGGAGGGGACCGGCGAATTCGTTGCAGGACTGTGCACCGATCGAGTGTATAATAATAGCGAATTAAGGGCGATTACTGTGTGCAAGGATATTCGAAATAAAAACAGCATAAGGGGGTGAGGACAAATTATTGCGATAAAATCCTCGCGGTGGACGTGGGCCAGCTCGGTATATTATATTAATATACGAAACAAAGTTGGTTCACCGTTATGCGGTACCGTCAGTTTCACGGTATTAATCAAATGAATGCGAGGAAGCAACGTGTGGCAAACTGAGACAACGCGTAATTAAGAAGAAACAACAACAAATTATTGTCATCTGATAACATTTTTATGCACTCCTGGAAACAAATTTTTATCCTTGTCATTTGTATTATAGCGACATGTGTTTAAAAGTCCACCATTATATGTATGTAATCAAAATTGTAACGGAGAAAAACGTTAATAAAAAAACGATATTCCAAAGATGCATTTTTCTTCTTTTTTATACCGTTATTTAAGTGACTCAGACATATAAACTCGGACAGATCTTCTTTATTGTTTTATAGTTTTTTTTTTTTTCCTTTTGTATTAATATTGCTTCAAAGACTGTATTGTACTTATTCGATAAAATAAAGTATCATGCAAAAGCAAAGTAATATTGAATTCTGATTTTGGATAAGAAATTAATACCTTCTACGGTCAGTGGGTAGTTATCACAAGAAGATAACGTTGCCAGAGTTGCTATCTATATCTGGTAGGCACATTTTTGATATAATGCACGGGTGATCGATATATCGAGAATGTATGTACGTCCAGTAGTTACGTGGACGCTTGTTAATCAGTTTCACCAATTCTTTTATTGTATTACCTTCAAAAACTTTTACATCACTTTCTCAACTTCTGTTATTGTATCAAAAATAGACACATTTTAGTCCGTCACACATAATTTATATTGGCTTCGATTACACTTTATTTTTTATTGCACTGAAAAAAGTCAGTACGGAATAGTTTGATGGACAAAGTAAAATAAAAAAAGATGTTCTGCAAAATTTGACTTTGTACATTACTTGTGTGTTCCTTTATTTTGCAAATAATTTCCGATTCAAAGTTAAGTGGGTGTAACCATGACTTCTGAGTACGACGAGTGTTATGATTCTTCTTGGCACTTGATACCACCGGATTATGTGAATATTGTTAATGCTGATGAGGAATACAGGTAAATCCTAGATACAATAATAATTACAAAAGTTATGCTCTTGTGTGGATTAAATTAAAAATTAACAAGCGAGATTTGACATGGCTCATACAATTTTTTTAAACATAAAATTCATCTTACTTGCCTTTTAAATCAACGTTAAAAAATCTGCTTGTTTATTTACTGTGGGGCAACGCGTGTATATTGGCGGATAATTACAATTTTATAATCATAAGTATAACTGGTTATTAAGCCGGGAGATGCTCCCGGAAACGGAAATGAGCGTTTAAGGAGCGTCACGCATATCGGGGGCGATATCAGGACGCAGAGTGGTACGCCGTGATACAGTCGAAAGGGCCGATTCTAAAGCACCTGTTGGTTTCCACGATAAATTCCTCAAAATAATCATTCCGCCCGATTTGCGTTCATCGTCACCCTGACACTTTATTTTTTTAGACCCCCGCCTTTAATAAAACCGAGCGCCGCTCCAATTCCGAATTCAATAAAAATCTCGCTTAGCATGACAACTCTCAAATCGTCGAATTAATATCTATTCTTTATCAAATTGTTTCTTATCTCCGTTGAAGATAAATAACCAATTGATTGACACCTTTTTAAATGTTCTACGCAATTGTCGCAGAAAATCGCACAATTTTTTACATTTAATATTGTTTTTTTTTTTTTTAATATTCAAAACTTTTGTTTTTTTTCTGAGCCAAATAATGATTTTTTAATTTCAATTCAAAAAAACGAATAATCATTATGAAAATAAGGATACCGATTTTTTGAGTTATAAAATGAGAATTAAATCGTGAGAATTTTACATGCACCTGAAAAGTTGCAATTCAGTGGCCGGTGAATGCGACCAAAAATGTTTCAAAATGCATGACAAATGCAGTGATGAAATGTTTGTGAACATGACCGTGAATATATAAATGTCTTCTAATGAATGAAGAAAGTCAATGAGACTTTTTCACCTTTGAGATGTATGGTAATATTTCTTCAAAAGTCAACATCTGGTGTCCTCGTAATTCTCATTGTATAGTTGTTTGAATTTGGAAAACGTCAATTCTAACACGCCGGCTTTTGTTGACAAATTCAAAACAGATGTTGGTACTGAGAACGAGAAAAGGAGATCGCAGTTGTACTTTGCAAGTGTATTAATTGGACATTGTGCAATTTTTATGGTTCTTTAAAATTAAATAAATTAAATTAAATTTTAAATTGCAAATAATTCAAACACAAGATTATAGTTGGAATAAATTTTTTATCAGGTATATTAAAATCTAAATTTAAAGTTGATATCAAATATTAAAAAAAAAAATAAAAACAAAAAAAACAAATATGGGATAAAACAGGCCGAAACGGAAGTGAACTGAAGTATCTCGTATTGGATTAAGCACGTGAGTCACCCGGGTCAATTCATCCAACTATAAGGCTATAGTACTACGCAATCCATTGAAGAATCAAGGTTCTACGGGTCTAACTTGAGATTAACGTAGTATACTACCAATCCATTCACAGATCGGTTGCATTCTTTTCTCAGCCACCTCCTCTCGTTCGGCCATTCCATCTCTCAAAAAGCTTTTCCGAAAAACGTCTAACATGTATTTACTTTGTGTATATAGTCACTTTTCAAATTATTTGACCGCACTAAATTTTATTCGGCCTGTTTATAATTCGGCGTTACACTTTTCATGCAATCGTTTTACAAACCTGACGAATAAGAAAATTTCCTCTTTTCAATTTGATTATATAAAATTAAGTGCAATTTTTTTCAATTCGGTTGTAATTTTTTTGTCGGTACGCTGAAGGAACAACTTTTGTTTATTCAAAGTAATTGAATATTTTGATAGACCAAGATTTTTGTGGTGAAAGTTTTTTATTTTATTCAATTTTGTAAATTAAATATCAGCTGACTTGTGAATTTTCGGTACTCAAATTTGGATGTCATATGAACGGCTGGAGTGAAAGACAAGTTGCAAGGCGCCATTGTAAACCAAAGGTACAAACAACATGTGTTTCACATTAGAAAAGCGTTTTGACTCTATGAAAATGCGAGACCTAAGAAACTGAGAATCTGTACGTGAGAAAACAACGTTGCCATACAAGAAATAAGCCAAATCCTATTTTAACAAAAGAATTTCACTTGGCCTAAAACAGCACCAGAGGTATAGTGTATTATAAACGAAAACCTGTTAACTAACATCGAGACGCAAAACCTTCGATACAGGTGGTTCCAGTTCAAATATATCAATACCCAAAAAGGTCATCACCAAATATTATTTTCAAACAGGCACAAAGTTTAATGCACCGTTTTGTCGTTTAACAAATGTCAAACTTCACCGCTAAAAACGTGGTGCGCACATGTTCGGCTTCTCAAACACCTGCACATCATCATCGTGCACCTACAACTGCATAAGTAAATTTTCCTCGCGACTTAACTTCAACCTGTTTTAACAATAAGATTAAGATTACAGATTTTAAACATCAGATCACAAAAAATCTTGTCGTTTTTTTACTCTATGATAAGATTAAATCAAAAAAAAAATATTGCCTTTGTTTCATTCATCCTATTATTTATTTTCAAACTTGGCTTTAATTTATTTGAAATACAATTGAAAAATTGAAGAAAAAACTAATAAAATTTACATTTTAACTACTCAACTCAGGGCAATACAATGTTTTTCAAAGAGACACGAAAGAAACAAAATTGTCCGAGAGAAAATTCAATGGTCGTATAGTCTCTTTAAATCTAGGTTGTGATTTAAACAAAAAATGTGACACAAAAAATGTATTTTGATTCGACGGAACAATCAAATAATGGGAACGAAGACTCGGAGATTTAAATGTATTTTCGTGGCGAACTATATGAAAACGATTCTGAAAATTTATCATTCCTTTTTGATGTGAAGTGGAAACTAATCCACGGCGTGAATATACTCTTCAATTCAGCTTTTTTTATCATACTAAACGTGACCATGAAAATTATGAATAAGAAAAATCTGTTAAAAGTGCCTTTGAGAATTTGTGATTTCATTATGTTCCGAGATTGCGTGTATAGTGTCACACTTTTTTACATATGTATTTTTTTTTTTTTTTTTTTTTTTTTTTTTTTTTTTTTTTTTTTTTTTTTTTTTTTTTTTTTTTTTTTTTTTTTTTTTTTTTTTTTTTTTTTTTGTATGACAGTGTTTTCGTGACATATTTTTTTATTTTATGAACAAAAACTTGAAATTGTAAAAAATAATAAAACCTAAAAAAATGAGAAATCACATCAAATGGAATAATAAAATAAATAATAAACAACACAAATTTGATGTAATCCTGGTTCGTTGAAATTTATCAATAGTATTTTTTCCATCTTTGAAGGATGTGAAAAAAGTAATAAAAAAAGTGGAAGAAAAAAAAGAAAACCGTAGACAAAGACCACCAAAAATTGTTCATAAATATTTCCGCATAGGGCCTCACGGGACCACCTGGACCAGCGATCCCCGTCGAGCACTTCGCACGAATCCAACAGGTTATAAATACTTTTCTCAAAAGGAAGGAACTCGAAGAAAACAATGGCATAGTAAGATCCTTGCCAGCTTTTCCACTTCAGAGCTCATTGACGAGACCGGACAGTGATAATAACCATCATAAACCCGGTACCTGCCGCAATTTCAGTGACTGGTCTCTCTCTTTCTTTCTCTCTTTTTCCTCAACAATTAAATTCGACAAGTTTAAATGACCAAAAAATATTTTTCCAGGAATTTTAGGGTTTCAGCATTTTACCAGCCCTAATTTTTTTATAACAAAATTCGTAGAACAAGAAAAAATGACGATGATTGAACGTCGAATCACGATTTTGTTCAAAATATCATGTTTTCCTTCATTTTTCTTATAATTTTTTTTTTTCATTATAAAATAATGCTTTTCGGAACCCATTTGTTTCTTTTGATTAGCAATTTTGTTTACAACTGTTTTATACCACTGGAAGCAATTACGTTTTTTAAACCGCGGTCTGAAATTGAAAATCAAAAAAGAAACCGAAAATGAAAAAAAAAAAATGTTTTTAAATAGTGAACTCTACAAGATAGTTCATGTACAATATCGGCAAAACTGGTCCGCGGCACTTGAAAGAAGCTATTTATCGGGAAATGTTGGGAAACCTTGCGTCGGCACGTTCTGGTAATAAATAAAAAGAAGGCAAGCGGTGCAGTAGCTGGGAGGCTTTTAGAGAAAACATTGGGTGTGCTCAGGTGGCTGAGTCCCACATAGCACAGGTACCGATTATTGTGATGTTAATGCCGATTTGTGAGCAGCAGAGAGAGAGGTAAAGAGAGAGAAAGAGTGAGAGAGAGAAAGACTAACTCTCGAATGGTCGCGACGGCATTCAAGTTGGCACGTTTTCCTTGGAACGAGTACTCGCGAGGGAGTTCGTCCAAAGGAGCATTTGACTTTATTTTGATAGCGGCTTTCTTAACAAGCCTTGTAAGATATTTGACATTTTTCCAGCGATTCAACCTGAAATGACAAGTGGTCATTCAAAGCCGATTAAATCACGCCTTCAGTGGACAATTCCTTCGACAAAAATTTCCTCCTTCAAAGCACCAATTCTCGTTACATGAACTATATAACTTTTTTTGAATCTTTTTGTAGTAAACAATTTAAAAACAAAAATTACAAATTTGTTCTTGAGATTCATACTTAGAATATTTTTTTTTTTTGGAATAACTGACAATGTTTTGATAGCGGCTTTTTGAAATAAAAAGTTTGACATTTTTGAGATTCTCATCTTTGAATTCCGACAAGTGGAAGTTGAAAATACTTGAGCCTTATTATATAAGGCGTTCATAATACCACCCCTTAAAGACTTTCAAATTTTTTTTAAATTTCTTCTTTGATACTTTTTATAATATTTTTTCATAATCATGTCAACACTTTTTTTTTAATATACTATAAGTCGCTAGAAAAAAAAACGTTTGAACAATTTTCAAAATTATCACATCCGTCAAGATTAAACTTTTTTCTTTTTTGGAAACAATAAAGATGAATGAATGTTAATTTTGTGTACAATTTTACAAATTAATTTCACACGATTCGTGAAAACGTATTTCAGTAAAAGCGGCTTGAACAAAAGGAAACGTCAAGAGACACAAGTTTTCTCGCCTCGCAACAAAAGCCGAATGAATAGCAACTAAGTTTTCGGGTCCTTACAAAAGTTAGAGGCAAATGTTGTGCCCAAACAAGCAGGTGCCCGCTGTGGAATCGTATACCTTGAGTCTATAGGTGTTTAATGATTGAAAAAATTATGTACCACATATATTTGCAAATGTAATGCAAAATTAATGTTCAAATTAGGATCAATAAATTTAGTATGACTTCATTGTTTCCGAGTTAATAAAAATAGCGAACTTCATGTTAGGTATCTCAGCAGGTTCAAAAAGTATTTTTGATTTTGCAAATTATCGATTAAAAATGTTTGTTTATCAATTTTTTTTATTAAAAATATATAAAATTGAGTACGAAAGTATTGAACAAAGACAAAGTTAAGATTGTGTTAAAGCATGGTGGCAAAAACAACAAGACACAGACAAATTGGATTGCGTGCCCAAAACAAGTTGGCACAACGATCACCAAACAGTCGTGGGATCGCCACAAATGTTCTAAGTGGAGTTCTTTTTTTCTCTTTTCATATAAACGACGACACGGTACGCTTATCGCTGAACTTGATTCTAACCGAATTAAACAAAAACACCAGAGGCTCGACAGCCGCACTTTCCAAGTATCGCAAACAATCGAAAAATATGGAAATTTAAAAAAAATGTTTCTTTCCACGCACTTGAACAAAAATTATTCCCAAACAAAACTACAATCAATAACATTTTAAACGAGTTTTTGAAATGATGCCTAAATGTTTAACTGATGTCTCGTTCGAAAAATTGAAGCACTAAAAATTGATTTCCTTTTTCATCAGAAACTATTTTTCAAGTTTGTTTGCTCGTTCAGAGGCCGAACGTTTCCAGACACTTTGTCTCCGAACGGCCGAGTTTTAACAACTGGAGTAAAAAATGTATAAAATCGGATTTCTCAATGACAATAGGATGATGATGATGGCAGTTGAAAAACTTCGTTTCCGGACGAGGACAATATCGATTCCGGCAATAAATCAACCCATAGATGAGTTTCATGAGAATGTCGTCGAGCAACCGCCCTTTCCGTATACTTTTTGACTTCTGCGTCATAGGTGGGAGCCGCTCGCATACAATAGCTCGCTTGAATCGACCGGAAACCGACTCTATCCGAGACTGCTTCTTCGCTACACTCGAACACATACCTGTTCTTCTTCCTTCGCACCTTATATATACTTGCCCTTGAGGTCCTTCATATTTCTGCCTAATATTGATTCTGATGATGAGTACATGTCCAACTACTTGATATTGATTATGTGCAAAATCAAAATTTGGACCAGACTTACTTTTTGTTTTTTTTTTCTTGTAAAAAAATGCATCTTTCTCAACTCAAGTACAATCTCATTGAACATTTTCAATTTCTCAAACATTTATTTTTGCTCACATTCCTATTCTTTTCTCTTTTGCTTAATCTCAGAATTCGTTTTCCTTAAGACTTTACATCATATTTTACGTTTCAATAATGTTGTATCTTATAATATCATTATGATGAAATGAAAACTTATGAGATAAATGATGGATTTTGAGGGGGAACTACACGAATTGTTGAATAATGCAATTTTATACGGATATAATTGACTGCGATTGAATCTGTAATTTGGTGGCCTAGTTGCAACGATTTTCATCGATGAATGACAGAGATAAATAAAAACCAGACAATACAAATGAGGCAAAAGACAAAGTGACACGGTATAAAAGCACCACTAATGCTTTCGCGCATTAACGCTTGTCTTCTAATAAAGAGGGTTCTGGGTGTAAAAAGCCCTGATCGATGGAGCTCGCTGATTGGTCCGCGCGACTCGGGCGTTTTGACCTCAACTGGCTAGTCAGGAGCAGGTTCGCCACCCCTCGAATCTAGACTCCTCCTCCGGTGATTCGAGAGAAACTTCTCCCGACCCACATTCATTCTCAACGACAATCTCCGTTTTAACAACTGCTCGTATTTTTATTACAACTTCGTACACACCTTCTACAATGTTTTCCTTTTTTTGTTCATAGATGAAACGAGAGATAAGATTTGCAATAACCTGTTATCGTTTGATTGCACAGTCATCAAATCTTTTTGAAGTGATGCTGATGTATCTTTTCATATCATGTATCTTTTTAATCAATTGTTTATAAAGTTTAAAATTCAAAATTTACCGTCAACAGGAATTGTCAATGCAAACATATATTTACTCTCACATCTCTTCATTCAAAATTACAGTTCATTGTATTCATTAATTTATCTTTCGTTTAATCTGTACAATAAATAGTGACCGAAACATCGGTAGCAAATCTGATTGAAATAAAAGTGATACAATTTAATATGCTTGTTCAAATTTTTGTATTTTCATAGTTTATGTAAATTATACTCGAAAGACAATTGTACAAATTGTAATTAAATTTTGCAAACGTAAAGTGTCTTGAATGTGAAAATTGTAAGCTATTTAGAGTAAATTGAGCAAACGGAGAGACAAAAATTAATAAATTTATCTGGTGTTTCAAATAAAAAGTCAAGCGAAATTCTGATTACATTATCAAAACTAAAAAATCTCAAGACTGATATGATGTTATAACGTTAGGTGATTAATAGATCAGTAATTCTCTATGTAGCAAATGTGACGAAAACTGGTTTTGAAATAATTAATATCATAAACACGACTATCAACGACATCGAATCTTGAGAAAAATGTCATTTTCACTGATCGACTCTGAAATCCCCTCCAGCACTCGGGCTGCTGGCACTGGATTGAAAGTTACGGTAAATTTCTCACGGGGCGCGGGGAGGCTCGATGGAACTGAGATCCCGCCCCTGGAGAACCGCCCTCGATGTTAAGGGTGCTTGACGGGCTTCAGAACGATCGGAGGTATGCAACACTAGTCGTTAAGTGCTCGTCGAGGACACTCATCGAAAATACACCGAAGATTCTCTGTCCTCGAAAAGGGCGCGCGTCAACTCTCAACGCGATATTCTGTGTTTTGTGTTGTGTGCAAATAAAAATTATACATCAAGATCAAGACTGTAAAGTGACAAGTGCTTTTGGATTACTCGCAATCAAGTGTGGATTTATTATAACTAATCGCAACATTTTCAAAGTTTGAGAGAAAAATTTGAAAATGGCAGACAAGAGCAAAATCTTGAACTGGCCCCTGCTGCCTTATCCAGCCAGTCTTTTCAACCATGTGTGGTACAGCCAATTGGCGTTCAAATCTAGGTACTAATTTCATTCAAATTGTCATCGATTAGAATTTTCTTAACTCGCGAAACCGTCCAAGAGCCGTCAAAAAATTCAACATTTCAATCTTTGTCGAATTTTAATCTTTAGATCAATGTCAATCAGGATCTTATTTATCAAGATTATTTATTGAAACCATTTTCTTAATGGTTGATTGCAATCAACCTCTTTTTTTTATTAGAATCTATTGTTTATGCCACTTGAACTTTACAGATATGTTAAAATTTGTCTAACGTCCTTTATAGAGAATACAAAGTAATAATTGATCTAAAACACAACATAATCAAAATACAAATCAATGAAAAAGCATGCATTTTCAAGAGGCCGAATAAGCCTGATTGATTAGAACAAAAGTTACATAAAATCGATTATCAGTTACTTGTTATCACCTCGGTTTGTCGCCTGTTATCGCGCAAGATAGTTGTATTGTTTCTTTTCTCTGCTCACTTTTATTTTCATCGATACATAATTATATTTTTCATTTAATTGTTGCTTTTTTTTCACTCAAAAATGATACGCATTTTTCTTTTTGTTAAATGTCGAGGAAATTATGTAACTGTGTGTTTTTTAAATACTCAGAACTGATCTCTTTGTGTGCAAGTGAAACTCAATGAGAGCTCACCTCTGTGCTCTTTGGAATAGTGATTCCGACGCGGGGTTACGAAATGAAATGAACGTAGCCATAAAACTCTTTTGGACATAAATGGGGAACAATTTTTTTTGTCAAGGTTTTTCACAATTTAATTTTCTTTTAGTAGATTTGGTAACTCAAAGAAATAGAGAATTCTTTATGAAATTTCATGAAACGAACAGTGTGAATTATTGCAGTAAATCAAACCGTGTAAAAATATGAAATTTCGTTGTATCCGAGGTTTTTAGACGTTGAATCGTTGTGCGAGATCAAAAAATTGTGTGATAGGCTTAATAAATTGAGTTTGACCAAACAAAATAGCTTTCACACTTGCAGGAACGACATCGATAATGACAAACCTTTGGTTATAATTATTATTTAGAAGGTCGAGTGGTGCGAAAATGGTGAAAAAGAGTAATGCAGAAGCGTGGCTGAACGTGCCGAGATAATGGTTCGGTTGGCTTAGGTTCAAAAATTATGATTCGAGAGGCAGGTTGTTTGGGCCTTTCATTCGAGACAGGTGGCCCCGTCGAGCTTTTCAATGGCAGCGCGTTAAATCGCGTTAACCAGCGACGTTGCTGGCTTTTTGACCGTTTCCGGCAGAGGCGTTTGCGAGTATAATAGTCCACTTTTGCCGCCGGCGAAGCGAGAAAATCCCTGGCCTCTTCAGCTATAGATGGTACCAGCATTCAAATTTATTTAGAATTCCACTTCTTTCTGTTGCAGATTGTTGGAAAGCATGAAGATGCCCACTCGATCCTCAAGCGGTTTCCACATCAGCGACATCTTAGATCTGGATGAGAGGAAGCAGAATACTGCTGAAACAGAAAGTGAAATACCTGGTTGGTATATTGCTTTTAAATCTTAATTTTTATTTCACTTCATGCTTTTGTATTTTCATGTTTTTATATTAACATTTTTTTAATTTTGTATATTTGGATTTAGTGTATTTAACAAAATTCAGTACATATTTTGATACACTTTTATTTATCAGAGAATTCGAATTTTATTTCAGTTGGCCATACAATGTTACCGTCGCCAAACGATATCACCAATGCCTACCAACAGCTTATGGAACAAACCATGTTGCATCCTGCTGCTCAGGTGCCTGGTGCAAATTTCAACAGAGTTCCAATCCCACCTTTCTCACTTCCACCCGCAGCTAACGCTCTCAGTTGGCACCAAACAGCAGCTAATATCACCACCCCCATGTCTCAGAGCTTGGACGAAGTTAATGGTAAGTTTCTGATTTTCCTAGTGCTTAAAGAAAATTTAAACAAAATACGGGTCCTCCTTAAATCTTAAACTTTTTGGTAATCATTAAATCATCGAATAATCAACAACTCTCACGAAAGAAGAGTCATTGAAAGTAAAACCAACAATGGTGTAACCCGGGTCGTATATTTTTTTTTGAAGGATTTATTCTCAGCATCCACTAAACTCTCTCAGTACGCTCCTTTCTTTTCTCACTTGTGATCGCACGGGATATATATTTCAAGCAACCCTTATTTATTTAGCACCCTCCAATTGGTTCGTGTCGGCTAAGCAGGATCTAATAGGCCTATAAAAGATCCTTGTGTCCTGATGGTGATTGGTCGTCGAAAGGAACAGATGTCCTCTTTTCGGTACATAGTGGGGGACAGATGGGTGCTTGCTCTTTACCTTGTCGCGCGGTTAGCAATGAATTCAAACTTTGTTACGCCCCAAATTGCATTGTTGCATTCTGTCTCTGCCATAGCTCAACTGTCATTGAATAATCGAACAAGATTTGGACGCTTTTTCGTTTGTCTAAAAAAAAAGTTAAATGCCGTTTGATGAGGCAAGAATGACGGTTTCCTCATTCTTTTTCTTCAAGAAGTTCTTCTTCGTTCATTCTTTTTTATTTCCTCTTTAATAACGTTTCGTTTAACAATATCTTGTTTCAAAAATGCACTATTTTTGCAACCTGATGGATTATTTGGAAGCTGATTGAAAATGTAGAATATCAAGTAAAAACAACAACTTTGTGCGTTAATCCTCGAGCTCATCAAGGATGCTCCTCTTGAATTTGTAAAGTGTGAGAATGATCCTCGTTCGTTCTAATTGAAATCACAGGGTGAACCCATCGGATCTGCGCGGGGCATAATCTAGCATGAAAACGATACGGTTGATTCTGTGGGGTCCCGCGGGACGAGGCAGATATCAAATGTGCTTTATATTGGTTAACACCCTCCCAGGGGTCGGGACCCGTTTTCACCCCTAAAACCATATTGTACGCTCGAGCACGAAAGCCACGATGTAACATCGGGATTCACGACGCACGCCTTGCGAAAATTTGACTCAGCTGGCCCGCCCCGAGGGCTGCTTTACCTGTTAACATATGAATTGATTGATGAGGCTACCGAGAAAGCTACGTTGGGCTCGTAATTACAAGTTACAACGCGGTATAGATAGTTTTAGGTTTTATAGCTGGGTTCGCTCTACAGCTGCATTTCACTTTGAAATGCGTCTCTCAAGAGGCATGCGGTCGGTCAAACGAAAGTCTAACAATCTGTGTCTTCAATTGTTTTAGCTCTACAACAACCGGATTCAACCAGTCCGACGATTTCTGACCTCTCCTACCCTTCTCAACGGGATAACAGTTTGCAAGGTTCCAAAGAAGACGACGACCTTTTGGAGGACGACCAGGAGTTAGATGATGAGGACGATGACGACGATGACGAGGCACGAAAAAAGAACAAAGACCTCGAATGCAGAAACAATAATAACAGCTCCACAACCAACAACAACAGTCCAGTCAACCCAGCAAACAAGTTGAAACGTCGGCCCTCAGACTCGCAGGAGGACGAATCAGAACACAAGAAGAGGAAAAGACGTGTGCTCTTCTCCAAGGCTCAAACCTACGAGTTGGAACGGCGTTTCAGACAGCAGCGCTATTTGAGTGCCCCTGAACGCGAACATCTGGCGTCCATCATCAGACTTACACCAACTCAGGTGAAAATTTGGTTCCAAAACCATAGGTATAAGACCAAGAGGGCAGCCTCAGAGAGAGAAGGTGGAAACAGATTGGATTGTTCTCCCAGGAGGGTCGCGGTCCCGGTTCTGGTCAGGGATGGCAAACCATGCCAATCCAAGTTGCTGGAAAGTTGTCCGCCTGGTGCTCCCGCGTACCCTCCACCGGGCGCCCAGATGCCCATGCCTCACTTCAAACATCCCTACTGGTGGTAGATCATCTGGGTTGATTTTGAACATTCAGCTGAGAGAAGGTTTCCAAAGATTGTAAATTTTAGACAAATTTTTATTAACTGGGAGGGGGAGGGTCTAGTCAAATTTGAAAAGTCCATAATTGAAAATGTGCGGTGGATTCAAATTTTGGATTCAAGGTTTGGCATCTGAACAACAAATCTAAAGAAGAAAAGTAAAGAGAAGCAAGTTTATAATGTGACCGAACTTTGGATCAAATTTAAATCCATCTGATCATGTCTAGTCGATGAATATCCAAACTTCTGACGGATCTTGGTGACTCAAACTCTGTCCTACTAATATACTCGGATCAAACTTGTTTGAATTTGATTAGCTCCTGGATCGGGACCCAGCAGTGTAAATATGCGTGGACCTTTTAATTGTGAGGAGAAGGACAATTTACTGTAAACGCATTCACTTTATATACCACTTCTAGAAAAACCGGTTATCTGGATAGAGGAAAGACAATGAATAAACATTTAGTGCAACGTCGAAATTATAATTATAAGTGTTGTAAAATTTGCGTCGTTATTGGATGAGAGTGTGAGCGTCGGCAATGTGAATCTTTTAGTGATTACTACACAACGATCTCCGCAGTCCGTTAAAAGCAGAAAATTCAAAAATCAAATTTACATCAACTTGATATTATCTTTTACTACTTGTTTTTTTTTATTCCGATTGATATGATAGTTTGAAAAAAAAACACACATACAAAGTTGATTCGTTAAAATTGATTTTTGATCGCAATTCTACTTTAGATTGTTGAAATTCACATGTTCTAAATGGTATATATCACTGCAATTTTCTCGGGCCGTGTGAATGAATTTGTACATATGTAAATTGTGTATTATATCAATAGTAAACTAATATATCAGAAACATATTTAATAAATTGAATTCAAAGAATTATTTACGAGTGTTTACACGTGTTCTCATCCTTGTTGCCAACTTTTGGCAAAAAGAGCCAACAACGTCGTATCTTTCTTTCTTTTTAATTTCAAGTATATTCTTATTCGAGATAGAACGTCGGGCATTGTTCGGTTCCCTCTTTCATGATACGCCGGAAGAGCGCGTAGTTGAGTGACGCGCGCTCGACTTCCGTTTCCTAGCGGCCATTTTATTGCTGGATTGGATTTCCGGCACTCGGCCCAACTCGAACAGAAAAATTATATATCTCTTTTTTTTCAACATAAATTAATCAGTTAACTAATTCTAATCTATTTTATTCTCCAATCGATTACAATTGTGATATTCACTGGAATTTCAGAATCAATTTTAGTTTTTGTTTAGGTAAAATAACGAAAAATTAATCAAATCAGATGGTTTTTTAATCCATCTAATGGTCATTGTGAAAAAAATACTTGAATGAAATCATCAACGTCGGGATATATCGAGATTGGTTAAATGGCCTGTGATGTAAATTCTGCTACTTTGTGATCAGTGTGTAGATTACATTTGGGATCGGACGATGATGTAGCAAAGTCAATGGCGTGGACAGCGGCCAGCATATGCTCGTGAGAATCGCGAAGCGAGGTCCTGTGCGTCGAACCGGAAGCGATAGATAAGATTCACGCAAACTATGATTTATATGACCAGGCGCAATCTTGATCTGGACACAGTCCATCAGACGTCTTTCACGACGAATGGCCCTAAAGTCATTTCATTTGATATACCTCTAATCTCTCTGACGTTGTTTTTTGCTTTCATTTCAATCACATTAACGAATTATACAATTGAATTATAACATTTTAAATTCCTAAATAATAATAACTTGTTCTAAAACTTGTTGTTAGAAAAATTTTAATTTTGAAGTTGAATTTTTTTTCTTGCTACAGTAATGATTGAGGTAAAAAAAATCTGTGAAATCTAACATTTTTGTTGTGCAGCTTACACAAAGGAATTAAGACCTCTCAGACAGAGAAATATTTATTCCTCTTCGTCAATGATTCAGTGAATCTGCAAACGTCAGCAGAACTCTTTACATTGATAATATATTTAGGAGAAAGATTTCACTGCATATATATCGATGTTCTCAGATCAATGGACGAAAATAAATTGATAGTTTGCGAACAACAGGACGTCCCCTAATATTTCCGAAAGTAATCGAGGGGGTGTGTTGTCTCATAGAGAGGACAGCAAGGAGCTGAAAAACTAAAAAAAAGAGAAGCGCAACTAACCAAGTCAGAGAAAGAGCTACTGCTTTATTGAATTCTTGTCATGGGGTGAAAATCTCAGCACCAGATAAATTGTTCTGTCTTTTTCGTCGTTATGTAACTTAACAAGGAAATTAATTCCTGAATTTTAATTATTCAACAGCATCCTTTTGTTATCTAAAATTTTTTACATGTAAATTAAAATATTGTTTACCAGAAAGAAATATATTTATATAAAAATATCATTTTTTGCAAGAGTGTTGCTAGCTCATGTTATTAGTATTGCTTTTTTATTTGATTTTTTTTTCTTTAGTTGTCAATAAAAATTCACCACAGCGAAAAGTAAGTAAGCTTGCAGGTCATGTGAACGAGCCCTTTGGATTGAAACGAAAAAAAAGTGCATACACACATCCGAACGCCCGCCGGAAGCATAGCTTCCAAGCTGAGAGGTACACGTGCCGACATTTTACGGGGGTGCCGCGCGAGCACGTGACCGGAAGAAGCATCCTAATTGATATCGATTCATTCATATCTGTATGAACAGTCAACTGACGAAAAGCAATCGATACGAATGCACACACATCAATTAGGACATCGTTGACTTAAAAAAATATATTTAGAGACTTGGTCGGGTTTTCTATTGGCACTTCTCAGGGAGGAGAAAAGCTTGTTTTTTGTCGATCCTGACAAGAAAGTAGCATTGAAAATTAAATTAAATTAAGTTAAATTTAATTTTCTAACACGGGTTTTTGTTTTTTTCAATCATTTTTTTTGTTTCAAAACGTTTACTTTCATTTTTACAACTCTCAAATAAAGGCTATAAA
This sequence comes from Trissolcus brochymenae, assembly GCA_030523145.1. Taxonomy (NCBI): domain Eukaryota; kingdom Metazoa; phylum Arthropoda; class Insecta; order Hymenoptera; family Scelionidae; genus Trissolcus; species Trissolcus brochymenae. The sequence goes on from JAQQRF010000385.1 coordinate 89,071, forward strand.
AAAGAAAGTTCACTTTTTTTATAAAACCCTTTTTACTTTTCCAAATTTATTTAAAATTGTTTTTATCTGATCTCACTAATTAAAGCGATCCGTCAGTGATTTCCTAGAACAAATAGATTTCACAGATTCTCCACAACAAAGATACACTAAATTGAATTAAGTTTATCCTTAAAGTTGTTTTTTTTTTCTCCAATATAAAAGTGTCACTTGCAACTTGTAAACTTTATTATGTTTAGTGTTGAACAACCGACAGAAATCTCTGTTCCAATTTTGTATTGACAAGTGAAATCTAGTTGCACGTCTGGAGCAGAAATAACACGCTAGTCCAACAAACTTATAGTATCTGTCGAACAGTGATGGTCATTTGAGGAATTCGGCGTGGGCAGTTTTCGGGCGGAAATTTAGGTGCTGACGAAGAAAAGGGAAGAGCTGAAGAAAAGCTATTCGGCGAAAGTTTTTCAATCCAAAAGTTATACGACCCGACAGTTTATTGTGCTTTTAGTAGTTTGAATAGAATTTGGCGGATGCACATCGGAAAAACCGATGTAGCACGAATTATACGTGCACGGTACAACGTAAACAATGTTACACGGCTGAAAATTCGAGAGTTTAGTAGCTATCTGAAAGTTCAAGTTTTTTTTATTGCTCGAAAAATAATTTTTTCAAAAAAAAAAAAAAAAGTTTCAAGAAAAACGATGTGTTGAGGGAAAAACATGGCAAAGTGACTTTTTATCAGGACGCGAGATGATTAAACGCCTGTAGGTGCTCGTAATTTCTTACACATGTGAAGGATTTGGAGCTGGTCCAAATGCGGTTGCGCGGTACACACACGTACAAACAGCGATAAGCTCTGCGAGCAGAAAAAGCAACGAAAATTAATCAAAGCAAATTTCAGCGGCGACCGCCGACAAAGCATATTCCCCGTAAGAATGAATCGTTTCCGGTTCCGTTCTCTTTATGGTACATTGCGGCCCAGCGATGTATTAAGATTACTTAATCGATAAAGTACCGAACGAAAAGTTAATTCGTTTTTCATTTCTACAGCGGCCCAGCCGGGGATTGTGGAGAACCAACCGACGACGTTTTTCATTACCCTTTAACTCGTTGCGATTTTGGTGGAGCAAAAAACTTTGCCTTGCGACGCTGCGAGGCATAAACGTTTCAGCGACTTTGTAATTCATTTCTCCAACTGTATGTAAAGTCAAACTCCAACAAATAATTGTTAAACAATAAACTTAAATAGTTTATGTTTGTTTTGTTTGTTTATGTTTGTTAAATTTTTCAGCGATTTTTAAGCGACTCGCTTTATTGAACGTATTATTCCATAGTGACTTTTTTGAAAGTTCAAATTATTATCAAAGGTCTATTAAATCTACTTAAATAATGATATTGACACGTTTACCTGTCACAGTTACCTCAACTATCCCTAATTATTATCTTTAATATAAATTTTATTGTAGAATAAAAAAAAAACATTTATTTGATAGGTAAAGCATAATTTTAAACAAAGAAAATTAACTGATAGAATAGTTTTTGGTATATCAATGAAATAGACTTATTTGGACGGATTAATCAACATGACAAAATCGACGACCTAAATATCGTTATAACCATCAGCACAAGACAACATGAAATCACAGAACAGCACAAGGTTTTCACACAGTATATACACGAAAGGTGTAATATCTATACGAATAAATATTGCTTAATGGGCATGACGCGTGTCGGTGTGCCTGCGGCTCCCACGCGCGTGTCTCAATAAACGCTCTTGCATGTGCCTCATATTAGTGACACCCGCGATGAATTAGAGGTGAATGTAAAGATTTCCTGACCGCGATATCAAAGATCGATGATTCCTTTATCACACGTTTGATGACTGTGAGATTTTTTTTGAAACAAGTTTTTAATTCATTAATAAATTTTTCTTGATGAAATTTACTTGTAACGAACATTTAAAATTGCATTTTTTGGACTTTTTTATTTATGAAAAAAGTTGGAAGTTTCTGAACAATGTGAATAAGAAAAAAAAACTGATAGCAATTTCAAGACTAGTTCAAAAGGGAAATATCGTTTTTTTAAACGAGTCGCTGTCATGAGATCTAACATTGCATCTAGTCAGTGCCGTAAAAGTTTAACGAGCGGAATAAAAGAAAGTACAAAATAACCTCTGATGCACCAGAGAAAGAATGAACCTGTCCCATTATTTCTTCTCCGTTACGTTTAATCCTCGGAAACTAATAATTTCCTTTCAATTTTGAACCGCTCAAAATAAACAAAAATCGAGGGAACAAAACGACTGAGATTAAATCTAAGATATACAGGTCTCGGTAAAAAATCTTGTATTTTCGTCAACTTGGCTTCGCACAAAAGGCTTTTCAGGTGAAACAAAAAACGTTTTCTCTCCTGTTTCCCTATTTCGGTTTTGTTTTTTTTTTCTCCCGAGCCATGTCTTTTTGGCGGTAGCTCGCGTTTAAGAAGATTTACTATAACTCTGGAGAGACAACGAAACCAGAAAACATTGGAGGGTCAGGTTGGCGCGTAGGGTGAGCGCAAAGTAGTCGAGATTAAACGGTTGAACAAAAAGAGCTTGAACACCTTGAGCTGTTTTAAGCTGTCTAATTTACACGTTTCAAAAAAGTCACTCGTTAATACTTTAATTCTAGATTCATTCAATTTTCCACAGTGACATTATATAATTAATTCAAAAAAAGAAAAAAAATTGACTTTCTTAGAAAAATGAGCTTCAGTAATCACGAAGATCAGTTTAATTTTTTAATGTTTTTGATTTAAACAATTTTTTTTTATTTAACAATTAATATTTTCAGTTTATTCTTTTTTTATGTTCAAAAATAAGAAAAGAGGGAGAAAGAATAAAGAAATTGAAATATAAGAAAACATGGAACAATCCTTCTAATGTACGCCCCCGAATCTCCCTCAAATATCTCCGAGCTGTCAATAGTGTTTATCGGACTTTCGCCGGTGTACCTAAACCGTGCGACCAAGTCCATGTTTAACGGGCTTATCCTCGCCGTCATGCCCTCGGCATTCGGCATCAATTCAGTAAACGTTTACAATCATCAAATTTTCATTCTTTGCGTACACCACACGAAAAGATGCAACAAAAAAGGACAGGGCAACAGATAAAAATTGTCCTACTCTGAAAGATGAAAGGAGAGGGGGATGGCATACATCCTGGCTTAGCTTTTGCGACGGATTTACCTTCCTAAATACTGCGAACGAAATTGAGCGAGAAATCAATGCACGCACTAACGCCCTCTATAAATGGCCTAATCACGCACTCTAAGGAAAAAAATCTATTGAAGGAGAATAATCGGCAAGAATGGGACACGATGAATTGCGAAAAAAAAGATATATATGTGTATATATATTTGAATTGGAATGTTGAGGATTCAAGTAATCGGGTTGAATTGTCAAAATAAAAAAAAAATTTTTTTAATGAATTACATAAATAAAACTTATGAGACAAAAAGCAATTTGAACAACAATAGAGTAATTTTATTCGTAACCAACTGATTTTTATTTGATTAATTTTATAATTAGAACAAAATTTGAGTGAACAAAAGAAAAAAAAATGTACAGGCGAGATTGAGTTAATAAAAGTGGAATACAAGTATTCAAGTTTTGGTGTAACACGTGTGTGGATGTTCATGTATGGGTAAAAGCAACATCCTTGAATGGCACAAATAAGCCCCCCCAAGTATGGAAGTTATAGAAATCGAGAGATGATAGCTGAATATGGCATTCGGTCATTCGGCAATAAACCCTCGGGATAATCTCCTGTCGTTTAGTGCATTTAATACGCCGCGCAAAACGGTTTGCAACTGTTTGCATACACTTCTGTATAGTCACGAAAAAGGGGATCAATTTTTGTTACTTCCTCTTATGCCGAGTTCCAGTTTATATTCGACAGGCCAAGTTGTACCTGGATGAGTGCCATTATTATGAGTCTTGAGAATGATGACTGATTTCAAAAGGGGTCGTGATTTTTGTTTCTGCCAGGCTTCCGTGAAACATTTCAACTTCTGCCTCGCCATTCGTGCCGGTCTTCAGGAGGATTGACATAACTGAGAGTTCACACTTGATCGCAAGGGTTTATGTTTTTTTTGAAAATTTTTGGGATTTTTCGAGAGACACTTTCTTAAGCTTATATGAGGATTAAATATTATATTGAACATATACAAGTATCATTTTTTGATATTGCAAAAATAAGTGTTAAAATAAAAAAAAAAACTGCTACAAAAATTAAAAAAAATGCTGGTCCAAATCTTAAAGTTTTTCTTCAAAGTCTCAAACTTTGACTGCCAGATATTTAATTTAATAACACCTTACTGTTTTTTTGTCTTAGTCAAAACCTTTTTTTAGACATGCACGAAAATTTTTATTATCAAAAATAATAATAAAGACTTGTCATTAGTGATGAAAAAATTGGGATGAACAATTTTGTTATTTTTAAAAATAATACGAAAAGTGTCACATAGGATCATTTTATTCGTGCAAGTGTCATTTGTATGTGTGCAATATTTTGCACAAGTGTGCGTACATGCGAAATGGTGCACAGAAAGGGCGGCAACCCCGTGAAACTCAGCTTTCACCTGGGAAAAGGCGTGGTCTAACTCACGAGAGGTCGATATTGGAGCTTGTCTGGAAAGCTACCCCTGCACTGTAACGTTTCAACCCCCTAGTTGAAGCTAAGAATAAGGTAAAGTGAACGGAAGGAAGCCAACTCTTAGCTGTGAAGTAACACAAAGTTGGTCTTTAAAATTATTATTTCCAGGAAACTGATGTAACTTTTAATACGAAAGAATATAAGTTGCATAATTTTTTTTATTTAACTTTGCAAAATATGAATCTGAGACTTTAGAAGTCTCGAAAGTATAATTTTAAATCCACAATTCTTCATTCTTTCTTTTCTGCCATGAAAAAAAAATTCGAAATTTTCATAAAAATTTTTGCACTGTCTTAAAAATATTCATTTGAAATTGAAATATCAGATTCTTGTTAATTTCAATTAACGTTGTCGGTTGTTTTTGCGATGAGTTGAAAATTGATACAAAAAATGTTCATCGCAATCATCGAAACGTAAAGCCAAAAGCTTAATGACTTTTTCATCGATGCCGGGAGATTGGCATTTATCCAAGAAGTATATCGCAAGCCGCGCCGCGCTGCCACTACTCGATTTCGGTTACAAAGCTCTTATTTTATTCGTCCTAGTTTTCGCGAAGGTCTCTTATAGGGCGCTGCTATATTTGTATTCGGAACGATGAAAAAGCATTCACACTATTGAAATTCCGAACGTCATGGAATTTAATTTTTTTTTCATCACAACCAATTTTTTTATACAATAAAAAAACATTCATAATGAAATTTAACCATTTAAATATTACAACCTTTTCGATAGCTTGAGTTTTGAAAACTTTGAATTAATTACATTTCTTTTTTTTGTCATGAAACAATTTGATTTTGTATATAAAACTGTCTGTAAATCAAAACTCAACTTTTTTTGCTGTAGCAAAAAATTCTCTAGACGAGTTTGCTATGTTGAATTTGTGATTTTAAGATTAACCTTGAAAATGACCTGAATCGAGGCTGATAGGACCAAAATAAAGCAGCTCCAGTTGCTTATTTCGTTGCCAGATGACCGATATAAGTATGTTCAAAAAACTATTTAAGAAGTTTTTGATTGACGATAAAGTTACAAGAAGTTGACAATTTTTCGAATAATCGTTTTTAATTTGTAAACAAGAAAATTAATTTTTCATCCGTTTAGTGTAACGATAATTGAGGTATTGCTAATTGCCAAAGACTTTTATAGAAGACGCAATCGATGCGAAAAATGGTGTACAAAAAACAATACCATAAATCTATCTGATGATATTGAGTTAGGCATGCTAGTTATTTCGGCACTTCCGGCAACATAAAGCAGCACTTAGCCTTTTTTAGCGTTGATGAACGAGCCAATTTTATGACGAAGGGTTCCCTCTGTCCAATATACCGTTAGCGTGAGTTTCGATATTCATGCATCATCCAGTTTTTGGATTACTCAAAATCTTAATTATGATTGACAGCTGCTATTCAGTTGTCTTAATACCATTTCGAGCTCACTGTCATCTATTTGAACAGCTTTTTACAATTTTGTTTTAATGATTCGATTCATTTATTTTCACCCTTTCAGTTCACATATAATTTTTCTAGTTTAACAATTTATTCAAAACATTGTTTAAAGTTAACTTTTTCAATTTTACAAAAACTCTAGAAATCTACATATAAACAAAAAAAATTGCAGGAACCTTTTTAAAATAGTTTTTAAATAATTTTTATTAATAAAAAAATTGTTTGCAACATTTATTTATTTTTCGTTACCTTTGGATTTGTATCAGACTGTCATACATCGTGAATAAATAAAATGTAATAATTTCAATTTGTCTATTTTTTATCACCCTGCATTCACACTATTGTACCTAAGTGGTGAGATTCCGGGTATTGTACAGTTGGGCCGCAATTCAAAGTGACTCCATTTAAAAGTAGCGATTGCCCCAATACGTGAAAACCCCCCAAGGAATTTGAAGAATAAGTCGAGGCAGAGGAGTTGTTTGGGACACGCAGAAATCGACCTCGTAACCTACAGGATAATAATTACCTTTTGGTTCGCGCGTACCAGTAGTCCTGAGAAGGCGCGACAATTGGCCGGATGTTTGGCATTGTGCCGCAGTTGCAGCCTGTCGTTTTAGCATTATGGTGGCATCTAGGGTGGCTGACGCCCTGAAAAGCAACGATTCTGCAGGGGCGGAACCCGAAACTAACCGGAAAATTTGCTGCGCGTCCGCTTGTTAGGACCATCGGACATAAAAACTTTATCCTAATTCGTCTAGTGTGCTTGGTACAATGCAGTAAGGTTGATCGATCATCGATACATTTGCGTCACTCCTGTTGTAACTATTTTTTCACGCCATGTCGTTTGGTTTCATATTTTGATCCTGCACTTACAGCTCATGCATTTTTTTACATCAATAATACAATTTTTAATTGCTCTTTATCAATTTATAGATAGATTTATGTAAAGAACATAATCATAAACAATCATTTTTATTGACCAGATGCATTTTCAAAAAAAAAAAAATCCTTGTGTTTCTAGATAGGAAAGAATGTAAAAGTTTAATCCCACTAGATGGTTTTGACAGAAAAAATATTTCGTACATGATGTAATGGTCCTTTGAATGTCATTTGAATTGTACTCGAAACGGGCATTTTAAACAGGGAAAATCAAAGAAGGTACCACACCTCATTTTCACCGCCCACTTTTTTTTGTCACAAAATCATTAATAAAAGTAACAAATGTCAGAACAATGTAATACGCAGACCAGAGCTCAGTTCATGTTGTAAATTGTGTGAGATGAGTGTAACGCAGTGACAATAAGGTTTTGCATCATATATTATCTCTGAAATAAAAGAGGAAACTGCTTTTTTGACTGCGGCTTGGAAGATGGATTGAAAATAGGGGAGAATGCTCGAAACCTTCGATGCTTTTGCCTTCCGCATATGGATTCTTGAGTTACGAGCGCACTTCCGACCAACCACATCGAGATTCCCAAGCCGCGTCGGACATCTGCAATTCAACTTATTATTTTCATTATTGTAAGTGCATTTGGTAAGATTTTTTTAATTTTTACATTCAATTCTTTTACCCTTTATAATTTGAAGCTTTGATTCCAATCAGCATAAATGTATCATATTTTTTATATTATTTTTTAGTATAAAAAATAAATAGAAATAAATTAACATAATTAGAAAGCAGATATTCAAAATTAAATAAAATTCGATGAAAACCAATTGACAATTGAACTCAGTTGGCGTCAATGGAAAACGACTTTGCATCAATCTATATATACGCCTGCCGATAAATCTTTGGACAATCATTTAGAACCATTTATCCGGAGAATGCTAAAGAAACTCCGCAGGGTTCCTGCTTGTGCTCACATTTAAATACATAAAGAGAGGAAAAAAAGGTAAACTTAATTTTCTAAAAATATTTTTGTTCTGCAAAACTTGTGCAATCACGATCCGCTTTTCATTTCGATGTGCTGAATTTATTTTGGATTTGAATCTGAATTATAAATAAATTCAAAGTTATTCGATTTCACAATTTCACAAAAAATTGTTTGTTGAAAGCTACACAGAACCATCATTATTAATTTACACTTGCGATCTTTAGTCGCGCTTAGTACACGTTTTAATGTTTTTATTTGCAATAATATGAATGAAGAAAAAAAAAATTTGAAAAGTGAAAGAAAAAAAATTCCTGCGAACTGAGTAACAGAAGAATTTCCATTTCAGTTCATATAAGATCAAGAAATAAGCCGGCGTGAATGATTGGCATAGTTTGACCAAGAGTCACGATCATGTCGGAGTTCATGGAACACTATACAAATTAAGGAGACTGCGCGGCGACGTACAAGCTGCCAAAACGTCTGACATCGGCCAGGGATAAATCAAGGAAGGTATGCCTATAGGTATCCAACGATCGTGCGTCTCACAATATATAACAGCTGATACGACACTAAACAGTTGTCGCCTTTTTCTCGTTGTTTTGTGTCTGGTACTGTACGCCGAGAATCTCAACTAACTTGCCCTTTGTCCTGCTCGAGCCGTGTTTACTTAGTATTTTTCATCAACCATCATTCGTCTTCAATCATTTTTTTTAATCCTAATCCTCACACTTACTTTTTTTGTCAAACCCTCAGGATACGATTTCCAAATTTTTTTTTCTTCAAATAACAACATTTTTCAAACAACAGAAGATCTAAAGATGTTGTAAGAAAAACAAATTACTTCGCCACTGTGAAAAAATAGTAAAAAAATTGTACACAGATGGTTATCAAGTACGAAACACTGAAGGAATAAAATACAATTTCACGGTATCATTGGTACAAAGTCGTAAATCTGCGTGATGCCGATGAGTGCAAATGTTGAGCAAACACGGCAGCCGCGTTGAATCGCATTAAGCAAGGTTTACAAGCTTGTAAGCGTCGTGACGTTAAAATTTCTGCTTTTCTCCACCCGGTGTAGTGCACGTCAAACTGCAAAAGAGAGGGAGAGACAGCCTCGATGAGGCAGAACCTTTTCATATGTTAATGGCGGTGTAGATATTAGACCGCGCGGGCTTCTAATATTGCGAGAGGCATAAGCCGAAAGCTTAAGTCTTGTGACTGGGGTACACGCTCTATGACAAGTATATTACGGCGTGCGTTTATATCAATTAGTGCTGACGTGTTGAGGGCGTACGGCTCGGTCAAAAAAAGGGCGCGCACGCGCGTCACTTATTACACATCCGATATCGAGTTACACGCGTCTGTTTGGAAAATTAATGCCGAAATGGGGCTAATTGAAACTTTTCTTATTTGTTTTCTACAAGTGACAGTTTTAGCTTAGGATTATTTGATTATGGCTGATGGCTGTAGGAAACAAAAAAAATATACAGGCGAGAGTTTATGAAATTTTAGGGTGCTCGATTTTATCGATAAATATTTATCTAGTTGTATAATTAAAAATTTATGGAAAAGAGTTTTCTTGTTTATTATTGTTAATTTATTAGTTCATTTTATTATTCATTAATTTAAATTTAATTATTATTTAGACATATTGAAAATTTCTAACAAAAATTAAATAATGACGTGTATCATACATTTTCAGTTTTTTTTCTTTTATGCAAACTATTTGGAAATTTCTTCATGTATTTTTGAAATAAAAATAAAGGAGCTAGTAATTTGATAATGAATAGCAGTAATGACATGTTCAAACCTCAGTCTGATGTAGTCAAATACAGCAATTTAAGAGTCGGAGGATAAACGATGGATCAGCAGATTTTGGAAGAACAGTGCTTATTACGCAGCGGAGTGAGACTTTACCCTCAAGCTATAAACATATTCATGGCCCATAGGATAGCAGGGGTTCAAATTGCGCCATGGAATCACGACTATCGATATGAAAGGTTGAAGCTTAATAAAGATCGATGACTTTTAATTAAATGCATCGTCAAAACATGCAGTGGTGATATAAAATGAAGACATTTATTGTTTCCATTCAGAGTCATAAAAGCAGGGCAAACTTTTTCTCACGTTGGTTCCATGAATATTGTTCTAGATCATTATTAAACAACTACATAGAAATTAAATCAATATTAAATTTCAACATTGTTCAACAATGCTACCATATATGTAGTATATATATCACAAATTGTTTTTTTTTTTATATTTGATGACATATATTTTATGTTTGTATATAAACAACACGTATATGGCCCCATATATGTAAGTTTCATAAAAGTTGCAGATAATCATAAATAGGGCATATATGGGTAATATATGAGCTATACATGGGACATATATGGCAACATTAATAGTACATTCGAATCAGCAATAATTATGGTACGTATATGTTACATATATGAAACATTTATGGCCACATAAATTTAGGCACATAAAATGTTTTACTTGTATATGTTTCTCTTTCCTCGGGCAACAAATTCATTTGTACGAAATGACATATCTGAGGGTATAAAAAGTGTTGTCATTCGATTTTCATCGTTCCTTTGGATTCTTATTGACTTATCACATTCGAATTTTGCAATCTCATGATGTTTGAGTTTAAAAAGGCAATCGCACCAATTTTCCGTAATTTGTAGAGTGAACCGCGCCCACGGGTAGCCAACACCTGGCTCTTCCTGAGCCATCCTTTCGGTAATTTTTTAAAGCGACCGCACGTGGATGTTGCGCACACATCCGACCAAGTTATTGTTCAGCTCGATATATTAATGCGCTGACCATATAATGTGAGAAAACGAAGACGCCTCTAATTTCTGACTCGGGCCTTTTTTGTGGCGGCTAACGTTACAACCGGGGCATCTGCCCATTCACAATGGTAATGGGCGTGAAATTTCGGAAAAGTCTCGACAAATTCCGTTTCATATTATAGATGGCCTAGACCAGGTGTGTGCCTCCGCGTTTTGAGCAATCTCTATCCTCCTTTTCAAACCTCGACCCGTCGATTTGTCATCGAAAATCGCCACCCTCGTTTAATTATTATCAAATTTCGGGGCCTCGACGAGTGCAACCAAACGATTCGCTCTATTTCACGTCACAACGTAGGGTATATACGTATCCATAAGAGTTTATCTCAAACACAATAACGGAAAAAAAATGAAAACAAATAAGTTCTGATCGGAATGAAAATAAATACGATTTATGAAAGGTTCTTTTTTGTTTCGCTATTAATATCGGGCAATCAAGACAAATGTGATAACAGGATTAAATTTAATTTCAAAACATTTTTCACCATTAGCGTGTTTTGAGATTTGATATCTATTTAAATCATTGCGAGTGATCTTTCATGCTGATGACATTTTGATTGGCTACATAAAATAGATCTCGAATTATGAGCATTCACAAATTTGTGGATGCTATAAATACAGACGATGCGAATGCGTCAATTGAAAGCATGAGATCTTTAACTTTTGCAAAACAAAAATTAAATAGAAAACAAACGGAAAAATTGAAAACAGATCGTTCTTATTATCACTGGTTGAAATATTTTTGGAACACATTATTTAAAAAAAAAAGACTTACGCAAACAAACATTCAAATAGTATAAATTTTCATTTTGAGGACTAAATAAATTTAAACTTCTGAAAAATGAATAAACTTGTCCGTGAGACGAAAAATCTTGTTCTGTTTAGAATGTTTGTTTTTAATTTTGAAGTTGCAGTACTTTTGGACATTTCTAGAGACCGTGATTTGTGAGTCAAAACAGCTCAATATCACCTATAAGCATGCTCAAAATGTGTCATATCAAAAGCTCCAACATGTGTGCTAAATAGCATGAAGAAAAATAACACCCCAGGGATGTAAACCATTTACTTCCAATATAAGCAACCTCCGAAGCACCAACAATAAATGAGCATAATGCAAGAGCACCTTGACTATAGAATCGGCATTTGGAAAAAAGTACGAGGCACATACTTGATCAATTGAAAACCGCTAATTTGTGCAGCTGCTCGTTGTAGATTCCCCCTATGACACGTACTTTTAGGTCTCCGCGTGAAATCGCGCGAGCCACTATAAAAGCCATTACAAAATATTTGTGTTTTGTTGCGGAGGTCAAAATTGACCGACGGTCAGGAAGCCAGAACGATGAATGAAAAGAGTCGCAGAAGAAGCTAGAGGTTCGCCCACCCAAATCGATTCAGCTCTTTTCAACGTGTGACAGTTTGAAATGCTACTGGATTCTGATACCACTTCCTGTGGTTTGCAACGTATTATCCTCACTCGTTGCCGATGATTAATCGAGTCTTTGTACTTTGCGAACTGTGCTTAGCCATGAAATAATATCACTTCTTTTATCATTTGTAACCACTTTTTTGTTCAACTTCTAAAATTTTTGTTTTCAATTTTATGTTTTTTTTTTTTTTTTGGTTCGACAACTTTCAACGAATTCCATTGAATTGTTCTTTTTTTTGTTCATTAAGAAATATGAAGAAAAAATGAGACAATCGTGAACTTTCCTTTTCTATGAGAATTTCATAACCACCTTTAAAATACCCAAGTTATAATAAAATTATGCCTATAAAAATCTGTCCTATTTACACGACTTTTAAGGAGCTTCTATTCATCTCTGTGGACCGGTGATGATTAATTGATCTCTTTTGTTACGTTCAATCGTATAACTACGTATGGAAAAACTGTCATAATTTCTTTGTATCGTCCAAACCGGTAGTAACGTATACACAAACTGACGGTAATATTAATGTTTTCGGAATTCATGTGACATTAAATCAGGAACAGGACTCTTCAAATTTGATTTTATTGAAAAAAGCAATCGTGGGAAAAAGCAGGTCTTTAAAAATGCATTTTCATCTGTGAGATTACGTTCTGATAAAGAAGATGGTTGTAAACAATAAACTTTAACAAAGAATTACTAGTAAATCAGAGAAATTTTTAGGGCTAATAATGGAAAAATCTTTAGGAGAAATAATATACAGAGAGATATAATGAACCGACCCATAGGTTCATATAAAAGTAAGAGTAGTAATTCACATTATCGTCTCGTCTGGTTATAAGGGTAGGTGAGAAAACTCATAAGTTTCAATTTGATAAGGATCAGCGTTCTTCGACTTAACTAAGCAGTCAAGACGTTATTGATTTTCTTTTAGAACTGTTGAATTTTTAGAATTTCTTATTTTTAATTTTAACTTGATCGTAATGTGTTGTCGTGATATTAACTAATATGGTACACTTAACAAAATAAAAATCCATTCGATCAAAAATATTTGTTACCTACTGTTATATAGAAACGTTTAATAGATTTGCAAACACATTTCTCAATTTTGAAAACGTGATTTTTATGTGTACGAGATTTCTGAACAGATGTTTTGATGATGTACAAATTAATAATCTGAAAGTATTTTTATGAGCGAAGATAAATATTATAATACCTACTGGCACTAAGAAAATTCACAAACTATAAGCGGTTGTAACATTCAAGTGGCGGCTGATTGAATTTCTATAAATATTCGTTCGTTAGTCATCGGAAAAATATACTATAACATCTCTCGCTATATAAGATTTATTTTCGTAAACTTGAATTCAAGAGTTTTTTAAAAAGTTAGAAATGGCAACCGGAAATTGTTAACAATTTATATGTTACAGTTGTGACGAACGATGCTAATTTTGTTAAACTTAGATAAATAGTCAGTGAAAATAACAGTATATATATATATATATATATTGCGGGGTAGTGCTTGCGGAAATGAAAACCTTTTTAATAAACATGCGTATAGGTTACAAAACCGCGCGGCATTGATGCATAATGAGTGGAATATATACAAGATACTCCAAAAAATTTTGCCTTGAGTGACACCTGCCAAATTTCTCCAATTGCAAAACCGTTTCCGGTTCGTTATATCATATCATGTTGCCTTCGAATGTTTTTTTTTCTTCGCAATTTATTAATTTACCTTTTGTTTTTCATGAAATTACAATTGAAGTACAACAACTTTAAAAGTACATGCAACTTTAAAATTTAAAATAGAGCTTTTGACATCCTCACTTCTTAAGCGACTTTCCGCCTATGATTTAACCCTACGACCTCCGCGATCATTTTACAATCAGAACGGCCTCTAAAGTAAGAATAAAAACTTAATATTATTATTAGCCATCCTAATAATATATCTTGCAAATTAGTTAAAATGACCTGGGTTTCAGTTCAAGGCGCACCGAGGAATTTCAGTGCAAAGTTATTAACCTCTGGTTTAATTCTTATTTTCGTTTAATCATCAACTTGTTATTTGTTTGCATTCGATTCTCCCAAATTGCTATCATGACTGGTATTTTCGTTTCTTTTACCGCAAACGGATACCGAGAGAATTTGTGACGTTTGCGAACTGCATCGCGAATGGTAAACAAACGATGATAGTTTTCGAGAAGAATAACAATTCATTGACGTCGTGGAAATTTATCGCTGTTCATTTGAGTGTTGCTTGGATGACGCATTAACATTTTTTTAAGCTCGTCTTTACGGTTCAGTAAAAAAAAAACGGAATTACACTTGTCACACTAAAATATAACACTTTCAAAAATAAATTTTGCTAATTCTTGAAGAATGAAGAAAATATAAAAGTACACGGGCGGCCTAAACATTTAAGCTGCATCGGTCCAAAGTTACATAAGTGTGTGGGGAGTAAGTATAGCATTTTAATATTAAAAGTGACAACTTGTCAGCTCACGTGTTTACTAATGTGGAAGGTTATTGGCCACGTGTACACTTTGACGTTTAAATACTCGAATGTCATCTGAAATATAAAAATACAAATATTTCAAAATCGAGTTTGAATAAAATATTTGAAACTAATAAAACTTGTCGATGATAACTAATATTTTATATTTACGGTTTCTTTGATTTAAATCTCAACTAACCGTTTGGGTTTAACAGACTAAGACTTATTTTTTCCATTTTTATTTTCAATCAGAATTTTAGTTTCATCTTTCTAGCTGAAAAAATTAAAGTCTGCTAATAGTGTTTCATTGAAAAAAGGCTACATGTATTGTTCAAAAGGACAATGTTGAAATCTGAATAATTTCAGAATACCTCAGACAGAGTGAAACTCAAAATTGTGTTTTTAGTAATAAATCTTTTCAGTTTTGTGATTATCGTACAATGCATGTCTTCTTCGTTACAAAAAAGTCTTATTTACGTCGATCCATTATTTTTTTGCAAATTCATCTTACAGTTTGAGCATAAATCATCGAAGACAAAGGACATTATGATTTGGTGATTAGATTTCAATTAGTCTCAATTAGGTTTTTCGACATTCAGAATTAGCTCCTTAAACATCAAAATATAAATAAGTAGAATAAAAGAAACGAAGTACAAACACGTTGTCGTAAGCCAAGCTTACAGATCGGACATGGCGTGTGATCGTTATTCACGGACTCGGTATATCCGTGCAAGAAGTCATGACCTTGCGTCGACGAAGACGCATGTGAGTGAATTCATAGTACGCGTCGCGTTTTCCCACTGTTTTCCTGATCCCTGAAGGCGGGGGGTTGCCATAAATGTCTCGCGTGGCTTTTTCGTAAACGCGGCGCCACTGTACATAGCGGACTATACTAGTTGACATTTTGGCAGCACCAACCCAGTCCAAGCTCCAACACTCGAACCGAACGGTCATCCGAAACTAGGTAAAGAAAACAAAAATAAAAAAGAAACAGCATCAGCTTATACACAAACAGAGGTTTCTCTTGAGTGGACATTTGATCGAACAGACAGATAAGCATTGATCGCGAGTGATTCTATTTCTCGAGTGTGACGATTTTGAACTCAGTGAAATTCATTTCCCCACTGGAAGGCCATTCTCAAAGGAATCAAAAACACTTTGGAAGGACTCTTTTTTGGGGCAACCGAAAGGTGTTGGACAGGTTTCCTTGGAACCAAACAAGGCTGACTTTGTTGGGGTAAGTTGGGATACTGGTTCAAACCTGAGGAATCAAGTGTTCCAACCTGCCTCGTCAGCGTGAAACCCTTATCCCAACTGTTACAAACTTGATTTGCAATTGGTTCCAAAGAGAAACCTCACTGAACACCTTTCAAGCAGGTTTTCTGTCAAGCAACTAACCGCCACCATATTATCAATAGCAATATGTAACATTAACACCATATATGTACCATTAACCATGTCTGTGAATGAACTGATTAATAAAAAAAACTAACTTTACTTTTCATTAACCGCCTTCCTGTTCCTGTCACCCAAGACCCATGCAGCATCACCGGACTTGTCCACGATTACAAAAATACTATCAGGGATAACTTTAACGAGCTTCACTTGCGAAACTGAGTCGACATTTGTTTGTTTATAGTAATTTATCACGCCGTCTGTTGTGAGATTACATAACGCTTATTAATACATTCAACAAAAATAATCTAGCAAGAGCAACCAGCTGCGGCTTGTCTGACCTAAACTACACAATGACTACTGGAAGTTTCATGCAATGTTTGTCCCGCAAAATTTTGTATCCATTTTTGTTGTTGTTTGATAAAATCGTTTTTCGGTCAAGAAAAGTATAAACTGCAACTCTGATTGTGGAGATTGCAAAAAGGCGGCCAATCGCGTTAAAAATACCGGTCAACTGAGTTGTGCTGTTTGTTTAAACTGAAAATAAATGTAAGCAATAAAAAGGAGCGCGTTGAGCTGTAGTTTATGGTCCTACTTCTAGATGATTGGTTCGACTATGCCAAACAGTATTTTTAGAAGCCATCTAGATTACACGTGTGCGAACGGTACTCATCGACCACCTTCTTCTTCGTATGTAAAAAAAAGAATATGACACTGTAAAATTAAACCACCGCCCATTAGTCAGCCGCGACAGTGACCCAAATATAAAGGGGACGCATGCCGTACATTTTGCACCCAAATGTTTGTGTCAAATTGTCAGCTTGGTTCAATTATGTTACGGTCCAATTACAATTAACAGCGTGCATATAAATTTGTCAAAACGTCCGAACAAGAGTGAAAAACGATTGCAATAACGACTTTACGACAATTTTCTCATTGAAATCGAGGCGTTCTGAAAATTTGTTTGTAAGTCAAAGTAACAGCAACAAACAAAGGACACTTTAAAAATATAACTTAGTCTAAAATTTCGTCTTGAAATCACAGAATTATACAAAAATAAATGACTTTTGATGACGATTAGCTCGATGCACCGACTACACTGTGCAATTGCTGTCGTCGAAAAATATTCGGTCAGTGATTTATGAAAATCGGTCAAAGTCAGCGAGAAATTCTTTTGTAAATCGTGATGAAGACGCGTCGCCCGAACGATCTCTGCGTTCACCTGTTTCCAAACTATAAACAGCCCGGCCCGGGCAACCTAAATATAGCACCCGCGAATTTCATCCACGAGACACAACCACAATTACATCACGCTTCGTCTTTTGACCAATGATGATTGAATGTTGTTTTTCTTTTTCGATTCATATTTTTGAGTGAAACCAATCTCGATTTTTCTAACAAAATTTCGTGTGCTATTATGACATAAGGAACAACTAAAAATTGTATCATCTTTCAATGTACTGTAGTATAATATTCAATTTATTTTGCAAAAGTGCCACGAAACATATTAGATTAAAACCAACCAATTGGAATTTTAATTAAAAGAGAAAGATTGACGATCATTTCGATGTTGCAACAAGCATGATTAAGAGCTGACGTTCGAACTAACACTCGAGTTATTTTTCAAGCTTCAAATTTTTATTTATAAACATTTTCACTCAAATGAAGTTACATGATGAAGTTACTCTGCATCCAACCTCGGACTTTATAAATCTTTAGGTAGTTCGACCTAAAATTGACAGATGATATCGAAGATCAACCTTCAAGTTGCATCAGAGCATTAAAATTATCAGTTTTAAATTTTTATTATATTCTTAAAGTGCTTCACACTTAAACGCCTTAAATCGCGGGGTCTTCAATTGAGACGTTGGGATGTTGACATTTTGCAGTAGCTTTAAAAAATCGTCTCAAATTCTGTAACTAGTATTTTTAATTAAGACAACGTCTGAATACAAGACGTTTAGATGACTTATATAAAAAAGAATTGCATCTCAGATTAAGACGTATGTACGTTTCTTCTTATAACGTCTGTATATTAAGACAGTTTGAGAAAGGTTTGCTTGTTTTTTTAAAGGTGGCCCGATTTAAATGAGATGAGTGATCATAAAAGAAATTCTTGAATAAAAAACGAAATAATACTGACAAATGCTTAGATGAGAGACGCTATAATTAGCGGTGGCGTCGGCGCAAAGATTGGCCTTTCCCCCAATCGTCGCGGAATGCACGCACGTCAGAAATACATTGTGTTCAACCGTGGATATTATTTCCGACGATATTCAACGTTTAGTTCATGAATTTAGAAGTCGTGAAAATAACTTTTGTTTGGACAAAGATCGGCCATCAATGGTGCGCACGGGTAAACGCGTGGGCGGAGAGTCACAGCGTGAAATTGCAACAAAAGCTCTCAATTTCGGATTAATCTTAATTGGTGGCCAAGTGGGTGGAGGATAAATTTATTGCCGTTCCGAAAATCTAGATTGCGCGCAAAAATATACACGTCCGTGAGTTTTTAAAAGTTGTATCGTCCACTCGAGTCCGAGACCTAGGGCTTGCGACGGCTTGATATTAACAAAGCACACTTTTACGTTTTGGTTTCAGCGAACGAACGTGGCAAGCAGTCTCAGTAGAGCGACAAGATGGACGCACGATTCAGAAGTAATCTCGACATAATTGGGCGTAACGAGCCTATCACAAAGAAAGCGAAATTCTGGCAGAGCTATGTACGCGCCTTAAAAGGTATGATTTGTTGATATTTTATTTTGATTATTTTTTTTAAATAAAAAACAAAACAATAAAACACGATGCAAGTGGACAGAAGTGAAAAAGAAATCTGCAAGAATCATCATCTGAACGACCTTCAAATTGATGAAGTTTATAATATATAACTAAAGGCAAAAATGATATAATTTGCATCGCATCATTCATTCAATTCAAGTTGTCTAATGAGACGTAACATTTGTTGGTGACAAACTTCAACTTCCGCATGATGTGTGTGTCATCTCGCAGATGATATCGTGCGAGAGCGGTTGTTTATAAATAAAGCAGGTGTGAGTTTTAATTCGAACGTTTACTTTTAGACGCGAATCATCGCGGTGATGAAACGCGGCCGTTTAAAGGACAATGTCCTATATTCAAAGTCAGATGGTGTTATTTTTGCGATCGTTGTTTTTTTGTCGTTTCGACTGTTGGCATCAAAATTTGAATGGTTGATTAGGCACCGACGACTTGAGAGCTCCAGAGCACACGCACAGACCCCGTGGCATCTTTCGCTCTGAATACCCTGAGCTGCATTCCAGTTCGTGGCCCTTCGGCAAATCCATCTATGACGATCCAATTCATGCCGCTGATCGTATCAATGTTCCTGGGTACAGGTAAGGATCTAATTCAATAGTGTACGTTTCTTTTTAGATATCAAAAGAATATAATATGCTAGTGATTTTGCTGCGAATAGTGACAAACGTAAACTAATACAATAGTTTTTTTTGTCATTTTTTAGTGTTAAATTGAACTACAAATTTTAACATCTTCAATATTATTTTACATATCTCTTTCTATAGAATCAGTGATTAAAAATAAGTAAGCACTATTTTGTTGATTCATTTTCTGTTTAACAGGATGTATTTATTATTTGTACAGTATTTTAATCAAGCAATTTTGTTTTCAGGTACCTACCTGTGCACCGGGACATTTATGGTTACTCGCCAAGACAGATTTATCCCCATCAGTACAAACCTGTAGAGCGCTTTGTCCCCGGTACGTACTAAAAAGTTAAAAAAAAATATACGAAATGAGAAAACAGAAAACCAAAAGTCAGAAAACTCATATCAATGCAACGTTAAAAAAAGAACAGAATTAACTATAAATAAAATCATAAATGTCGTACAATTAAAGAAAGTAAGCAATAAAAAATGATATCATTGGCGGTTTGTCAAACGGATACGCCTATCACAACAAACTCACTACAGACAGCTAAGATAGAATTGTAACTCGAGGATTATGTAATCACGAAAACTGGCTTGGTCCTCGCGAAAAACACGCGATTTCTGATGGTTGCTTACATTCAGTTTCCTCGAGAATTTTTTTTGTGTTTGTCGTTTTGAGACGGAACTTGTAGCAAGCATTTGACAGTTACAAAAACGATGGACTACAGAACTGAACTTGTCGAACTAAATGATAAGAAGTCCGTTCGTCATGTAAGAAAAAAAGGAGAGATGAAAAAAAAAAGAAAACGAGGAAACTGTGAAACTCGTAGTCGAATTAATTGTCGCTATGATCAGCATAGCGTTTTTCGAATTGTTGACACGACACGTAAAGATGACTGTCGAACGTAATACACGATCTTCGCAACGACACTCACGTGCACTGTAATATTTTGCGATATTGTTTTTTTCCTTTTGTCGACTGTGTCGAGTCTCGAGTCGGACGTTTGTTGAGATATAAAAAATGGTACCTCGGTGTTGATAACGCTTTGAATTGTGCACCGTGAGAAGCTAAAAACGTCATTCCATTAAGGAATCAAATTGTGTTTCTCCGAATTCTTTATGTTCCAACCTGTCCCCCTTACCTTGAAATCTTCGTTTTGTTACCCTCCCATTAAAAGCCAAGGAACGAGACTTTGGTGGTCTGTAAATTTTGATTTCAAATAGTTAAAAATGTTGAGATTAAACACGACAGAGTGACTTAGATCATCCATGACAGACCAGCAAAGACGTTCCTTGACAGAAAAAAGTATACTCAACTGTTGGCTCATTTCAATGAATAATGAAATAATAAAATTAATACATTTTCGCACCCAAGCCACACCGTCACTTGTACTTTTGTGTAACTTAACTAATTTTATCTTGTACTCTTTGTATCTGTATGAAGAACAAAACCCGTTTGTAGCCTCATCCGACCATACATACACATGCTCATTGATTCATGTATATATTATAGCTATGTACTTATACATATTAATGTATCATGTTATTTATTTAAATAAGTATATAATTTGAAAATATACGACTGATCAGTGAAGCCGAACCTTTCATTTTTCGAACAGACCTTATAATTCTTGGACATGGTATAGTTCTGATCACCAACAATTCAAAATTTGTAATAACTTTGAGATGGTATACCAAGTCCTTGGAATTAAAATGTCAGATTTTTGTTGTATACTTAAATATCCCTCAATTGTTATCAATCGTTCTTTGGTAACCAACATTTGTAGCATCCATTAATGTATTGACTGAATTTGTTTTGAAAATCTGTTAGATGAATTGAAGACCGGTGTTTAAATTCACATTACACGTTGAAACAATAAAACATTGTTTAAACATAATTCAGAATATACACATCTGACAGATTTTTTATAACAGCAATGTTTTTTTTCTGCTCGATTGAAAATCTCGCAGTAGATCTCGTTGGCACCATTAAAATTTGGATCATCGTCTGGATCATCATGTGTCACGGATTATTCTCGATCCGTTTTTGTCTCGCAACCTCTTCTTTTGGTGGCCTTGATCAAAAGTTGTCATCAAGGTCCAAGGTCACTTTTGTTCGACCCCACTTGACATTAGCATTGACATCAAGTTCATACCCGGTACTCTCGTACAACACTCCTGAATCTGATTTTTTTCAGGAGGTTTACCTTCCGCTTGGACTATAATGCTGCGCATCGCTGATTTAAGTGATCTCAAGCGACAGCAGATCGTGCGAAAGTGGGAACGAAAAGAACGATTTTTGGTCGGCGACATTCGTCGCTGTCGGCTTGTCAAAAATCATCCGATCGTTGATGTGATACCCGTTTACAATATCGATATGAACACTGACAGACACCTTGCATCCAGACGTACCTACGTCTCTGAAAGCCACGTCTCAAACAAGTGCTACTCCCGTCGATAAACGAAATACTGTTTTCACGCCTTTTGCTTTTTGTTTTTGAAGGTCTTTCGGGGATTTGTTTAGTGTGACCCTGGGCTTTTTGTACACCCGATTTTTCACCCGACCCGGATCAACGACCAACCTAAACCACCCCACCAATGGAACCTATTTTTACCAACGAATTTTTTTGCAAGCTGTAAATAAACGATTTGATGTCTAGACATTTTTGATTTTTTATTTACTGACCAATTTTTCAACGACTTTTTTGTTTCACTACACACTTTTTTGACAGTTTATTTTTAAGCTACACGATTTATTGAAAGAGCGGAAATTTCGTCTCGACTTATGACACGTGTTCCACGGTTGGCTTTCGGTTTTTCGACCAAGACGTCGAGACCTGCGAGCGACTTTATCTGTAACAAAATAATTGTGAAATGCGAAAGCGAAATCTGATTCGTCAATTGTACAACGTTGTATATCTTTACCGACGGCCAACATTTTGGGGCGAATGTCTCTCGAGCAATTTTGAAGGATTTTCAGAGGACGTCGATGGAGAAAAATCGAAAGCTTCCACGAGCATGCTGCGAAAGCTTATTTGACAGCAGCATTACTAACCAGCGGTCAAGTAACAAGCGTGGCCTCATTTTCAAAGTATAACTCGACTGCGAAATTTCTGACTTTTTCATGGGCCGGTTGGAATTGTTTTTTTTTTTTTTTGTTTAATATACCCCTGTCCTAGGCCTAAACCAAATTTCTGTTTTTTTTTTTCGTCATTCTTTCATACCTCATGTAAATTGAAGCTAAAAAATTAACCAGTTTATCTGTCTGTTTTTCACCGACGTCCAAAGTAAGTTGACTGTTACTTGTGAAATGTTGATTATGAAAATTTCATGTCTTCTTCGACCCTGAACTGTTATTATAAGACAAACGTCAGAACAATCGTAATAGCATTCTGTAGAACATTCAATTTAATGACAACAGTCGTGCTCGGCACGGAACAAGAGCAATTTTGATGGAAACATTTTTTCAAGGTTAGTATACAATTTTTCACAAATGAGTGATAATAGCGATGAGAGTTGAAACTGCGTCCAAATATTGAATGACTTGATGGGTCCCACAGACATTCTTTTGTGACGAATAAAACGTCAAATCGGTACTTTAAGATACCATATTAAATTTAAAATATAAAGAAAAGCATTTGATTCATTTTTCATTCATTTTATTCGTCAATCATCAACATTTTGAGCTTCAAAACCCAGCTGCACGTTTTTTTTAACAAATGTAAATTTGCAAATTATGCTTTTTTGCTTCAATAAAAATATTTTGAATTTTTACAATAAAAAACATTTTTTGTTCAATTATATTTTTGCTTATAAGCTTGCATCTATTATAATATTGTTGTTTTTTTAAATAGGTTTTCAAACTGCTCGAGAGACACTGATAATGAAATGAATGTTGATGAAATCAAGAGAAATTAGTCAAAGCATCAATTGTGATTTTGAATTTGATAATCAACGAATTTTTATTCTGTAATTCTTTTATTTGTTACACGAGATGATAAAACATTGATCGGTGTGAATGGTTATACAAGTGGAAGAATTTTTTACGATGATTTTCTAATTAAGATGAGCGGTTCATATGAGTTGATTTTGTATAAATTTCTCGTTTACATGAAAATACTACTCAATTCAATTGTTTGTTGAGCAAAGGATGCGTTAACTATAATTTGAGTTCACTTGTGGGACTATGTTAGATTTATTAGGCTGCCATTTATAGTGCATAAGAATTGAATTATAATGAAATTCATATTTGTTCTTTAGCACATCCCTTCGATGCAGATAAAGCTTGGAAGGATCATCTGAACCGTTTGGCTGACATTGACAGACTATACCCTAGCAGGTCACCACTTTCGGCTCGTCATGGAAGCAGACCACTTACAAAACCTGTCTTCGATATTCATGGTAAATCAATTTTGTTATTCAACAAGGGAAAAAAACGAGCGATTACAAGAAAGCGGGAAGAAAAACAACATTTTACTCCTTTGTCTGTAAATTCTAATAAGTGAAAAATCATTCACAAAAAGTGAATGTACACGTAATACAATAAGTCCATATTCGTCCACGTATTGCAAAAAGTGAAAAGTTTCACCTATTCTGAGTGAAAACAACAATGGAATTTTCACTTTTTGCAATGAGTGGACGACTTTTGACTTATATGAATTTAGAAAGTTGAGGGAGAAAACTGCATTTTTTAAGCAATATTATTCTGCCACAAGGGAGTAAAATATTGTTTTATCTCACTAGATAGTAAATCCTCATTTTCTCCCTAAGGGAGTAAAATAGTCTTCTGCCCTCCCGGAGGAGTAAATCATTATTTTTGATTTTAAGTCTAATTTTGTTGTTTTTTTGTAGGTAAAGTACTTGAGGACATTTTACCATCATTTTCATCACTTTTGCGAAAGAAGCCTTTAATGGATCTTTTGGAGCCATCTCCATACGCTCCCATAAGTGCGTTCAGCAGGGACCCATGGTGGTACCCGAGCTACGCCCCCTACATCCCTGACTACGCACGTCACAGCATCCCCTTCTTCTTGAGAGATAGCTACCTCAGCCCTGTGAAACGCAACTATTTGTGGAGCCGACACCCGCTCAGGCCTTTCGGTATGTATTATGACATCTTAAGAAATAGACGTTCTTTCTGGACCTACAGGCGTAAATATATATTCCATTATTTCTTCTGAGTATCATGTTCTTCAATTTGTTTATTTATTGTACAACTGCGATCGACTTAATGTATAATATTTATTCTTAACATTCGAGAATGTAAACAAGTATTCGTTGTCACTATGATTTCAAAATCGAAAACAGAATTATAGGCGGTTCCCTGAACACCGAGAAGGGCGAGGATGTGCTGTTTAACCTCGCAATAAAGTTAATTCGTCCGATTGTTTTCTCGTTATTTACACACCAACACTTCTTTTTTTTGCATTTGGTACACTTTTTTGATAAAAAAAAAAAATTCTTTTTAGAGGAGCGTCGGCAATGCACTTTTCTTTTTTCTGTGACGCATTATCGATACTCGTGTTCATTTTTTTTTTAATGCCGCTAACCTTCGCTGTTAAACTTTTTCCAGAAATGGATAAAGCGATGATGCCTGTTTTACTTATGAAACCGTAAAAGAAATGTGAGGAACTGATGCAATATTTATTATCTATCAGATTCGTGCGGCTTTTTCTACACTCCACACCTCTGTTTATGTCACGGCTTCTCTCGCTGAAGCATGGACTTTTTTCGCACAATTTTTTCTCACGCGCCTCCTGCTCCATCTTTGTAGACATTTTTTTGAGTCTCAACATTTCTTTTTTGTTTTTTGTTAATATTTAAACATTGAACCACAACTTTGATTTGTCGAGATGTGATTAAACATTCATTTTTGCAAAGCACCGTAATTTTTTTTCTTCTCTCCCAATTTCCACATTTATAGCGTGGAAATGAACAAAAAACTTGATGTAGAAATTCACGCGAATTGTTATATACTTTCTGATGAAAAATTGTTTTTCTATTTTATTTTTTTCATCATATATTAATATGCTTTTATTATAGGCTGAATTAACCACCACTTTGCAATCTATTAGTTCCAGGAGCGATTTCATCAGGTTACTTCTATTATTCGCAGCCCGTTCCGCGAGTTCACTTTACCAGCCCGTGGTACAATCGTTATTAAAAAAAGAAGTGAGCGTCGCATACAAATATTCGTGTTTTGTTCAAACGTCCCCCTCAGTTTTTGATTTAATCAAATACAATTTCACTATTAATTTCTTTTGTTCGACGATAAACCATCTGTCTTACACTTTTTTTTCGTCAAGTTTATAATTCCATGTTTATTATGTTTTTTATTAACTAGAATTTTCCAGATAACATTTGGCACGAAACCTGATAACAGATTAATTTTTTTTCTAGGAATTGTTTCTAATGCAAAAAAGAAAAACCAAATGAAAATTGAAAGAATAAAAAAATATGTTATAATTCAAAGGTGACAATAATTAAATTTGGATTCGAAATTTGAGAGCAATTTGTTATCTGGGTCGACGCATGATTGTCACAGTGCATTACGCGATATTTATTATATGTGTACATAGGAAAACGTTAGATATAAAAGTCCCCGACACGTAAAAGCCCGTGGCGTGTGGCAGACAAACTTATGACCATGGACAATTTTGAAACACAATCAAAACGACTTGCCTGACATTTCTCTGCAAAATGTATCAGCCAGGGAGCCAACTGAGTGTGGTAACAACTAACACGCGATACACCCTGCCGTGAGAGTGTAATGTCACTCGCAAACTTGGTTCATTTAAGTTTTTGTGAAGAGGGACAAGCAAGATCAAGACCCGATTTCATATCTCATGCCCTAAAACTTGTTTGCCTTAGCAAATCGTCACCTCTTGCTCGCTAATTTTGTCGTTATCAAGCCCATGGATTTTCATCGTTCCACTAATTAAGGCCTGCGCATCAAAAATATGCGATAAAAAATTTACTTGCATAAGTTATATTCGTCATTTTTTTTATACAAATTCATTGCACGAATTTAATTAAATCCTCACTCATGTTTCTTGTGTCAAAAGTTGAAGAGTTGATTTCTAAATTTGCACTGTAAAAGAAAGAATGCAACTATAGAAAGTGTAAAACTATATAATATCATAGTGTATTTTTACACAAAAAGTGTCAAATTTGCCTTATGTTTGGTGTAATTTTATAGAATTTTTTTTTAATGCAGTAAAAGAATCTAATTTATTTACAGATGGTAACACTGGATTGATGAAATAATTTTAAAAAATTGAAAATTGTTGTAGAATATTTTCATTCCATACGGAATATAAATCATTTTTTTATATTTTTTAAGAAAATCTCCTTAAGCTTACCATTAGTTGATAAAATAGATTCTAAAAAGGGAAAACAAAACTCTTCCAATTTTGATCGAAATTCCATGCAGCAAAATAATTAAATGTTAATCATTGAGGAATGTTGTTTGTCCAAGAACATTTGTAAATACTTTCAAAAAAGTACTTCCACAAACAAGCTTGGTAACATGTTTTCAAAGCAGCTTTTCATTTCAGCTCACGTCCACTAAGGATCCTGCATCTGCCTGGAAGCGTGAAACGGTTTCAAATTTTAATCGCAAAATTTGATGGCAAACACAGAAAAATTAAAAGAGTTGCGAATTCATCATCAAATCAAATTTGTGTTAATGCAAAGTAATTATATCATCAGTGATCTATGGACCATATTTCGAAAAATTAAAATTAAGCTATTCATGTACACTCGTCGTTTTTCTTCCATATTACAATAATAAAAACATCGATCAAATTTTATAAGATGTATTTTCTTTGATTGTACCCTCTTGAAAATAAAACAAAAATGTTTGAATGAATTGATTAAGGAAAACTACATTTAAATTCTGTACAGCAACATGCACGTTTATTAAATTATTATTTTTCATGTTCTTTTAAATACATTTCAGGATTTTTTTATATTGCACAATACTTCCGCGAGGACTGTTCCATATTATATGGTAAAAACCAACCTTTTCTTACATAAATATCAAAAAATTATCAACTTATTAAAGCTCGTTTTTCTACCTCTTTATTTAACAATATATAATACACTGGATTTGATCCGTACAATAATCAATCGTCATACATGTTTTTTCTTTTTTATGTTCGAGAATAAAGTTTTTGAAGCCTGTCTAATAAAGAAGCAAATATTTTGCAAAAATAAAAACTTAATTTGTTCAACAAAATAAACTCGTAACAGATGCATTATCCGTGAAGTTCAGTGGAAATGTACTTTCGCGATTCCGTTCTTTTTTTTTCCAGTACCTATTTGTAAATTGTTTTGACGACCTTACTTTTTTTGGAATTGAATTTGAAATTTTATTTCAAACTGGAAGAGCGACAGCGTGTCGTCTAAAGCAATATTATACGTGACCTAATATGCAAAAAGATACAGAAAGTCTAGTCGATAGTTTAAAAACTACAACTTTTCAACTACTAAATCAGTACTTCAATAATGTTCTCAAATATCTCAAAGCGAAGATTTTGTTGATGCAAGAATATAAAAATAATTTAATATACACATATTTGTTTTTACAATATGCAAGTTCAAATTTAAGCAAATTTATGTGATCGAATAAATAATCATTTAACCTTAAATGTCACCTTATCAACTTTGATATTCTGCTCAAACAAGCAATAAATAATCAAATGTTACCAAATCTTTTTAAGTTGTTTACGTTTTTGTTATAAAAAATTGGTAAGTGCAAATTCAATTAAAAGATTAACAATTCAATATAATTGATTCAGTGTTCAAATTGAGTAGTGAAGTATCATTTAATACAACTAACTGGAGAAGGCTATTGAAAGGATTCTCGAATCGTTCAGAGTGAAAAAATAAATGTAATAGTAAGTATAAAAAGATGAAGGAATCGCAAATTCATAGCTTTATTTTGCGAAAAATTGCACGTTAGATGATTAGCGCGATCAAAGAATCAGCATGTTTGACACTGACTTAACAGTCTCCGATCCGAGAAAGTATTAGGGGATAAGGCACAGCGCAACGAAAAACTAATTCCAGTGCATAGTCCCCATTTTTCTCTCTTGCATTTTTTTCTCACAATGCAATCAATAAATAAATAGTTCAATAGAAGAAAAAAACAAGAAAATATAAAAAGGAAGAAACGTAGTATAGTAAAGCTATAAGTCGAATAGCCAATATTCAAAGTCACTGAGAGTGCAATTCACAATCCGTTGAAAAATCAATACTGAGATATTGATACATCAATAATAAATATTAAAGTATCGAATTATAAAAATAAAATATATCAGTCAATAAAAACTCTTTCAAAAACTTGTTAGTTATCGAGAATTCGATACATCACGAATTCGAAAAAAAGAAATTAAAAAGAGGTACATTTTGGTGTAAAAGGCGGTGGATAGTTAATTGTTATGGCGTTTCCGATCTCCGTAACAACAGTTATAACTAAATACAAGATGCGTTACTTAAACGATAGGCAATAAATAAATACATTGTAAGTCTGAAAATGCTGGTAAAAGCAAAAAAACTGATCTTCTACAGTTGCATGACACAAACGAATAATAACCATAGTTGTAAATATTTACGCAAACTCAGTATCATCGAAGCGAATCGTTATGCTTTTTTTGTCGACATATCTTTTTTTATAACGCAGTTTTTTCAATTGTTTTTCCCTTTTATTCAACCCTTCAAGTACGGACGTTATCATATTGCAACATGGCAACTTTTAATATTATCTGAACATTTCAAACTCGGAAAACAGTGTACTCACTCATTGTGACTATACATATTAAATAGACCTTTTTGTAATGGGTTGCGAGAATACAAATAATAAATAAAAATTTAAGAAAACGCAAAATAAGCTCCATCCTCGAAGGGTCAAATTATTCATAATGGTTACGTCCTCATTCTTACTTTCTCTCTTTCTTGCTTTCTCTCTCATTCTCTTTCTCTCTTTCATTCAGTTATCATTTACGAGTAATTCAAATAAGAAGCGAATTACCTAGTCTGTCGCACTTCACTTCGCGTTTGAAGAGCAGCGCGGACAGGGCGCAGTAAAAATATAATGTCATAGTTTGAAAGAACAAGCTGGATGAAGGTGGTCATTTCTTTTTTGCTGGATTGCGTTGTGGCGTTGACGGTCTCATTGGTCCTCCCATGTTGACACCACTGTACTGATACTTTGCCTTCTTTTCTGATGGTTTCAGAATCTAGAATTATCAAAATACAACAATTTCATTTCGATCAGACAATTGTTCTAATAGTAATGAATTTTTTTTTTGTAATAAAAAACATATTTAGATACGTTTTGTAGATAGTGTGAAAAAAAATGAAAATTCAATAGAAGCATAGGTGACGACGTTATTATAGTTATATCTGTGACTACTTTTCAAAAAATTCTGATCAACTGTAAAGCTTTGAACAAGCAAAATTTGCTGCATTGAAATATTTATGAGACCATCATGCTATATGTAACATGACCATATGTTGCTTAATTTTATTTGCGATTCCCAATTAATTAGAAGACGGATGTGTTTTGAATGCAAATATGACTGACGCATCAGTACCTATTTTTGAACGTTCGTTTTTCATTATGCTTCGTTATTTGAGCATTTCATGTAAGATAAACGTTCATAAACTCAAATTTTATGAACTTCAACAGATATGAAAAATATTTATTTAAAGTTATAAGTTATAAGTTATGATTATTTATTTGTACAATTTGTTTTACCTGAAAACTACACATAAGAGTGTCATCAACACTCATCATGCCTCCAGCATTATCAAATTCCCCGCAGTAATTAGGAGCTGAGAACAACGTGACAAGTTGCCTTTTTGCAAAAAATTCATAGCCATCTTCGACTACTTGATGTGCCCGACATATGAGATCCATATCATGACGGTTCAGGAACTTTGATACTACATCAGGTCCAAAGGTAAAAGATACGCCTCTGTCGTTCTCGCCCCATCCCTGAAAGAAGATTAATGCAATTAGTTTCCAATTCAAGGTTTCATTTTCAGTTCTCGATCAATCTTTAAACCGTTCAAATGAAAAATAAATTTTGAACTTATTTTACAACTTAAAAAAGATTGATTAATATTTACGAAACACCTTGAAAGAACATATTGTAAATCTATAATTAACTCAAAAACAACATCACATTATAAATAAGTGAAATGTAAAGTATCGATTATTTTGTGTCGCGCTAGATGAGTTTTATATCCAATTTTCAAATGACGAACACAAAAAAAGCAAATTGCTTAACTTATTAATAGATTTTCATGGTAAATTTGTTATACAAAATAACATAATGGTATGACCTTTCGTTTAACAAGTACTTGAAAATTATTTTAGAACAAACTAATTAAAATTAAAACTAAATTCAGTTTTATAAATTTGTTATTCAATTAACACCACAATCACCAAGGGTACAAATTTGTTCCTTTTCAAAGTGAAGTGTTTAATAAATAATATCAAATAAAATTTTTAACAAACTTATTTAGAATTGTTTAACTTTTTTTCTATCACGCAATACTTACTTTTTTTATTCATATTTTAAAGTAAAACATTAGTGTAGCAATTATAATATAGTTTTTCCATTCTCCCCAACGGGGAGAATTTTCTCCCATTAAAGTTTTGTGAACAATAAATGGTAAATTAACGTTAGCACTTTTCACAAGTGCAATTTTCATTTCCTTATAAATTATAAATTAATACCATCAATAAAACTTAAATTTTATTGTGTATTTCGAATACACATTTGTATATGTTTTATATCTTTTTGTAGAAGTTATCAGTTATACTTCTGCCTATCAATAAATAAATAAAAATGATTGAAAAGTGACTATTGCACATATAAATGTGATGTAAATTTAGAACACAAGCAAGAAAAACGCATGTTCCTTCAGTAGTACTGGCATTACTATCGTAAAATTGTTTTATAAAATACAAACCTGTACATCTTTGTCAGGGTCTGACCAAAGTAAATCACAAAGTAATCCCGTATCTGGTACATCTGTGGGACGCATGATTCTTCTAATTTGTTCCATACCCTGAAATTGAAAATGATCGATAAGTTTGTATACCTTTATCGTCGCAATTATGAAAGACAAAATAAATAAATTAATAAAAAAAACGATAAAATGAAAAATTGTTATACAATAAAAGAATTTAAAAATCGTACCTGAAGATCAGGACTCAGTCCACCATGGCAGCAGAAGATTTTCTCATCGATGATGGCTGCAATGGGAAGACAATTAAAGCAGTCGGTGAAGGTTTTCCACAGCTTGATGTTATATCGGCGTTTGCATTCGTCATAGAAGCCGTATATCCTGTTAATGCTGGCACACTCATGATTGCCGCGCAGCAGGAAAAAGTTCTCCGGGTATTTGATCTTGTACGCGAGGAGCAGACAGATCGTCTCCAGGGATTGCTTGCCTCGATCAACGTAGTCACCAAGGAAAAGGTAGTTCGCCTCAGGGGGGAAACCGCCGTACTCGAAGAGCCGCAGAAGGTCAGTGTACTGTCCGTGGATGTCGCCGCAAATTTTCAGCGGGGCCTCCAGCTCCAGAAGGATCGGCTGCTGCAGGAAAATCTCGCGCGATTTGAGACACAGGCCTCGCACCTCTGCCTCTGACATTATCACAGTTTTTCCAGGCCGACATCCTCGTACTGTTTTTCAAAAAAATAAAACACAATTTTTTATGTTGATTTGTATCTCTGCGATGGACGAGATGCTGAAAGATTTTGTTCCCTTTTTGCTTTCTCTTCAAATAAGAAAGTCAAAAGCTCGTTCCAAATTTAAATACCAAATCTCATCAACATCTCGCATTTTAAAGTCGATAAAAGTCTGTGCCATTTTCATAGCTGACCACACGCAATGCGGATTATAATTAAAGTGTTAAAATAGACTGTAATTTGCGTATCGTAAACAAGAAATCTGATTAAAAAAATGCTAATTTGTAGATGGCATGACAAAATAAAGTCAGCTGTGAAAAGTTGCGACTTAGTGGTGTATATATGGAACATTAGAAGTATAGATCATGTTCCGTTCAGGGTCTGTATCAAAACATCAAGCAAACAAATCTAAGGTGTGTCAAGAGTTGTACTTGAGAATTGTTTTACTTCTACGTTCAATTACTCAATTTAACTTATGGTCAATTGCCGGCTTGTTATTTAATTATTTTATTTTTCATTTTCTAAGGAACCACGTATTTCGCTAACAAAGTTTATCCAGAACCCAAACTATTCAACAAAATTTTTTATTTTTTCATTTTTTATTCAATCAGTTTTATCAGTATGTACAGATAAATAAAAATAATAACATTTTATGGGTTCTGAATAATCGTTTTTCGAGCACAGTCTACTCTTTTTCAATGTTTTACAAGATAGCACTAAAGATGGTCTAGACAAGACACCTGTAAGAAAATTTCAGCTTGCAACTAAAGGGTTAATTAAAGGCAAGAAACCGCCTGATGGACGGAAAAGTGGGATTCGACTTGGTTTGAAATAGGAACTGATGTTCGTTTCCTACTCGACATAGTACTGTTTATTTATAGGCAACCATGAAGGTCTCTCGAACACGGATGAATTGGTGTCACGATGGTTATTGGAAAACTGTACAACGCTCAACTTTCCTCTCGGCTTAATAGACGATCTTTTTTTTTTTGACGCGACCGAATCCGTCGTTACGAATGTCCCCAACGTGCGACCTTGAATTCACGCGCCTTTTCTTTCCACTTGGCATTTTTTTCTTTTTTTTACAAATTCAGATCTCAAAGGACCTTTAAAGAACGCCAAGGTTACAAAATTATTGAACAGTCTTTTATAATTTGCTTGTAAGTCGTCAATAACATTTCATGTAAAAACAAACAAACAAACTAAACATTTTCAATGCTACCGTTTGAGTTCTTTTTTGAAACTATATAAGGATGTTTCTTTCAACATAACGTCGAAATTTTGAATTTTTTATCATCTTTTCAGTAGCTAAAGCATCAATTATAAACATTCAATGTCATTATAAAAACTTTGGTACAAAAAGAAATTTGGAACAGTTTCAAAGTATTGCCATTGGAAGAACAAAAAAATGGCCAAATTTTGCACTGTTTTAATACCAATTGGGACGTTTATCTTGTGCAATTGTTTGACACCAGTGAATTGATGTTGAAATATAAACTTAAAGGGGAGAATGAATAATTGCCGCGGAACGGCTTTTTTGCGTGACCAAAAATAACGTTAAATGATTTGACTGGCGTAAAAATTGTTCTTCAGGAATAGACTAGACGCTAAGTATTTCATTAGGCACGTTACTTGATGATGTAATATGTCAACATGGTATACTATATATACTAAGTTAATAATATCAGATCGCACTCCAGTGTGTGTTTTTGCGTTTGTAAATGTGAGCAAATCGAATAAAAGTAAATAAAATAGTGTAACGGAAGTCACAGCAAAAGTTTCAGTGGACAACCTCAATAAAAAAAAACTTATTGAAAAAAGTATGGTATTGAATGATCGGAATTAAAAAAAAAATAGATGATGACCCAGGAAAAACAGAAGTCGTACTAAAACATGTGCTCAAGAATTGAAAGAGCTTAAAAACATTTGTTGCACATTCGTGTATACAAATCGTGACATTTCTTGCTGTTTTATTTTGTTTACTGAATTGTTAATTTTATAATATTTCATAAATTGTATATTACATAATTTTTTGTATAATAAAATGAGAGATAACGATTTACAATTCTTTTTGACACCAATAACTTGAATAAAATAGAAACAAAACAAAGATTTACGCACGTGACAAAAACGCGCTTTGTTTATTATTTTTCAATTTTTTTATTTTATCAAGCTGAAAAATATTGACGCCTGAAAAGGAAAGTTTTCTTCTTTTACGAATTTCAAAATTTAGTTTAGACAAGAAAAATGCTCTTCGATTAAAAAAAATGACAATTAGTCTATTAATTTAAGCCAATTTGGGTGTTTTCGATAAGCAGTTACGTATAGCAATGACGAATAATGCAATTCAAGAATGAGAATAAATTTCCAAGGTTGGGGAGCGCGTGCAAAATTTTGGACTGCGGAATGATGCAACTAAAGTTGATTAAAAGTAAACCAATCGCATGCATGGTCGTTATTGTAATTGATTTAAAACGCAATCAACAGATCTAAAGACAGGGAAAGAGCTACCCAAATGTTTACTCTATTCTATGATAAGTGGTTCCTTGTCACTTTTTCTTTTTTAGATTTTGTTTTAACTGTTTTTAATAAGTTGCGTACCGACGAAATCCGAGGAGAAAATATCTTTAAGCTTGGCTTTCTCTTTCTTCGGGACCTGCTCATTCTGGTTGTTGTATACTTTACCCGCAAAAGGTTCCAAAACGTAGCATGAGAAAAGAACAAACAGAAAAAAGAAGATATTTGTTTGCGCATCGCTCCTGATTGGTCTCAAAGAGACCGTGAAGAAAAAAGAAACAACAAACTGAATTGTTGAAAACAGAAAAAAAAAGAACAGATCAACAATGGAAAGGTGAGAAAATTAGGAGTCAAGCAAGCATTGTTTAATTGTCAGTCGTGATTTTTGGCAAGGACGAAAAACAAACTCGGCTGGAGGGAAGATTTGCTGGCTGCGAGCTCTCGTGCTGGGACGCACAACCAGCACGTCGTTTTCACGCTGAGATTAAAAAAGGGCGCGCGCAAAGAAGAGAAAATTTTTGGCGCCAAGATACTTTTTTTTATTATTATACAACATACCTTCGAGCAATCTCTGTATTAGGCTGTCGATGTTCAAGTCCAGGTCCGCCATTTTTTCTTGCCACTGACTGACTGAACTGAAATTGACCGCTTATTGGGTCAATGTTTGTGGAACGGCTAGTATGCCCCGCGCATGCGCGTTGGTTTGATGATCACATAAATGCACGAATCCTGCAACTCGCGCATGCGCCAATTATTGGTTACAAATTTGAAAATAAATCAAAATAAAATAGTAATGCAATAAAAACTAATGATTCTTCGATAGTCTGTGTACGATTTTTATGTAAATAAATTGTTAATGACTTTTGAATTTTTGTTTACAGTTGTCAATGTAAATGGAAGAAGAGATGGCACATGTGTAACTTGCGTTTGTTTGTCAATAGGCTGGACGGGGGAGAACTTTAAAGTCGTACAAGAACTTACAACATTTTATGTAACTGCTACGAATAATAATAATTATTTAATTCATTTGCTTAGGTGCTTTACGGTTACATAACTTTCGATTATCTAACGTCTAATGATACATTTGATTCCAAAGCAATCAGCTCCCGAAAATGGAACAAATTAATATATTCACATTCAATTACATCAGACAAAAACATGAGTTCCTTTTGTTGCATATTTTGTTCAAAGACGACGACTTAAATTCACAAATCAAATAATAATAACATAATAACGTTTATACAGAGAAAGAAAATGATGGTCAAGTATTTATATAGAAAACAATTTTTGTCAAATTGGCTGAAAGGTTTTGATAATTAATTTGAACTTTTAGGTAACTGATGAAACGAGATTTGAGTTGTTAATGTCTATCGTAAACTTGTCTGAAATCAAAATCTCAATTGCATTTAGAGTTGCATGACTTTACGCTGATAATCCGGCGTGGAAACAACGTAATCCTGTTGCAGGTCGAACAGAGAAGAGCTGTTGTTGCTGAGGTATACTAAAAATTCCTGAAAATGGCTCAAGAGCAGTTGAATGCTTCGCTCATCGAGGGACGTGTAAGATAAAATGTTTCCAAATTTGACTGTAAAGATAAATATTCTCATCAATCTGATTACAATTGAATGTAAAAAATGTGATTTAGGTTTTTGTTTTCACATTACCAAATAATCTTAAGAGATGAAAAGCTCCATAAATTTGGCTCGGTTGTGCTTCTGAGTCCTCGCTCATGATATCTTCGTACTGTGGTCTCTCATATTTGTATAAAAGCTGTAGACCCAAGACCACATTAAAGTACTCCCGAATTCCTTTTGTAGTTTCCAAAGCACTCTCTCTAAAAGTTATTTTAAGTTTTACTTACAATAAAAAAACTGTGCTAAAATCAGGTAAACAAAATTTGGTGGCTCAGAAGCAAATACAGATAAAAATAAATAAACGAATAAACGAATTTGGGTGTAAATTGTTTACATTGTAGTTATGAAAACATTCTTATAAAAAATATAACATTAAAAAAAATTTTTTTTACAGAATAAAATTTTTCAAAATTGAAACGTTGAAGTTATAAGTTTTTGTTGCTTTCAAGCCACTGGAATTGTATAAAATGTCTCACTTTGCAATTCCATCTTCCTTTGATTCGACATAATCGGACAAGATCTTTTCTACGTTAATCCTCGCCGGAAGACCACATAACTTTTTCTGCTTAAGAATTAGTTCACTCTCATCGACGAGAATCAGCTTGAGATTTTCAGGGATACTGATTTTTACCTCAACTCTGGTATGAAATTCATCGTTGTCAGATTGATCTGTTCGTCTGAAATTGAAAATCATGTATGAATTAAAAAATCATCAATTACATGTTTTGATTTTGTTATTCGAGTCAATAACAATAGCGTACCCGCGCTTTTTACGTGGCGGTTCTGAATCTTGAGTCGGAGTGGCAGAACTGTATCTTGGTCGCGTGGCTGGTTTTTCTAAAGCCGAGATCGGTGTACTCGCTCGACTATCACTTTCTTTATCACTTTTGTCGCGCCCGCCTTCGCTTTTCCGAGTGGTCACTTTACTTGATGCCGCAATTTTCTTCTGTTTTGTTTGGCTCTGCTGTTGCTGATGATTTTTCTGCAGTTCTTTTTGTTTTTGCACATTTGCTTCATTGTGCTTCAACACTCGGTTTTCTGGGACCCATTCATCCCAGCTGATTGTCAAACACCAAACAAAATCATTATTATGAACTTAACTTAACGTATTTAACAGTATATTGTTGTTGCTATTAAAATACTGGTCTTGTTACACTCACTTTTTATTCCAACCAGCATAATGGATGTAATACTTGATTTGTTTCTCCTTTGAGATAGTTGATTTAAGACATTTTGCTTCATAAATGAGTGGTCCATGATAACACAACACCTTTTCACCTAAAAATAATGATTTTACCATTTAAACTTAATTAACTGTTTAAATTAAATCAATTGCATTTAACACAAAGAAACATAACCAACAAGATAATATTGCAGATAAATTTTTCTGCAGCTTGCTGAAACGACGTTCTGATTATGAATTACTGTTCTTGTGATTTCTTACCGTCTGCAAATTTGTTCTTTGGGGGCATTTTAGAATATTTGATTTCAACTTGTCTCGGCAATATCTAAACAAAAGCACCGAATGATTGTTTACGAATCTACTAATCGAAGATTTCAAAGCAGTTCCAACTTTTCAACTGCTGCGTCGCTCCAGTTGGCGTTTTGTATTGGATTGCCTCTAACAGCCAATGATCAGAGAAAATTTGAGAAAAATAAAAAAGAACTTGTATGCAATTTTGCAGCGAAAAAAATTGTTCGAATATAAACTAAATACTTATAAAAATAATTGTGTTTGAAATGAAAATAAATTCATCATCGATGGTAATTATTTAACAAGTTTACCCTCGGTCGATAAATTCGGAAATTATATTGACAGAACGTGGCAAATCCTTTTGCAATGAAAATGGGTCCATGTTGAAATATATAAACTTGACTCTACATAACCATCAGAGTCCATAATTTAAGAACACATAAAATACAAAAGTCATAAAGTTATTTCGTTTATAAAGTTATTCCATCAAATTATTTCATGTATAAAAAAAGCCGAAAATGAGTTAAAAGAATGTTTGTTGTCCATAATGTTTGATAGTCATAAAAATATTTTCAAATAATTTTGATTGCATATAAATAAAAAATTATAAAATAGAAATTGCTGAAACGTTTGAAAAAAAAAAAGATTTTTTGAACAAAAAAAAAAGTAAATGCCCCCTTAAGCAACACAGTATATGTACTCGAAAAGGTATATTATATTATTTGATATTTCCATGCACTTATATTCATTACTAGTTATTACGTATTCCAAATATCACAGTGTTTGGCTCCGGACATGCCCAGCATTCGCCTTGACTTCGCCGAACAAAGACCTTAGTCCTAAGGCATCAACTTTGTCGTATCGGTATTGTTCCATCTTACGAACTTCAACAAACCAATCTTTTTGGTGGTTTTTTGTTTTTTTATTTTAATTTCTTCAAATTTTTTAGCTACCTTTAAAGCTGCGGTTACCATGTTTAAATTTAAACGATCATATTTTAGATTGCTAAACAATATATGACCACTCAATTGTGCAGCTTGATATTCGACAAATCGGAATTAAAATAAATTACAAATAATAAAATAATAAAAGAAACAAAGCCAGAATGAAGCAAACGTGACGAATTGACCGAATCATCCTTCGAGGGAAACCTTATCTCGAAGCGCATGACCTAACCGAGCTGAGATACCGGTAAAACAATTAACCATCTGGCTATGAATTGTTTAAAAAAAAAATGTCTTGGGAAATTCCCATTTCTTATGTGAAAGTCTGCATCTGCAGACCATATTTAACAAACAAAACTAGCCTAACTGGTCTTTAAAAAAAGGAGGGCTGCTAATCAGCCCGGTTATATAAGAAACAAAAATCGTCTTGCTTCATTCATTCTGTCAGTAAAAATCGAGGACTAAAAGCAAAATTAAATACTCGATCAAAATATGATTTTGGCCGAGTACGAGAAAATAATATGAATGAAAATAGGTAGACGCTACCTAGATTAACTTGGATTTGAACGCGTGTTTATATTACGCGAGTTACAAATTGCACATACAAGTTGAACATTAAAACCGTTACAATAAGCCAAATTTCGATAATTAATACAAAAACTATTAATATAAAATTGAATATATAGCAAAAAGATCGTTTTAATTTTAAAACTAAGCACAAAAAAGTTTCAAAAGTTTAAGTTTCAAAATTAAGCACACTTCATGAGGCGACGCGCCACAAATGCATTGCATGAGGAAAACAAAAAATGATTAAATCTCAAATGCAATAATATAACACAATTCGAATAAACGTGACATACAACTCACCGCAATAAATTAGAATGAATTAATGAGACAATCTAAATTCCATAAATCAAATTGAAAGAAAGGAAAATCAGAACGGGCTCACCCAATTTGTAGCCCGTTGATCAGGTACAAGTTCCAGAAGCTGGCCAACAAAATAACCGCCCGAATTTAAATAGATAAATTGAGATGCATTATTAATCGCGGTTAACTAATGAATGAAACGCACAACAACGGTAGATCACAATTGAACTTTCAAATTTAAACCGCTCCCAATGATGTTCGAAAAATTAACTATGTTTATATACCCGGGCTGCCGAGCTTGGAGGGGAAATTACTACCGCGAAGTCTATCATTTTCAAAATTTATTTACAAAACAAAAAGAAAAAAAATTACATTTCAAGTTCTTCGGAGACGCTTCATTGATCACCAATAGCATTAAAAAAATATATATAATGACATATTATAAAACCATTTTTAATTCAGCTCTACGTACATGAGACATGTATGAAAAACATGGTAACCGCAGCTTTAAAAGTAGCTAAAAAATTTGAAGAAATTAAAATAAAAAGACAAAAAAACCAACAAAAAGATTGGTTTATTGGCTGTGTACAAGAAAGTCAGCACCATATAGCGGTGACGTAACCCGGTAGAAATACCGGTGTGAACGTCACCGCTGTCAAAATTTTGAGAGCAGGAGGAGGGAGCGCTCGGACAGTTAGTCACAGCTCTCGCTCGCAACCAGCATCAGCTCTTGACAAATCAAAGAATCAGCTCTAGCTACAGCGAAGCACCAGTTCTTGCTATATCAAAACCAGCTCTTGCTACATCAAACCCCAGCTCTTGCTGCGTCAAAAAACCAGCTCTTGCTATTTGTTCTAAGTAGTTCTTGCGGCGCAAAAAAAAAGGGTCGACGACATTCAACTCTCGTGGAATTTCGTGAAGCAGTAAGGTTTCCTTTTTTTGACTTAAATCGATAATTTGAATTTGAATAACTTTATTATTATTTTTTTAATCATTTTAAATAAAATGTGTTTTATGACATATGAAATTTTCAATTGAATTTTCTCCTCACCTGCGCTCAAATTACCGGCAGCCATACAGTCCACTCTCTCACTCACTCATTCATTCAAGCAGTCAATAGTTTAACTCATTCATTCATTTGCAGTTAAAAAATTGTTTACAAATTATTAATAATTTGATAGCTCGAATAATTAGATAGATTTGATAGAATAATTCATAACCTGATGGATCATTGTCAATTTTTTTTTCGGTTTTCTTGTTTTCATTCTTTTCAATTTGCTCAGAATTCTTCTTTTTGTTTTTAATTTTATCTTTTTTCCCATGAACCTCTTCTTCTGAGAAGCTCTCATTTTCAACTTCAATTGATTGTTCACTTTGTACGCTTTGCACATCTGACTTTGAATCGTCCATGACACTCTGAAGGTCACCCGAAAAATCGTCCTTTTCCTCGAGTAAATTATTAATTAAATTATTATTAATTAATATTATTTAATATTATTAAATTATTAATTAAAATTAGGGAAAGTTTATTCCTCATTAGTTATAAAAAACTAAGTAACTTTTTATTCTAATTATTCATTCCGTTTACAGGAGATTTTTATCCTCGATTGCAAAATTTTTGATGGAACTTTGAGAGTTAGTTTTGTTTTATTTTTTGCGGTATTGTTTTCATCTTCGGAATTGTCTGCAAATTCTTCATGTATGCTGGTACTAGTAAAGCAGACCGTTTGAATAAATTGTCATTGCGAGTTTCATTAGCACCCGCAAAACCCTCTGAATCGGTTACCGATGACTTTTTTCAGGATATTATTATTGCCTGCAGTATAATGAATCAGAATATTTCACTTTTCATTCTATAACAAGTCAATTTATATTACCTGCGAAACAACCCCAAAGTCACTAACCAACAATGTCATTATTACACCTTTAGCGACCAACTTTTGCCGACTAATTATTATAGTACAAAAAGCGATTCATGTCACCATGAATTCCAACAAAACTAAACAATATAGTATGCAAAATTTACTCCCTTTATGTTGTCAAAAACAACCACCACGCTCCCTCACCCCTCCCACTTCCGTTGATCAGAAATTGACACCAATAATATCACCAGCACCAACAGTATCCAAAGCGTCAGTAGTACGAGCAGCTCTTTCAACTGTCACCTGGTCACCCATCAACAACTCACTCTATCAAAAGATCTTGTAATTCGGCCCTCATATACCAACTTGCCAAACACCTTTCTAACAATCTTCCCCGCCCCCCTCCCCGTCATCACCCCGCAACCCC
The DNA here is from genome assembly GCA_030523145.1 of Trissolcus brochymenae. Taxonomy (NCBI): domain Eukaryota; kingdom Metazoa; phylum Arthropoda; class Insecta; order Hymenoptera; family Scelionidae; genus Trissolcus; species Trissolcus brochymenae. The sequence continues at coordinate 131,107 of JAQQRF010000385.1, forward strand.
AGTTTATTTATGATTCATACATGAGTTGATAAACTCTTTATGTTATGTCCGGGTTTGAATATTGTTCGTTCGGTTGCTATGGCTGTCAATATTGTTATATACATTGTAACCGGGGTTGCACTTTTAAGTGTCCCCTACTTTTTTTTTGATATATAAAACACAAAATAAATTATAAAATTATGTTGGGCGCCTGGTCAAGTGACCGTTTTGACTAACTCAATTCTTATCGGAACTTGAGCCCTTATCGCGTAAGGGACGTGGGCTATTTTACGGACTGACAAACAAACAAATAAACAAATAAAATAATTTATGACAAAGTAAGTCCGAGGACAAATTCTATTTATTACCACAAGAAGAGAAAAAGAATGGCATGATATAGTAACGTATTAGCATTCGCAAAGTTACGGCCAATCCAAGTGGCCCAACCCAAGGAGAAATTGTGATCGGGCTGAAACGTGGCCTGGCCAGGAATCCATTCCAGCGGACTGGGCCCTGACCAGGAATCCAAGCATGGTTACGGGTACGTGCGTCACGGTCGGTATTCGCCGGGTCCTGATCAGGAAACCTGGTCATTCCAGGGCAGGGCCCGCTTAGGACCTAGTCTGGAAGGTTTTGAAATCCAGATCAGGGCCTTGTCAGAAAGTCGTCAGGTTATCAAACATGAAATTCAAATCAGGGCCTGGCTAGTACTTCTAGTCATTTCCAACGTTGTTGCCAATATGGGAATAGCAGTATTAGATTTGGAATCTAAAATAAACTACAATAATTATTTCTTTTTAAGAACTAAATTTTAATCATCGTTAATGTAATATGATATGGTACAAAATTTTAATACAAAAAATGTCTGTTTGTACGAACGTTTTTAAACAAAGTTTTAAATCTTTAAATTACAACATTTATTTCGAAACTAAGGTTTAATTCCTTATTGCGTTTGCTTTCTTTGGATTCTCCCGCCTTCCCAGTCCTTCACATAACCCAAAGCTTTTCCCAGGTGTTTGCAAAATGTATTATTATCTGTATCTTAGTACTTGACTCTTGCAGCATCTGAAATTCATTCAAAAAATTTAAGAACAATGTAATTCAATTTGTATCATTGTTTAATTAAGCCGAATAAAAATTGATTTACCGAACATGCAGTTGTAGAAATGCGTATCTTTCAACAAAGTCTTCCCTGAAGTAGGTTTCACTGCCACAAAATTCAAGGCCAGAGTTTTTGAACAAAACATTTTCAGAATGGATGAAATTGCTTTAGACAAGCCGTCCACAGGCATTGACACAACGATAAGTTGTATCTGCAAAAAATGTATGCCACATGTTTATACAAAGTCGAGACTAAAATAATAACCAAAAATGAACCAAAAGACTCGTCACTTACGATATCATCTCTGAATGATTGATCTTCTTTAAGTTTGTCATTAATGTCGCTGAAATCGTCCATACTGTTCATGGGTATGGCAACGTCGTATGATCCTGCAATATGTGCAGGATTCAGTAGTTTGATTCCTGGTCCATTCATCAGTTTCAATTCGTCAAGTGTTCCTGAGAAGTTTAAAAACAAATCTTCTAACTGTCTCAGCTTGTTCATTATGATTTTTAACTTCACGTCGATTGGACCCAATTTTGCGGCGATCAAGTTTTCGATCAATGCAATCAGTTGAGCTTCTGCAAAAACAAATCAATATCACTATGCACTTGAACATAATTAAGGAAAACGTGACACTTAAAAAATGAAGAATAAAATCAGCGGTTGAGAACCAAAAACGAATTTTTAACGAATTGTTTACAATAAAAAAATGTTAATCCATTTTTAAAAAATAGTTATCTTTTTTTGCTTTCGAACCACTGAAATATATTTTGAAAATTACCATTTTCCAATCCACCAGCTTTAAGGTTTTTCTGTCCACTATACTTCTGATTGTGAAACGTTTGTGATCGAGCAGCTATAAAAAAAATTAATTAAAAAATACAAAAAATACAAAAATATAAAAATAAAACTAGAAAAAATTAATTACTCTTTCCAATGCCTCTAGGTACATTCGCAACGTCCTTTAAAATCGCTTCGCTTGGACTCTCTAGTTTCTCTTCTGATCGATTTTCTTTCTCAGATTTCTCCATTTTTTCCGATCCCTCCGCCTCATCTGAAGAGCTCTCAGAACGTTTGACCTCAGGCATTGGTTCATCATCCGAGTGCGATCCATGACTCTCTGGTTTCTCCGACTCAGAGTCGCTTGTAATAACTGCCTTGCCTGGAAAAACGATGATTTGAATTTCCCTCTCGTATGAGACGTAAATTATACGTAATGAGACTTTTATTATACGTAAAGAAACTCACTTGTTTTGGATTTTTTAGTCTTCGATTGTTGAACATCGAGTTTTTTTTGTTGAGCTTTTGGCGTTTTAGCTTTTGCAGATCGATTTTTTAATTCGTCTTTATCAGCGCTTGACTTCAGCTTGGCATTTTTATTTTCGAATTCTTTCACAGAAGGAACAGATAGCAAATCAACAACTTTGTCATCGTCAGGCTTCAGACACTTGATTTTGAAACTTTTGATAATAGTTTTCACTTTCTCATCATATTCTTCATCATCTGTAGCTACATTGAAGACGCTTGTTTTTTTCTCCAATTTTTTGCAGTCTTTTTTGGCATTTTCATAAGAATCTGAAAAATATAAAATGACAATAAAATTAGCTTTTTTGACAGTTGAATTAAAATAAGTTTTATTTTATAAGTTTTTATATAATATATAATAAGTTTGAAATAAATATCGAGCTAAAATTTAAGACACGAAATATTGTTTCATATGATCGCGAATAATTTTTATTCGACGAACGATGACTGACTCGACTTGATCCACTAAGATAAACTTGATTTTTACTGAATGTTCAGAGCCAAAAGAAGAGTTTAAAAAGTCAAAGCGATCTCAGAAAACAAAGAGAAGTAATAAACTAATCAAAATATTCTGCAGATAAAGATACGCATTTTTAAAGTGTCATGATGAGATAAAACTCTTGTTTTCGTACCGCTTCCGCCTTTGATTTCTACGTCATAAAGAGGCCATCCTGCAGGTGGCTCAAATCGTTTTCTAATTAGGGCTTGTATTAGATTGGCGTCTTCTCTCGAGTAGCTGCCATCTTCTTTTGGTTCCATATAAGATGTCATAAATGATTTTCCATCTCTCTTCAATTTGAGCCAATTTGATGGCACAAAATCGATCATTCTTTTGCCGTTTCGTTTTTCATTGCCGAATAATACCAAGGCATACAAGAAATCAGGTAATTTAGTGGCCATGATGTCGATCCTGCAAAAATGTTTGAAAATAAAAAAAAACTCCTGATAAAAAAGTTTATCAGGTATCACATTGTATTTTCAATGAATTCAAAAAAAAATGAAACAAAAAAAATTAAAAGAAAGCTTCTATTTAACGTAACAAAACACAAAAAAAGTGATATGAAAAATTAGATGTTCACGAAAAAACAAGTCAAGGTCAAAGGGTCGCGCGGCTATAATTTTGATGAAATTATACTTTTTTTTTGCATTTAGTTTAAATGCGAAAAACTTTCTTACACGTTTTTACACGTACATTGTTAACATATTATTTCGCTTAGTGTACGTAAAAAAGTTTGAACAAATAATGTAAACATAAACAGTTAGATGTTTTGGAAGTTAGATGTTTTGAAAACTGAAATTGTACACAACAAAATCAACGTGCTTACCTCTGATACTATCCAAAATGTTTATAAAACAATGGACTTGACAAAATCTGACTTTTTTGTACGAATAATCACTGGGAATAAAAAAGAATGTATGCTTTTACACTTGTCGCATTTGATCCTACACATATACACAAGTTTTGCCGTGCACAGTCACTTTGGTCGTAGCAAGTTGTAGCACGTTCTGCGGTAGGGAGTATACATATAGGTTACCAACACTATCAAGCAGCGATGGCGCCACTATCGGCGCTGCAATTTGAATTTATTAATTCAAATAAATTTAAACCAATATTTGTAAAAAGATGCTAATTTAGATGTACAAAAAAACTGATTATATACGATTTGTTAATTATATTAAATACAGATATTCCACGTGTAAAGAAATAATATTTTCAAGTATGATCAAAAACGTTAAAGTGACAAAAACACCAACGATATTTTGAGTTTTCAATGTCAGCAAACCAAATGTATTTCTCGTTTCGATACTTGCTTTCACGCATTTTCAGGTCTTTTTAAATTTTCCGGCAAATTATGCACAAATTTCACATGATTGTGGATTCTGGTTGTGATAAACAAACAAGGTAGGTTATTTCTTTTCAATTAGGCAGAAAATCACAAAGCTCCAGTACAATTAATCAAATGTTTACAATGCAACAACATAACCTAAATAAATTGTTTTTATCTTTTTGCGATAAATTGCGATAAATATATTTCATAAATTTTATACTAGATTTTATACGAAAAATATATATATATAAAACGACTATTTAGCATTTTGTTTTCAACGAATCGTCA
>JAQQRF010000386.1:0-152844 GCA_030523145.1 Trissolcus brochymenae
ATTCAAACCGGCCTGTCAAAAAATAAACTCATTACGCGTGAATTGGCCGCGGATGCAACTTCAGGGTTTCATCAACTTTTTAAGAGTGGGATGGGATGGATGGGATGGGATGGGATGGGATGGGATGGGATGGGATACATATACATATACTTTCACAAAACAAATGTATTAATCCACAAGTGTTGTTCTGCATAATCGTAAAGAAAGGATCAAAGTTAATTATTTTTATATACGAAGAGACCAGGACAAAATTGAAATTTTTACACGAATAAACTCAAATAGATAATGTACATTTTTTGGAGTATTATTGATGAGAAATACGATAACAATGGTTTTATTTTCATTTTTAGATACGATCAATGAAATAAAAAAAGCAGTGTACAAATTAGAGATGCTCCGGAAAGTAAAATTTTTACATATTATAATGTATAATTTGGCCCTTTTTAGTTCACCGATTTTTATTTTTTGCTGAAACTTATCTATGTTAATTTTTCCTGAATATATATTTGGTCGTATCCGCAAGGAAGATAAGATGAATTTATATGAGACACACGATGTACAAATCCAATGAAAGTGCTTCCGGTTTAATTTTAATGTAAACGTCTTCGTTTTAAGATTCGGGAGTAAAAAGTTCCGATTCGTATAAGGTTTCTTATTGATTGATAATCCGATTACATTACATCCGAATGACCTAGATTTTACATTTCGAGTATTAACGCAGAGACAAATCAATTAAATAAAGTAATGCACTGCCCGGAGAGAAATGAATATCAATTTTATACTATTAAAAATTATAATTCTGGAACAGGCTGTAATTCATATTAAACTTTGAAATAATATTGTACGAATGTATCATGTTTCATTATAAAAATTAATGTTTACTGAGACAGATTTCGATATTCATAAAAATTTATGTATCTGACTCTCAAAACTGATAAATTTGAAGCATTTTTATGACGTATACATATTAATATTATTTATTATTAGCCGATTTGGCGAAAATGACAGGAAGATTTTCCTTGAAATTTTTATTCCGTCAAGTTTAGCAGAAGCATTTTGGTTTTGTACAGGTAAATATAGTATTCAAGGAAAATTTTCACATAGTATTAGAAAACACACTTACGTGCTCAGAATGAAGACAGTTGAACTTTCTGAAACATTCCTTCTTGACCTAAAAAAATACATGTTTACTCGAAAACACTTATAGAAAGAAAAAACGTTTGACAAAAAGTATGTATACACTTCGCACGAAATAAAAAGGATTATTTAGACATTGCAATACATTGATTAGTAAGTTTATTTTAAAATTAATTTACAACTCTCTTGTTGCAATGGAAGTACTTTTCATTTGTTTCAAAATAAGCTGAGATGATCAATTATGTATACGACTTGATTGTACTCTCTTTTTTCTTTTTTAATTACAACTGTTTCATTTCCGTGTTTTGCGACAATTATCGACTTCTATGTCACCGTATAAGAGCTCTGACAGAAAATGCAGTTATTGCTCGAAAATGATTGTCCCGGTACTAAATATCACAAATTAATAAAGTGACTAATAAGATATTAAAATGAATTGATAAACAAACAATCTTACTAAACATTTTTTCCTCAAACTTACAATATATTTACACTGATCCAGCCTTAAAATGTTTAAATCTTTATTTGTTGTTATAGGGATGCCCGGAGAATCGGGTATCTTTTGGCAAAGCAGGCTTGAAGGGTAGCGGATGTGATTCGGGGGGAAGTCCAGGAAATTCCGGGACTTCGCAGTCGTCGCCGTCATGCCGCGGGCATTATGGAATTGCGAGTTCGCGCGACGGAGACTTGCTAGCCAGTGCAGCGTCCGCGTTGCGTCGGCTCAATTTTCGTTCCGCGGGAGGGAGTCGAAGCTGCCGTACAGCCGTTGTTCCTAAAGTCGTTGTCATGGGTTCTAGCACGGCATCTGAAACTACCATTAACACTAGCACAGATAGCGCCAACACGATGGTTACTTTGGTAAATACCTTTGAAGTCAGTTTTGATTTGTTGTACAATTTGTTTACCTCTTTAGTTGGGTATTAAATATAATAATTTAAATAATTTAAATAAATATATTTATTATATTTATATTAATATAATATATAAATAATTTAAATTGTTTATTTGTAAACTTTAAAGCTCATGCAGAGTTGGCCTTACAAAATTTTTCATTTTTAAAAATTGAAGCATGAAATTGCACATTTGTGACTCCATTTTTGTAAAAGCTACTTTTTAGGTAAAGTTGTTTTAAAATAAGAGTGATTTTAACTCTCTTCAACCTCTCTTTAAATTCACAAAAGACTTATAAAACGTTGAAAAGACTCGGGTTAATGAAACGAAGTAATGGCGATTTGATAATAATTTTTTTTTTTTTTTTTACATATACGTAGTTATTCTTTGTAGTTGTTTTTTATTTTCTGACATGTAATAAACTCCTTAAAACAACTTGTACTTTAAGAATGTGAAACTCAAAAGTACATTGGAATTGAAGAAAACTCCAATCTAACAAAAGCAATTTTTTTTCCTCGATCTTAAATAAAAGCATCCTGTAATTTCAACATTGTGGTTGTGTCGGTTAAAGAATTAATTCTCTTGAAAAATTTTATTCGCGGAAATTTGTTCGTGTTCAGTAGTGTCTGTTTCTATAGACATTCAACTCACTTCATTTGCTGATATAATAGCAGATAAATAAGAACAGAAAGAAAATCGTTAACTTGTTTAATTACATGTCTGTTTTACTGTCTAAAGTTATCCAGATAAATATGAAGAAAAATAAATAAAAATTACAAAATATGAAAACTTGAATAAAATTGTGTTATCAAAAGTACAATTATTTTCAAAAGGGAAATGTAATATCATAATTCTGAAAGATCTTGAAAATATATCAGGTTTGGCAGAAATTGATTAAAAATTTATTTTTAAATGTTTCTGCTTCAGTTGCAAGTTTAATTCAAAATTTAACCTGTAGTAGTAATCATTATTCATTATAAAATATAAATTGAAAAACATAAAATTATGTTTATATTTATGTCCATTTAAATGATATTACATGTATTGAATAGCATTTTTCATTCTTTGCGGTACATAATCTAGCATCATGACATTTATATGACCCAAATATGTCACGAAAGCCACTATTTTTTCTCAAGTCCCTCAAAGATACATCGAAGATGAAAGAACGTACATCTTAAAATACACATTTATCATTGAGTTTGACTGAATAAAGTGTGGAAAATAAGTGAACAGATAGATTGAAACAACTGGATAACTGAAGATGTTAAACCTTTCAACAAATTTTATATTCCTTAAAAAATGATTTGTTAAAAATGGTCATTTTTTAGAAGATGTTTGCCTTGATGGATTCAGTTGAATTTAATATTCCAATCAATATGCTCATTAGTAAGGAATGAAAGCCAAGAATACGTTGTTATAAATTCATAAAAAATAAGAATTAACGATTCAAAATGTAGTATAGTTACATCTAACGAGCAATTCAATATGCAATCAAATTTTACTTCTTAATGATTAGTTTATTAAAAGAAAATTCTTTTTCTTGAATACTCTCTATTAAATTAACATTTTTATTCAAATTTTTCATCTGTAGTTGACTTTTGAGACTTTCGTAATTTCAGACTACTGCTTTCGTTACATCAATAGATGATATTTTAACTTTTGAGATAACAAAAATTATTTTGTCATGTTTGAACTTTCAATGATAATTATTATCGAAGAGACGACACTAACTAAGCTGCTTGTTGATTGGTTATTGATAATAGGATATTGTGCCAGTAGGGATAATTGTCACGATTCCGATTATCTTTGTACATCGTTGTCAACAAGTTTCAACATGATGTGACGTTGTCACTTGTAGGTGACCACAACCGACGGAGAGCAACAGGACGATAGTTTAGACTTGATAGACGGGCTTCCTGAAATGTCACCCCCGCCCTGCACAAATCCATCGCCAGCCAGCCACCCGCACCACGTTATCGCGCCATTCCCTAAAACGTCGAGCAGCTCTAATCAAGCGGAAACGAACGCCAAAATTGCAACAAATGCACAACAAGCCACTGCCCATGTTACTCAAGACCCAAAAGATGCGAATCAGCCGACCACAAATTCGGATCAAAGTATTCCGCCACCAACGCCTCTTGTTGGCGCACAACAGGAACTGAGATTCACATTTAATTGTGGACGAACGCCACCGCTGCCGGATCTCAGAGCCACGGATTTTTTTAGGTAAAACATAACAATTCATGTTTCATTAATATCAATAGGCTTTTTGAAATTTGTCAAAACTTGTTTTCTTTTTTCAACAAACTTGTAAAGGTATTGGAAGAAAAAAAAACCAAGTAAAAAATGAATTACATGGCTTTTACGCTTAGGTATATCAGATTTGTTTTCCATTGCACTTTCATTCAGGTGAGATTTATAAGATGATCTTGGTGTTCGGAATTGAGATGGATTAACTTGCTATTGAAAGATGTATGGTCCATTACCCAGCCAATCTGTGTGGTTTTTTTTTCATTTGTCTTAACATTGAAATTTATTTTAGCTATATTTTTAACAGTTGCAATTTATGAAATCTATAATGTTTGAAAGTGAACCACGAAAGCTCACATGATACTGCTATCATATGATTGTGGAAATTTCATGTGTAATTAATCTCGGTATTAATAACTAATTATATAATTCATGATAATGAATACATCGTCGCTCTTAATGCAAATTTTATGATGAATTAATTCAAACAAAATACATAACCCTGGCAAATTATATGGTTAATCAAAAATAAGATGTAAAAAAATAAAAATATATATATATATATTTGCAACTGATTTGTGTGTGACTAATATTGAAATGTTTTGGTTAACTAAAAATATAAAAAAACACGATCATATTTACTAAAACTAATGACGAACACTCGCACAATTGAATGGCACTCAGTGGCGATTGATTACGATTGTATTTGACCCGAAAATTATTTTCCATAACATGATTTTGAATAATTAACAGGTCATTGTGCCTGAATGACTCTTCTGATCGGTTTTCTGTATTCCTGAAGCCGCACAAGCACTATAATTAACACAAAACAATGTGCGCCATTGTTGCGTCAATTTTAATCAGTTTTTGATTGCAAAATAAATAAAAGCTATTGATACAACCGAACAAAGATTGAACTTTATTAATCTCACGTAATCCAAATTCTGCTCGCTGATAAATTAATCGCCTGATTTGAGTCTCCCGTCAGAATGAATTTTAACAACGACGGTGTTCAACTGTCCAGTCGATTCAGCAAGACTCCAAAGAAACTTTGTAAAATGACGACATTCATTTCTTGCACAATTGAATCATCCAAGTAACGGGCCAGTAATTTAACACAGCTAATAAATAAAATGAGTTATGAAAGTGGAAGATATGTTTTAAATTTGCCAAAGTAAGTGCTTTTCGACTCGAATAATAAATTGTGACACATCCACACGACTAGCTTAAATTTAATTACAATAATGTGTTTTTTAATTCCATTCTCTTATTTTGTTGTTATTGTTCTTTTTCTGTTGGTTACATTATCTTTCCATACAGTTGACATTGAATAAAATAAACGCATTTTATTGGTATAGTTTCCTGTTGTAATGAAGAGTTAAAACACTCGAGAAACAAAAACAAAACAATTCGCACGGTGGAACGTTACATAATTATTTGTCCGTTCGCTTGAATGGAAATGTTCAAAACTCAGATCCGACAAGCTCTGGAACAATGAAAGGTTGCAGAACTGCGCACGATACCGAAACGCATCGAACGCTTTTGCTTTTCTTTCATTTGGCCACATTGCATCGTTCATTTTTGTTAGACAAAATCGCGTTTATTTTTTGTCTATTTTTATGTCTTTCTTCCAAACAAAATGGGTCAAAACAATATGTTTCGCCGCTCTAGAGCAATAAAAATAGCGAACCAATATAACGATACGCGTCTTGTATACACGTCCTATTATTGATGCGAAAATATAACTCTGAACAGTTGACTGGGAAATTGAAACTGACAAATATTTTTTTCAAACTCTTATTGTCATTTTTTTCAATAAATGAAGACGACGAATTGAAATCTATTTCGTTATTGGGATATATAATTGATATTTGACAACTCGGGAAAAATTGTCTTTTTATTTCAAAACCAAGTCATTTATTTTACAGTTATTTATTACTTTTATTTTTGGTTCAATATTGATTTATAAATAAGATACAAAACTGCAACAATAAAAATAAAAAAAAGGAGACACTTTTTGGCTGTTTGAAGCGAACAAAAATAAATTTGTGAATATTGTTTTTTCCAGCACTCCGGTCCGAGAATCGGTGGACGCTGGTCAACCGGATTCTAACCAAAATCCGATGATTGCGCTGGCAACCGCGAAAGAGGTACATAAAGCCACGGCTAATTCAGCTACCCACTCGAACGCAAGCGTAAAAAATACAAACGGGTCCACACATGAGCGCAAGAAATCCGTCAGCGAGTCTAAGTCGAGTCAGAAAGCCAGCAAATCCAACATTAACGTCACGACAAACCCCCTGGACATTTCGTTTTGCGCGACAACGACTCCAATGAACACCCATCAGGGAAGCACAAAAGGACGATCCAGATCGACAGGTAATTCATTTTTTTATTCGATACTTAAAATTTTTCTTCATTCTTCACGATCAATTTTTTGTTTTATTTTTTAAAACCCTTTTGGTGAGTTGTTTTTATTGTTGATACTGTTCGCATTCACAAAGAATTAACAAACTGAAACGTCGTACAAACAAAGTTTGTCATTTCGTTTCAAATATTTGCATTAACGAAAAAAACTCTGTTCATATCTTTATTTTATGAATAAAAATTTGACTCGAGTTTAAACCAACGATATACATTAAAATACCTGATGCAAATTAAACAACAAGAACGCGAAAAAAGGAAATATTTTTCGCAAATCACGCTGAGTAAATTTTACTTTCAACAAATTGTAATCGTATTCAAATATTTAAATTTATGCGCGAGGGAAGTAGGTTGCAAACCTAATGCCTAACTCAAAAATTCAAATACAATTTTTGTTTTTTTTTTCGTCAAAAAAAATTTTTTTGCAATATCCTTCAACTCATGGCAGTGATTTTGTTCGCATTTGTTTGACATTTTGCATTGGTGATAACTTCGAATTTAAGGTGAACCCATCAAAATTACTACGGAATTTCATTACAAACTTTTTTACACTTCCAAAAACTTTTGCGTGTGAAAACTTCCCTTTTATGTATTGTGTATAAAAATGCAGATTCCTGTACATGTTGCAGGCAGAGTGTGCGATAACAAGATTATTCTAACATCAAACGGAGTATTTATTTAATTTCATCGAATGATCAAATTGAATAATAATCTTGATAACCGCCTAAGCATTTTATAAATTCCGCAGCTTTCACACTTTATCATTATCATAGGCACAATAACAATTTCAACGTCATAGAGATCAGAACTGTGATACGGATAACAGAAAAACAATATCAGTATGATTACAAACTTCGTACTGCGTGTATTACGAGATACGAACATAAAATGCAATAAAATGCTTGTGCCTCTAATGATTGATCGCGTATATTTTTTATTTATTTTTATTTAACGTAGAGTAAAATGCTGTTTGAAATGTATAAGTTCAGTTTGGTGGATCAAGAAATGGACTGACAGAGTGCTTGAAATGATTCGTAATCAGTATCATAAATTTCATCCATTCTGAGTTACCAATTTAACGAATGATGCGTTTCGCGCAATGATATACTGATTTATCTGCGCGCTATAATTTAGAAGTAAAATTACCCAAATGCGATGTGCGTTAAAACGAATATTACAAATTGATCTCCAATCGAAATTAATCATGGGTATAATTCTTCTTAATCAAGGCCAGAGTATTCAAAAAAAATCTTTTTAGTGAATATATCTTTTTGAAATATCACCCGATGAATAGTGATAAAAACTTTAATAATAATGATTTATATATCTGTTAATGTTAAAAAAACACGTAGTTTCTAAATATAGCACGAAATTAACGAAGTTCAAACGGTCGTTGAACTTGTACGTTTGTCGAATAACACAAAGGACAGGGGGAAACAAAAGTACAGCAAATAATACTAATATGAAGCAAAAAAGAGATCGTTTTATTACAAAAATTTAGCTCAATCTCTCGCTTACCGGAACAAAAACTCAATTACGAAAAAATCGTGCGATAATGTATTAACAAAACTAAGGAAATGAATTGACGATCTTTCTTTCAGAGTCGCATCCTCTCGTATCAGCCATTCATTCATGGGTCAGGCTCTTTTTCCCCTTTTGTGCAATAGGTACAGTCTGCCTACTAAGAGAGGAAAGGCTGCTATCAAGTGCTTCGGCTCTTTTCGACAGTCTTTTCGTGATGTGCAAACAGTGCTTTTAAACACAAGTTAAAACGCGTCTTAGCTTTTATGCTTCAGCCGCCGAAGTGACAATGACGCGCAAACACATCGAACAATTTATGATAATACATTTCTTGTTTGCTAAAAAAAAAACGTTATGCTGAGAAGCAAGATCATACTCCATTCCATTTTTGGTAGAATATTATTTATTTTAAATCGAAAAATTGTATTTTAACATATCAGAATAATCACTTTATAAAACAAGATATAAAACAGTATAAAATTTATTTATTCACAAAATATATAACAAAATTTTCAATATTTGTAAAAGCGTATAAAAATTGAATGAATATAAAATGAAGCAATGAAATTGCTGAAAGTTTCATAGCATTACTAAATTTAAAATACTAATTTTTTACAATTCAGAAATTCATATCACTAGAGACGTGTAAATGTGAAAGAACTTTAAGTCGATTAAGTAGTATAAAACGAATTGTGATAGACACATGAAATGAAATTACATGTTTCATATTCAACTTGTTACATCTGTATTTTATATTAAAATGATTTTTAGCTTCCATAACTTTAATACTCTGTTGGTGAAGTTTATTTTTGAAAATTATGAAATTATTAGAAAGTCATAAACAAAAATGCCATTTTCATTTATACAATTCTTTTTTTATTGATTTTTTACTTCCTTCAAGAAATTAGTTCCAGTCATTTTTTACACATAATTATTATCAATCAATATTTTTGACTGACATTTGATCCTTTCAGATGAATTCTAAATTAAAAATCTTTAGATAATTATTATATGGATCCTGAGTTACCATAAAAGTGAGTCTTATCAAATAAAATTAACAAAAAATGACTGAATAATTTTAATTTTCAATGTGCAATTCATAAAAGTCATTATCGACAAGCATTCAATAATTCTAATTTAATCAAATATAATATATCATTAGCTGTTATACGCTCTCTATTTTTCTATCACAATAAAGAAAAATTTTGAAAGCGATCACGTCACTTGTGTACATAAAATGCATATAAAATTCAAAACACAACACACCTTATATGCGCATCAAGTAGGAATTTTTATTTAAATCCCGTTTTTTTTTTTTGCCTTTCTCAAGTGCCTCTCTTGTTCTGATGGTAATATCTACCCTCGCGAATGAATTATCAAAGAAAACACAATAACAAAAATTATAATCAAAATTGTATCATTCCACAATAAACGAAGTGAAGTATTCACAGATACAACGTGGAATGAATTGAAATTGGGAATTAAACTTCGCGTGTCATTGTTCACCGCAGCGCTCTTTTGCGCATTGACTCTTAATATATTTTGCAATTTTGCACTGTAATGGTTTCAAATGTACGGCTCGGCTTTTTGAGTTTGCTCTTTGTTTTGCACAGTTTACTCTTCATGCTCTGCATTTGAAAATTACCAACACATCTTAATTTATGAAATCACATTAATAGCTGCATGCACGCCAAACGCCTATGCTTTGCCAAACGATCAAGTCTATGGTTTCATTCTAATAACCTTACAATGAGCACGAATTCGTCTGTGGCAATATACAAAATGATTATCTATGAGCAGCTCATTCGTTCAGCAAATCAATACGTAACAATATGTATGCGAAAACAAGGCTTCAATAAGATTGTTTATTGAATGTTGTTCCAGAAACTGAAGATGGCTCGTTATTTGAGATAATTATGTTGTAATATAAGCGTTATTGCAAGTTTGCTCTTCTCTCTCTCTCTCTTGCTTGTGTGCACACGTCGGATACACGTTTCACGTTTATGTGTATTATCGTCGTATAAATAATATTTTCGAATTTCTTTTGTGGGAAAAGGGACAGGGATAGAGGTGGAAAGATAGACATTTCTTAATTCTATATACTTGATTGTGTGGAAAATGGAGTAAAAAACAAGTTACATTTTGAAACTGCAACACAAACAATACTGATTTCTCAGAACGTAAATTAATACCCTTTGGGCAATTAGTACTTTCACATTAGTCTCTATTACCAAATTGTACATTGTACTATAAGTGAATTTTATTATTCTTTATTTTGGAGTCTAATAAAATTGTCAAGAGCAACAGATTTCAATTATTTCGTACGAAATTTATACACTGAAAAACATTTAAATTTTATGTTACAAATGAATTTCAAGTTATTCTCTATAGCAATATTGTATGAAATTCCACTGAAGCATGGCATGAGCATTTACAAAGAGTTTCATTATAGCTCTCAACTACCTACAAAATATGTATGAATTGATGCGTAAAAAATGGGATCCAATTTGAAAGCATCCAAATTTTCAAATACACGTACCTGTTGTATGTTTGTTTGTCATACAAAAATGCTAGTTGAATTAACAGACTTGAAAAATTGTCAAACAAGAGTGATAACTTTGAAACTCTCGATCACTATAATAAATGACTTTTAGATTACTGTATAAACAACAAATTAGAGTTGAAAATGTGATAATCCTGTCAAATTGATGTAATAAAAAATTATTCTCCTCAATCTTGTGTCCCAGCTCACAAATTACGTATGTTCAAATGTCCAAATGAAAAAAGAGACATTTTTTCGCACAATTTTTCACAAATATGAAATTGAGTTCGTGACAAAGTTTCTACATATTTTCGCGGTTACACTTGCGATCCCTGAATAAGGTTGTAATGTTTTCCTTTTTTCTCTCTCATATCAAAAAAATTTGTGAAATTTTTCGTCCAAATTGACCAATTATTTACCTCTTCATTAGAACTGGCTACGCCTAGAAGAGGAATTTAAGTTACAAGCTGGTGTGAAGGTAAAAAGTTTAATCGCATAACTCCAAGTGCATTACGTACTAGCAGAGATTATGTTCTAGGTGATACGAAACTTCGGCAGCTAGTCAAGTTTGGAATCTCGTCAGCGAATTTAGTTTGGGATTTGTGCATCAAAATTAAAGAACGAAAACATTCGTTGAGCAAATTTGGACTGAAAAAAAATTTTACTTTTAAAAGTTTTGAAACAAATGTGGTTTCACAAATTATTTTTCCAACCTACGTTTTAATTATAATATAAAACGATTCAATTTAATCTTCAAAACAAATGACCTTATTAAGGGTAACTTGCTGCATGATCGATATTATGATGCCATGGTACTTACAAGCTAAATTAGACGTTTAATTATTCGGACGTTATACGTTATACCATGTTATGATTTTCTGCTCGGAAAATAAACTTTCTGAAGATATTTGTTATTAAAGAATATTACAAATTTTTAATTATTTGGTGAGAATATTCTTTGTTACTTTGAATGAGCAATTCATATTTGAATTTGGAGTCGGAAATAAGTTTAGAATTTAAACTAGCAAACAACTATTACTCGGCATCGCCACTACACTTCACATCTGTTCAAACATGAATCAAGTTTCAAGCTTCTAACAAAAACAAAACTGTGTTTACTTCTCGTAAACAACCAAATTAAATTTTTAAACAATCAAAACGTAACAAATGATGATTAAATAATGATTCATATGTCAAAATAAAAACATCTCACTCAAAAGTAGATTTTATGACATAATAAGTCAGACTATTCACATATATATTTTTTCCATTTTATATAACTTCCAACTTTACTTATTATATCTCGGCATTGGAAATAAAACCATTCGAAAATGCTTTGAAAGAACTCACCTGTCTCGACTCCACGTTAACACGAAAAAAAAACACAGAAATAATAAGATAAATCGTAAATTTGAGCTCGAGAGCGCGAAATTTGAAGATCAAAAATATTTTCAAAAATTCTCTTTTCACCTGTTCGCTGACGTTTCATATGCATTCAACATTTCAGCTAACCATAAGAATTGGGAATGTGCTTGCAAGAATTTAGATACACAAACACAAAAAACATTGCTTGTTTTTCTTTTAGCGAATCAACAATCTGATTTCCGTCGCAAGATAGCCGTGTTATTCTGGGCTGTATTATTGAATGTGAAAAAAGTCGGATATTTGTGCCCAACTTATTTGCCAACGTTTATATATCAAAGAATAAAAGTTTCCTTGCACAGTATTTTCCGAGACATATTGTTTTAGTGTCACCATGCGCAAATTTTCCATTTCAATAATTTTGTTAATATTTGAAATAATTATTATAATAATAATGAATAAATCACCTAGTGAAAATTGCATTTATCTGCGCACTATGTTGTACCTAAATCGCATCCGATGTTGAAAGTTCGACGACACAGTAGATGGTAACTGACTGGCTGCTACTAAGTGGTCAATCTGCACGATTTTTTCTCCCATTTAAAAAGTCAATGTTCATTTTGATCAATTAAGAATAAAAGCTGTCGATTAAAAAAAAAAAAAAAAAAAAAACAAAAAATGTAATCAGCTAAGTGCACTATCACGGAACATCAAAATCAATGTCAGATTAAATGTCAGTAAGAGATATGTATAAAAAAATTCAATGAATTAATTGAATGTCGTTAATTACGGATGTAAACACGGCTGTTTTGCAAAACCACTTCTTTCTGCTGAAAAATTTTACTATCTTCAAGCTCGGACATTCACGTAGAACAAAAAACTAGCTTTCATACTGGGAGAATAAACTTTTTACAAGCAATTTTCAGTGTGTAGAACAAGTGTTTTCTTTAGATAATTGGCAAAAATGATTATTCAAATTTAGATTTGTTTTCTCTGCGTCCTTATGGGCTTCAATTTCGAAGAGAAAGAATGGGAAAGTAATGCAAGGAACTTTGTATTTCCTAAGGAGGTGTCAGCGGGTCCGGAAAAAGAACGGCGCAAGCAACGATTGTGGTACAACAGCCGTCGCTCACGGATGCACCGGCGACAATTCTGTTGCGTCCAGATGCGGACAGTCGCACCGAAGAGAACATGAGACACCTGCTGGACGTCGCAAGCACGCTAACCTACCAGGATTACCGCGAGTTTGAAATGAAGTGAGTAATTTATTATTTTTAAATATGAAAATGCTTTTCTGTTTTAGCTATGCTCATGATTTCGAATTGATTGATTTGCATTGCCCGGCTTGAGGCAACATGATTGAGCAAAGTTTTCAAAGCTTATTGCTATACGACTCTAGTTAAAATTTTTAATGCTTAGAATGATTTAGTTGCATTTTGTTTCTTTAGAGCACAGCGAGAGAAAATTTCAATCTTGAGCTATTTTTTTCGAAGTTGCGGGAAAAGTTTATAAAAAACAACACTGATCAATAGTGATCATTCAGTAGTTTTTTCAATGAAAGAGGCTTGTAAATAGTATTGCTGCGTGACAAATTAGTACATGACACTTGAAACTAGACAAGTGCAGGTTCGAGTCCTCAGTGTGGCAACGTTTCTTTTTCTTTTATGTAGTTACTTAGTTGGCAATGTTTAAGTAGACAGTAAGTGTATGTGTTTATATTGTTACAAACGGCGATACAAATTTATATTGTATTTGCGATTATCTTTTGTTGTTGTCAAGTCTTGTTAATTTCGTTCTGGACATAGAATGAATGTGATGGGTGCGAATAAGCATCATTTCTTATGCTTTTAAAAATGAGTGTTTCATTAATCGTGCCGCGGTATGTAACATTTTGAGGATTTAGTGTTACATTTCGCGGAATATGACGCGTTCGAATTCAAACATGTCGCGATCGTCTTTTGTCAATGTGAATGTTTCAATGGTGTGAGGTTGACTTGCCAGTCTGGTCTTGACACGAAAAGCACACACACCCACACAAATTTGATAAAGGAAATCGTTCTTTCGAAAATGTGTGTTTCATTTCGTTGCACGTAGCGCATAACAGCATTGAAAGGCTTGACGACAAACAAAACTGATTAATTAGATGCAAAACGAATCCGACAACCGGCAAGGAAAATGTTTTTTTTCGCTAACAATTAAAATAATAATTAGTTAGTGAAAATGTTTTAACGACGGTTAATTTCTTATGATACATTTAATTAAATTTGGATGGATAAATTTTGTACCAACAACTCACGACATTAATGTTGAACCGAATCAGACTTTGTTTATTTTAAAAATAGAACTCGACGGAAATGGCAGTTTAAAAATCATTTGAATTATATGATAACGTTTGGCAAAATGATATTCACTTATATGATCGAAACGGTTTAGAAAGGAAGTGGTCCGATCTAAATCACCGTACCATCACACTTGAATTTCCCGACAACCGCAAAACTGAATCCCCCATCTCTTATCCGGTCATAATAAATTTATCAATCTCGAGTTATGCACAGTGTTCTGGCAAATAATTTGATCGTCGCTAATCAGGGTTTTCGCATTTCAATCATTAGTCGGGTCAAATATTCAAAATGATGTTATAAACCAAAATGTATGTTTAGAACGTCAGTACACCATCATGGATTGGTTATAACCTCCGAATGGTTTTTCGTAACCACTTCAATTGAACAAGAAATTCATTTTTTTTCAGGGGAACATTATTCGGATTTGATTTTACAAAATGAATAAGTTGAGGTTCTCCAATAACTCATTTTAGGTAACGGAAATCAAAACGTGTTATTAGAGAATCAGCATTCCAAACATGATTAATTATGTTTCACCTCCGACGTTTTTATCTTTTGTAATTGTTTCCTTTAATTAAACAAAACATTTAATTTGAGTATTGTTAAGCGATGCAGATAAAAGTTTTTTTTAAATGTCTCTGGTTTTAGTAAAATATACGAAATTTCGTCAATTCAGAAAATTAGATTTTTTTCTTTTTTTTAACAATATAAAAAAAATACTAATCACTCGTAATTTAAAAAAACAAACATTTTCAACTCGTTATGCTATTACAGTTCGAAAAATTATTTGAACAACATATAAGTGAATAAACGACATTTTTGTTGGTTTCGTCACCACACGTTTTGTAGCTGGAATAAACCACGCTTTATCGTCATCTTTCATTCTTCAGCCCTAATCCAGCTTGAAAAGGTTTCTCTTTATCATAGCCTCGTACATCTTGACATTTATTCGGACGAAAGTTTTCCATTGGTAGCTGTCTATCGGTTAAATTATGGGTCGAATATGGCCGTATATTGCACACAAGCAGGCGTTCAACTTAGTCGCTCGATAAGCCGGTTATTGGTCGGGTTTTTGCAAATTTATTCTGACGGAATCAAGCTCCAGCAATTTCAAAGGAACCTGCATTCGACAAATAGCTCGTCCTTTTAAAAACATTCAACGTAGCTTGTATTAATGCAGAAAAAATTATCTACAGGATAGACCTTGCAGAAAATGAAAGTTCGGTATTTAATTTGCTGAAAATAGATCGACAGTATCAAAAAATTTACTACAAAAGCTGCAAAAACACGTTCAAATAAATAATTAATTTAAAAACAATGATATTGATTCATGCATAAGCGGAGTAGAGTTTAATAGAAGTCTATATCGTATAAAAACTTTGTGAATTGCGCAATTCTTACACGGGCTTTGAGACTAGAGTTTATCTTAAATTCAACGCCTTAATAATGTATATTGCTATTCAAATTTAAACTTTTCTCATTGTCCGATCATATGCTGTAACGGGCATTCATACATAATGTATATACGTACATATATATATATTTATATATAGTTATAAATAGCCTGTTATAAGATACAGTACTATGAAACTTTCAAACATTTTAAATAGATCAAACCAAAATAAAAGATAAACAAATGAATGCACTGATTCGTGAATATCATTATTGTATTCCCAACTTCAATGTTTCAGTACAAATTTTTGTTATTTAACTTTGATCAGAAAAATTAATTCAAAACTAAAAGATAATGAACGTGAAACAACAAAAGATTGATATCGAACGTCAGGAAATAAAATGCGGTGTTGAAAAAAAAATTATATCATTTGAAGCACATATTTAGATTTGTTTATTAAACTTATACTATATGAAATTAATTAATGGATCTTTTAATTAAAAACGAGTAAATGAGCGTTAAGTAAGATCGTTGATTACCACTTTGTATTTAATTGAAAAATAAATACAGCAGCAGTGAAAGAAAATTACGAGTTCTACTGTTAGCGATGTTTTAGGCGCAAAGTCAATAGTGTAAATTAATTTTAAATGCCGCACTTTGGCTAAGTTTGACGAGCGCCGCGTTTCTCGCAATCGTCATCGCTCTGTTTTTCGTGTCACGTTTTCTGACTAAATGTTTATATAAAAATAAAAACACTGAAAATCGAATGTGCGTTAAACGATACACCGGACATAATTGAGTAATTTCCGTATTTGCACATAGTTGAACACTTGAAACAATTTTTCTCATTAAGTTAATGTTTTCCTGTTTTAAGTATTCCCATTCACATTTAGATGAATAAGTTGTATGCCTGTTTACTTTTTACTGCAGATGTATAAATAGATGAAGGTATAATAGCAGCCACGTGTGTGGACGACTAAAACCCTCATGAAAATACAGCTTTATACTCCAACATAAAAGGTCATAAACAAAGTAACTGTCCTTGTTCATTGTGAAAAATTATGAAACAAACAAAATTAATTAACAGCATGAACATTCAAAATCACTTAGTAGTTGACAAAATATAATATTTTCATAAAGATGAATCTGTCCTTTTGTTTTGACCTTTGCTCAATCTTTTTTTTTTTTTTTTTTTTTGGAATAGATAAATCGTATATATGAAATTCCAATATTTTTGAGACCATGAAAATGTGATACTTGATAAACAGTGGTGTGTTAAAAGTGTCTCAAACCGGTAACTGTAATAGGAAAGTTTTGAAAAATGAAGTTTAAGATATTATGGCGGGTTATTTTGTTGCAGCGACAACTCGCCACTTAAAAATCGCGGTCACGACGCGCGAAATGTACCTCACTTTTATCTTTCTACCACATTCTGTGTTGTGACGACTCATCATTCTGAAATATAGCTTAGTATTCTCACTCACATAAACGCAACAAAAATGTATTAAAAGTTTTTACAATCATTATAAATTTGTGAAAGATTTTATGCTATACTCAAAAAGAAGAAACGAAAATGTTTGTATAAAATACAAGGTTTCAAATATTAGTTTCATCAAAATTGCATTCTTTTTCATAAAACATCAGCTACTCGGGCTGCAAAATGTCTGAAATTTGATAGGTTCCTGGTAATCCATCATAGAGCCGCAACAAAATGGCTCCCCAGGGTAAAAGAGTGTAAGTATCGAAACAAAAAATTTTGGGGTGAGAAGTGGTAGAAAAAAATTTGCTAGCAGCAAGATTATATACCAAGGCTACGGCTGAATTCTGAATTTGTGACCTCTCGGGCGTGAAATTTTCCACCTTACAAACGTTGGCGTTTGCTTACGAGCGAGATTTCGGATTTGATGGAATTCCGATACGGATAAGCACATTTTTTCTTGCAAAAGTCATTGCGAGGCAAAATAGAGTTCCGGCGACCTTTCGCTTGTTTTGTTGAGGAGAATGTTGAACTGTGCTAAAAATGTCTGGATTGATTGAATCGCCTTATCGATCGTAAAAACAATTGTCACTCCGACGCTAAATAAAATTAAAGCGCTTTGAACTGCTACCCTGCAGTTTTCGTGGCGTAAAAAATCCTTACTTGTTTTTATTCCGTTTCGTGCGCATTTACGACTTTTTGCTACTTGTTTCGGTTCTTCGGTCATAAAACGTTTGAGATGTGACGCAAACATTATAATGCTATAAAGATAATTTATTGTCGGCCGTCGTGTCGACAAGAAGTCGCTCAGCCAATAAAACAAATTCATACACCCAAACGTTTGAAAAATGTTTGACACATTCAGCAGCCTGCATTTTCCAGAAAAAAAAATCTCGATAAATCAAGCCAAGAGTTTCTTCGATTTTTGATTTCATTTTATTGCTCAGCAAAAACGTCATACAACGTACAAAGTACAAATGACATTCCGAGTGCAAGATAAATCTGATCCGTTCTTTGAAATAAAGTTTTCTCTTTTGAATCGTTATCGGAAATTGACCGATCAATAGGTACCAATTTCATAGACCCCATTTCTAAAAATAGCTAAGATTTCATTATTTGGCGCGTTGTTTCATATAACGAAACATTTTCATTTTCCAAATTCTTTACTTTTGAACGTGAAAAGTTGACTTCAAAAAATAATGAATAGAAAACAATCGTAATACATTTTTTCATCGACTGCAATTTTTTTGGTAACATTTTTTAACTCAAAGAGGTAAGCATTTTCAAGAGAATTTGAAAATTTTCTGAAACAAGAAACTATAAGTATGAACGAATAGCGTGCAAAAAGAAGATGAAATACGCTCCTGGGATTGGGGATCTTCTTTTTAATGCGCACAAATTACGACCACACTTCTTTTGGGCAACTCCTGGTGCACTGATTGGCAGCGAATAAAAAAGTCAGTCAGTAAATAGCCAGGCGTGAAATATTTATAATGATCGGTGTGCTATCTAAGAAAATTGTACATGATTTACGAAAAGGAGAAGATGCGGCCAAATTGATCGGCTTTGCAAAAATATTCAAATTCCCAAAGGATCGATAACATTGATCAATACATGCAAAGGTGAAAAATTTCATGATTTATAAAGTCTTAAAAGACCTTGGAAGAATTTTCAGATGGGGTTTATTGATTTTGAGAAGAGCTAGGTTTTTTGTGTCGCAAGAACGTTTTAGCGAATGAAAGTCAAATCAATAATTTTGTTGGCACGTTCATGACCATCTGTTTTGTTTTTCACTTGTTCCCGGAGCTTGATATCACGGTTCAAATATTTAAAAACAAAAAATCTTTTTTTTCTCTATTTTGCGGTGATGGGGAATTTTAATGGTTGTTCAAAAAATAGTCTGTCAGAAATATATGTTTAAAATATTCAGCAATATGAAATAAGAAGATCAGCAATATGAAAAATGCTAAAAAAAAATTTGTTCTTGCATTTTCATTCATAAATCATATTTCAAAACGAAAATACTATTTCTTTAAAACATTGTGTGTGGTAAAACTGCATAGTGTAACTTTACAAACTTTCCATAAATAAAGAAAAATATAATTAGATCATATACAAAGTAACAATTGTTCTTGATATCTGAATAAATTGCCTGCTATAATAGTTTGATAACTCTTCTGGTTCTGTAATTAGAACACTATGAAATTTCGTGAATTATTTGATAATGTTATTGAATCTGATGATAGGCCATCCTTAAACAATGGCGAGAATCTAGTTCTAAAACTATCAAAGTTTCAGCAAACAATATCAAATTACTGATAACATTCTTTTGACCAGTAAAATATTTTTACTCAAGTAATCCAATATTATTAATAAAATTTCTTGTATTATAATTTTGTACTTGATATAAAAAAGAACAGACAAGTGTGAATGAAATTCCTATAAAATTGTCTCTTCTTGTCGTTTAGACGCAGAATTCTTAAAAAGAAACCTTTATCCGTTTCAAAAACTTAATAAAAGCATAATATCAGATTCATGTCAACGTAGTAAGATCATCGTACTCTTAAAATTTCCTATCGTAACCTTTCTGTAGTAAAACGTTGGAGATGCAATTTCGTTTCATTGTTCATAACACACAATTACGTTTCCGGTTCAAGTCAAATGATAGCTAATTCTCACAAACTTTTGAATTTCTGTTTACAAAGCAGACGGTGTGGATAAGAGCTAGTACTGATAAAATCGCAATGATAAAAATTTTGCACTCTCAAGAACTCACATTGACATTGCAAGGGAACCATTTTTCTTCCTTGACCTCTTTAGACGAAAGTTCACAAAAGAAAGGTGCATATTGCGCACCTACAGAGCGTCTCTATATAACGTTGGCTATCCTTTAAACATCAATGTTTTCAAACGGTAATCCACCTCATTAATCTGCATCCACCAAAAACTAAATGAGCAGAAAAACTTTTGGAACTTAAACATGTTAAATAAATAATTGGTTATTGACGAAAAAAATGACAAATAACGCACTGAAAATAATTGTTTATTTTTTTGATCAATAAGTAATCTCAGTCATGAGTAATACCACTCAATTAGATTTGATTTGTAACACAATCAACCGGATAAACAAAACTTTGCAAGTACACGGTTGTGGTTTGCACAATTGCAACAAAGTTTGACACTTGAGCGTCGTCACATAGTTAAAGTAGCACGTATACGCGTGTGATCAGATACAGGGTGACAAAATCAAAGCTCACTGTGTTCCGAGTTATGTTGCCGTCGCATGCAAAATTATTTATGTTTCTAGATAATTGGGTCGCGACGAATTCATCTATGTTACAGTACACTATAAACCTGTACACTCTCACAATGATAACTCTGCATTAACAAACATTTCCGCTCTAGATCTGCAAAGATTAATCTGAAGAGCTTTTTCAGACAAATGCACTATTGATGCTTTTTAAGGACGCGCATAAGAAAATTTATTTCATTCAATTTTTGAAAGTTTGAATCTACAAACCAACGTTGTAATACTAGAATAAATGCGCGCTTAGATCATGGATGAATTTACAAAACATCAACACTGATCAAATGGAAACATTGATTTTATATTTCTGTTCAACTTTTCATCTACTTTGACATTTATTGTATTCAATTTTAAAGGTGTCGCCAACTTTTTCAAATGGGAATTTATTAAATGTTATAAATGAGAATTAAATCATTTTCATAAGAATTTATTGTTTTAATAAATTGCAGTTAGATTGCGAGTCATGTGCCACTGGTTTACTCTCGATCCTGTGGATATTATGTTATAGTGGCTAAAGTTGTTTTTCACTAGCATCAAAAATTTTTTTTTCGCACTAGTTGATTCTGCAAAACGCGTAAATGAAATAACAACAAAGACCGAAAACGGATGCTTTGTTGCACCCACTTGTCATTGTTTGGATTTTTTGCTGTTCCGATAAGTCTTATCGACCACATTGTCATTTGTCCTAGATATATACTGTGCACATTGTTGTGCCATGAACACTTTATTCATTCACAAAAAAGTTAATGTCAAGAGTTATTGAAAAATTGTTCGAGTGTGTATATAAAAATGTTAAGCCAAACATATTGAGTTGTAATTAATAATTGATTGGATGTTATTATAAATTCACGGAAATGAATTACTTTGTCATGATTTGACATATTATAACAAAAATAAGTTTTACATGAAAGTTGTTTGATTTTAGATCAATTGATCTCTGTAAGAAGCCAAAATTTTGTATTTTAATACCTCAGACGATAACAAGGCGATAACATTTTCAATACGTGCTCAGCATGATTCTTTTCTGATTTTGAAACTAAAATACAATATTGGAAGTTCAAAAGCCCGTAACAAAGTACAATAACATGTTATATTATTGAATGAGAAAGCAGCCATTTTTGTAGTTAAGTCAAGGATCTTTCACTCTTAAAATTCTTTTTCTACAAACAAGAAATCGAAATTCTAAGTATTTTGGTTGTACTCCTATAATAATTTTCTTAAACCAAAAAATATTGTCTTTCATTTTCATTTCATTTTTCGTCTAAAAACAACTTTCCTGGACCAAAAATATTTATTTTTTATTATTCAAGATGGAACTGGGGCTAGTATAAAAACATTTTTCTTGGTCCAATCAATCATTTTATTGAACTTTAATCGTGAAACATTCAAACTTTCAAAACGTTCTTAGATGTTACCATAACAAATATATTCTGATAATGATCATTTATTAAATGAATAAAAATTCATGACCAATGAGAAATGAGCAATAAAATCTGTTTCCATTATGTAGATTTATTGAAATATCACATCAAATTTGATAATAATAAATATATAAGTAATGCAAAATCTTGTAGAGCTTATTGCACAATGAAACTTGGAATGATATAGGTATGGTCATTCTGTTTCAAAACGATTGAAACTATTAAATTATTATTCATGAAGCTCCAACTTGTATGTTTTTCATTTACCTTAATTCAGTTTACATCTAAACGATTTTAATATTATCTAAATGATATACGTTTCAAGGTTACACTCTACTTATAGCGAAAAGGAAAGTTTAAAAGTTGCGCGAGTAATGAAACGCTGGTTTGTGATCATTCAGGAATGAATAATTTATTTGAATGCGATGGTCCGTGCTTTACACCGTTTATTATCGAAGTCATGATGCGTAGGTTACGTTCGTACCGACTTTGTCTAATCGGACGACTCGATCGTCAAACGTAACTTGTTTTATGTTCTGAATACGTTCGATATAATAAAATCACATTGAATCGATGTTAGAACATTTTACACGCCTGTACATTTGTGGGACATCATAATTATGACTCCTATTTTTGATGACTGAATATCTGCATGATTGAGATGCCAGCTTGAGATCTCATATTTTTGACGTTTGTTATGTTTTAATCATTCATTATCACGCGCTTCAAACGAGGTTCCATGATTAAAATATTAATGAAAAGTGTACATAATTTGTTGGTTGTTCAAAGATAAAACAGCACTTCACTCATTTTATCTTACACAGATTCAAATCATGATGTAGATAACATATTCAGTTTAGCTTATAATTAAGCACAACCTTTTTAAGACATCTGTTTGTAATTCATACAACTCTGAAATATTCAGCCAAGAGATGTTTAACTGCACCTTTTTAAGTCTCAGTACGATGCTTCAGATTACTGATAAATCGGATTTTTAAAGCTTCTTTATGCTTTGCTGTTATTTCAACACGCTTTTAAGTGCAACGTAATTGTATACCGTTCTCAAACAATAAGAAAATGTAAAACTCTCTACAGAAGATCAACTTAAACAATAATTCACAACTTTCCAATATTTCACTATGCTACAGTTTTTCGTACCACAATGAATTAGCAGTCATCAAATTCCAATGATACAACTTATTAG
Source organism: Trissolcus brochymenae (assembly GCA_030523145.1). Classification (NCBI taxonomy): domain Eukaryota; kingdom Metazoa; phylum Arthropoda; class Insecta; order Hymenoptera; family Scelionidae; genus Trissolcus; species Trissolcus brochymenae. Next base: position 23,275 of record JAQQRF010000386.1, read on the forward strand.
AGAATACGCTAAATCAAATTGCTGTCATTTCCAATAGGTCTGACTATTCTGCTGGAATTTCACTGTAAAGATGAATGTTTGGTCAGCCGAACTATTTCTTAAGCGTGCCATTAAAATTGACTATGTTGATTGTATACATGAACATCATGAGAGGTTGCATTTATGAACGTCACCGTGCTCTTTTGTTGTGCTTGAGAGGATTAAACGCTGCTGCTATTGGAAATCGAGTACTTCTTTTTGAACTTGCTTCTTTTTTCAATAAATGACAAATAGTAACTGGAAATATTTGAATAGTCAATGCAACCAACTTAGAAGCCTTCCAAGTTTGCAATTTAGTTGGAATGTTTACCCACTCCTGTATACAATACACCGTTAAACGGACGCTCCTTACGTGCATTACGATAGAGTTTGTTTTATTAGATTGCCCATTCATTTTCTATTGACTTTTCACTTTGACTTTCATAATCGCACTTATAATTGAATTTGAACACATTTTCTATGGTAGAAGTGCTCGATCGATAATGGCTTCCTGCTATCTCGTAATGTGCCTGAACTCGTGGAAGTAAGCAAATAAGTGGCTGAATGAACGATAATCCGCTTAATCACGTAGGCAATATGTTGTACCGGGAATTTCAGGTACGGAAGTCCACACCACAGTCGGTCGCAATCGGTGAAAACGCCAGGTAGTCGTGCTTCCGGTCGGCCAAATTACCTCTGCTTGCCTCAGCAGAGGTCACGTGTCGCAAGTATGCCAAACACCGGCGTTGAGGAGGAGTATTACCGGCTGCGCCACTTCAGCATTACTACCAAAGGAGTCGTAAACAGGGGCGATTCTTTAAAGAGCCGACGCTCTCGGTCCAACAATAGTGTCGCTTCCAGCAATTCGAGGTGAGCCACCACTTCAAAGCATGCTTTCTATATTCCTTCCACTTTTCTCAGTTACTCTCCTTCTGCAGGTACTTTTTGTCAACGTCAATATTTGTTTGTAGAACAACGACGGTTTTGCCAAGTTTTTACAGGACGACATTTGACGGTCGTGAGATTATGTACAATTTTTGTATATACAAATATATATCTATATATAAAATGGTCTTCAATTTTTTGTCCGGGCAATGTTGCCACTAAGAGGATTCGAACCAACCGAGAAGCTTTACTGGTAATCATCTGGCCACGCGAAAACCATACTAATCGTGAAATAGTCAAGGGTTTCTTTCAAAAATTTTTTTGAAAGTCTCTTTTACATGCGTAAGATCCATGTTCGTTTTAATGATAAACAAAGATATAATTGTTTAACATTGATATGTGTTGAGCTTTACAGCTAGGTTCAAACATTTTAATCATAATCAAGTCAATTATGTTTCAGCACGACACAATGTGCTAAAAGAAGTCGCAGTAACACGCCATCGATAATATTCACGTTAAACTGACTTGCAACCACTTCGATGCGTCAAAACAAATCTGTTTGTTTGCGCTCAAAAGGAAGCGCAAATTTCAAAGGTGTGATGTTTCTTCGTGATAAACAACCTGTGATGGTTAATTTAAGTAAACATCAACGTAAAAGAGTGACCTCTCTGCCGATTCTCAAAATTTACTTTACGTCCATCGTTTGCTACAGATTTTGTTCTCCATTTCCAATAGCATATTTATTTTTAATTCTGCACGACATCATGTTTAATTTTTAGGTTTTCAACAAGAATTTAATTGGAATATTTTTACGCCTTTACGCATATAGCAAATTCATTTTGCTCTGTCTGACTTTAAAGAGAACCTATGATTAAAAAAAAAATTTCATATATAATTTTTTAATATAACCATAAACAAGAACGTTGGAAATAATTTTTAATCAGATTAAATACACTGGAGCATTTCATTGTACCTAATTATTCCATGTTTCCGTATTAAAATGCGGAAAATATCTAAAAAATTTTTTCTGACACAGAGTTATAACTCGATCGCACAACAATCAATTTTTCATCTTTGAATGCGTTGCAGATAGCTCGTAAAAGTGACTTTAACGTCCGTACGTCTGTTACCGACCAACAGAGCCTCTCAACTCGCTACCTTCTCATCGACGGTTTTTTGCCCCTTTATGATGGCGTGCTTTCTTCGCTGCTACGAATCACATGCTGTAATGAAATTAAGACAGTGCGTTTAGCGAACCATGTTTTACTTACACTGAAACAGAGTAAAGTGCATCGCTGAACCAATTAATATGATGGAAATATTATATTAGGATGTGCATTCGTGTGACATAAACGCTAAATGCCAAACGCGTTATTCCTTTTACAAGTTCATTTAACATTTTCCTACATGAACGCGAGTCACGTTCAAAGTCGCTCTTTTGCAGAAGCCTCCACTAAAATGATTTCAAAGTTACTATATGTTGCCAATTAATCTAAAATAACAACTTGTGAAGAGGTCAGATTCTCTTTTTAAAACTGTATTAAAATAATAAATAATGTATTAACAATTGAAACAATACTTTTTTTCATATTATAATTAAAATATGAATGACCTAGTACATAATGCAACGCATCAATTTTCCTGATTGTTAAACTTGCGTGCATTACTGTAAAACGTATGAACATGCAGTCCATTGTTTCAAAACACATTAATAAGCTTTTCATTAAACCGCAAGCTGTTGTCAACTCAAACGTATTAATTTTTAATTTACTTATCTTAACAATCCTTGAAATTGAAAAGTATTATAATTCAACTTAAACATATCAAAGACAAATGTATGATGTAATAGGTATCAGGATTCCTTATTTTTATTGCAATTAAAAATGATTTTATTATTCTTTTAATTTCTATATACTTAGAGACTTAGTATATTTAGTCGATCATTAATATTAAATTAGTAAAACAATATTTTGCAAAAAAGAAAAACAATAAGCTCGCAAATTAGAATTGATAATGGTATTATCATGCGAAAACCACGGTATTTTCACAGAAATAGATACCACAATATTACACGAAATTGTGTTCACATCGATATATGGGCGTCATTACACGGCAAAATTACAGCGATTATTAACATTAAATTCTGAAACATTCCAGCGGTTGGATTGTACAAAAATATATAAACTTTTTTTTCTTTTTCAATGAAATATATTTTTTTGTGAGTTCATAAAGATTAAATAATAATGGCTTTCGACAATAAAATTTGTCTGTTTTTCTTTCAACGCTTAAGAGATTCGTAAATTTCGTAGTTTTTAGAAATACTTTAGCCAGAAACGCGAGGGTCTTTCAATTTAATTAGCCAAACTTTTGATCGCTTCTTCTAGTTCAAGAAACACTTTTTCGACTTTATTTATGTTCTATACATTTTCCTACTAAAGTTAAAATAAAGATAAAATCTGCGAGACAGTCTTATTTGCGTAAATTTATTACCAAATTTTTTGGGAAATTTGTTGGCCTGTAAATTGTTGCAGAAGATAAATTTCTTCTATAGGTTCACGAAATACTTTTCATCGCATTAAAAAACCGATGTTAATAACAAGCCAGCGAACAAAAATAAGCTGGGTGTTAAATAATCATTGACACATAATTAATTCGACGATTAAAGCCTGAATTATACAAAATGCAAGACTCGTTGTTTTTTTGTCAAGAAAATATTGATACTGTGAAGAAAAGAAGAGCAATGGTATTAAAAGGCAGCAAATGTCTTGTCTGACTGTTAAATTCTTAATACACCGTTTCGAATAGTTCAAGGAGTAGCGCACCCTTTATTCTTGCATTCAAAATGAATCACTCCGACGTTGTTTGTCGTTGGTTTTTAGTTTGCTGTATTGAAAAAAAAAAAAAAAAAAAAAAAAAAAAAAAAAAAAAAAAAAAAAAAAAAAAAAAAAAAAAAAAAAAAAAAAAAAAACACAAAATGACGGGAATTAATGAGACGGATAAGAAATAAACAGATTATAATATCACACTTTATAATTCGGTATAACGTTGTTTTAACCATTTAAGCTCATATACTACACTAAGTTAGATGCAAGATGAGAATAATTTTACGAAATACGCTGCATTTCCGTCCTTGGAATACAATTTACGCGGCGAAGTATCGCGGAATAAGATTCGTGAATCAAAATGCCACTTGGTGGAATACATTAGCTAACATCAAAGTTGAAACTGTTGCGAGAATGCTTCAATTGATACAGCGTCAACTTGAATGCTGGAAACTTGGAGCACAATTTATATGAGGGTACTTTTTGTCGATTAAAATAAATCGCATTACATTGAAATGCTGTTGATTATGGAATCTAATTTTAATTGCGTGAAAATTAGATTATGAAATTTATAGCTAACGAAGTTCTAAATATTCGAGATGAATTACATTTATCAGACGAGAATTGAATCAAAACGTAGCCCTGCCAAATGTAAATGACTGATTTCTAAATTTGCGGACTGACTTTGACGTGCATTAGCTGCACGGAAAAATAACACTCGAGGGTCATTAATCGTTGCCCAAACTTTGCTGAGAACTCGACGGGCAAAAAGACAATCGGTGTCTCCCATCAGTAGTCAGTTAATGCAAAGTAGGTTTAATTCTAAATTGAAGCAAAAATCAATTCGAAATCAGCCCAAGGCGACCAAAATCATTGATTACGTAAAAACGTGTGTTATTAATTGTTTTTCAGGGGTGATAGCAAAGGTTCAATAAAAATTAAACGTGTGGTTTCACATAAACACAAAGATAATTTAAGGTGCGTTGAAATGTTCAGATTATTGATGTTTAAGTAGTTATATTGTGATGTCGAAACCTCTGTTAATTCTGCTATTATTTCATATGTATATTGGTTGTAGAACGGAAGAAAAACGACCGGACCTAATCAATCAAGCTTATTTCAAGCAGATCTGTCATCTCTCCGTGAAATGAAAAGCTAAGAAGGCCTTGTAACAGCTGAACCATAATCTTGACAACCGCTGAGCTGTCCAAACTTTGTCCGAGGTCCTCTCTGGCTTTTCATGTTCACATGAGAAATGGCACGGAATATAATTTTCATTCGCACGCGAATTTCGGATACGTTTTTTCCTCTGGCGACCCACAATTAATTATTTCAACGCTGACTAAATTCCTGTAGATTTAGTAGCCTGTTTTCCATACCGTAAATACTTCCCCGAGATGGCGCTGAGTTATACCAAGAAGCAGATGTAAAAGCGTAGTAGCATTATTATTTCATATGTAAATTTCCTTGCACGTTTTTCACCTTCCACTTTTAACGTGGTAGCATACATTTAAGATTAAAATTTGCGGTTTATGTAAACATGATCTTCACATTACATTATGTTCCGCCGTACTTTTGGTGTATATATATTTTCTGTAAAAAGATTAACATTGGCTCTGTATGATGCGTATAACAAAAACAATTGTCTTCTCTATCCCAATGTATTTTAGAATATTCATCTCTTGATTATTGTCTCAAAATATTATTCCAATGATAGCAACGTTCTGACGAAGGAGCAGCAGAAAGGCCAGATGGTAAATGGAAATTAATCTATGGGTCATGCAATTGTAGATGAAAATTGGCAAAGCAAATAAGCGCTGGATTACCAAAATGAGGAGATTACTTAACAGGAGTGAGGAAGACAGAGAGAGAGAGAGAGAGAGAGAGAGAGAGAGAGAGAGAGAGAGAGAGTTTGGAACATTGGAAACAAGAATTGCGGGACGTTTCTCTAGATCGAACGCGTGAGTTTACGTGTAGTTGAGGTGACGTAGACACACGTGTTGGACCGTACAGAATCGTTCACGGCGTCGTGGAGCCCCTTTGAAGCCAACTATTTCAACTTCTGCGGCAGCTGCCAAAGGCCGTGTCATCGCCTGGCTGAATAATTCAGTCCAACGAGATCACCGATTGAACGGAACAGACGTCTACATACTACTTGGGAAAACGTTCATTATGCACTTCTCAAAGCAATACGAAAATGAATACGAACGAAAACTATCGCAATTTAAATGAAACTTCAAAAAACAGTTGTTTGAGCTTGAAGTAAAGCGATGGACCGGCCGAGTTAATTATTTTTGAATGTCATCAGGATTTTATCGAGGAAGCGCATTTTGAAATCCCTGAAACCTGAAAATGAAAATGACAGAAACAATTCTTTCGCCTCGTACCAGATCAAAGGAACCGGTTGAAGAAATAATTTCAAAACCAATTAAAAGAGTTCGAATTTCACCAATGAAAAGAATACGATTTGCCCTTTCAAATGTTGTGAATCGGATTTTTCTTTTTCTTTTTTTTTTTTTGTGAAAATAAATAAAAGTCTTAATGAAAAAACGTTCACTCGATTTTGCTGCTTGAAAGCAGATACAAAATATCGTGAGTGACTATCAACTGACGAAAAGGCTGAAACAGAGATAAAAGGCATTGTCTGCGAATGACCACTTTTAACGCCATCGAAAGACAGCAAGTGTAATTGACTCGCGAAGAAACTCAAAACTCTGACACTCACGGTTGAGTGCCCATAAACATAGTTTTCTTTAGCCGGTGACGCGGAATAATTTGTGTTTCTTTGTAAAGAAATTACGCGGGTCAGTGGCTCCCAATGTTTGACTAAGTCAACGCTTCGCTCCGAAATAAAGAAATCGCGATGAACTCATTAAAGTAAAAATAAAATGTACACGATCGATAATTTCTGGATAGCGCGGTTCAATTTTTTATGGTCAATCGACCGAATGATATCAAACTTGTATCATTCAGAGATTGAACTTTATGAAAAGTCACAATTTTTCTCGTCACTTATTATCAAATCATTCTATTATTGAAAACAAAACAACAATACAAAAGCTTTCAATTCTATAATTTGAGCCGGAAAAAAAGCTCAAACAATCGGTACAAAGAACGTTAACAATTTTTTCGTAAAAAAAACGAGATGAAATAATACGAAATAATCGGACGACAATTAGTTGCTGCAAATACACAGGATGATAACGGATCGGTGGTGCAAAGCAGAGCAGTGGAGACCGCAGATTGGCACATTGCAATAGTCCAGTTGGCCGTCGGACAAATTCAGAGTGAGCCGAATTAACCATTCTCATTGTCGTGACATGCAGCGTGTTGTCATCCTAACGAATGCCGAGCTTTCCGGCCATGCAACCTGCTAACATGACACTCAACATTAATGAGCGAAAACTTTTCATTATAAAAAAAATCGCATAAAAATAAAACGAAATGCCGCGTAGGATTGCTAACGTTGATCAATGAGCATGAAACTGGCAGATTATTCCACAGATTTTGCGCCAAAAGATTGGTTATCAACCTATAAATCGCGGCTCACACAAGTTTTGAAGCTTTTGTGTCATGTTGACAATATTCACAGGGTTTTATCGTCAACTTTCTGACATTATATTTACAATATCTTATAACTTTTTTTTGAACGGAGCATTTACTTTTTTTCATCATAATCATGTTCATCATTGCTGATAATGATGCCTCTATCCCGTTAGGCTTTCTGAATGCTTATAGACAAGTTGGAGCGCCCCCATTGTGCCGTATACAGAAGTGTATTATAGATTTTTGTAATTATCCTCGGGGTGTATGTCCCAATTATGCGTCACCGTCAAATCATTATTTTTGCCTTAGGAGCCATTGTTCAGGATCGATGTTTTGAACTACATTATGTTCAGCATTTCTGTTTTGAATTCAAATTTGCAAATTTATTAGAATTTAATTAGATAATGTAAAATTTTAGTGAGAAATTAGGTTAAAGAATAATTAATCCATTAAGTTGTAAAATTTGAGATCAAATTGAGAGTAGATTACAACGAATCCAAATAAAACACTCTCAGAAAAATGTCAACAGTTTTAGATATTAATAACATGAATTAAAAATATTGTTCGCAAAAACGAACCAGTTGACCTACTTTCTCGACATCTAATATCCTAACAAATTATATATTTTTTATAAATATTTATAATATTAATACGAACTTTCGACATTTTAAATCGAGTAAATAATATAAAAAATATATTACAAATGAAGAATCTACTTTTGATGCATTATAACTTTTTTTAATAACAATGTCGAGATTTATGTTTAAAAGAATCTCTAGCAAACTTCTTTTGGTATTAAAAAACTATCGGCACTCATTTCTGTTATTATTATCATTATTTATAACAAAAAGCCTATGACATATGAACGATTTTTCGAATAAACAAAAAGTGACGCTTAAAAGTGGGACAGACACTTCGCATTGAATTCAATATCATGATCTCATAACGCTTTATCACTTAACTTGGTAAGTTTACGAAATTGTATATTACATTTCTCTATTAAATATCCATCACTCATACTTTTCTACTAGGTGCTATAGCAAAAATTGTACAAAATCTCGATGCTAATAACCAAAATTCATAAACCTAAACATTGTATCAGCCAAAGTTTGCCAACATTTGAACGATATTCTGTTTGTATTTACGCACATTCTTTGTTGAAACAGCACAGAGCATCTGACGGCGTCATACTCTGGATCCGCGAGGAATTCAGCGGCAGGCTCATTAGCAAGTTCTCGAGAGAGCAGTGCTTCCCAAGGCTCGGCGCTTTATCGTGTTCTGATGCTCGGTGCTTCGGCAGTTGGCAAAAGTTCATTGGTGTCCCAGTTTATGACATCCGAATATTTACACGCTTACGATACATCTATAGGTGAGTTTCATTTTTTTTTTTTTTTTTTTTTTCATTTCAAAAACAAAATTTTCAACTTGAAACCCTCTAGAGAAAAATAACTTTTCACTGATATTTTTTTTTCATCTTCTTTGCATTTTCTTATAAATTTTAAGAAACCGTTATAAACGTAGACAAGCAATTTTTTTTCATCCTTTTTTCCAACACCCAATGAAATTTCTCTTCAGCAACATGAAAGAAATACTTAAAAAAACATTGAAACAGAATTTACAAAGTGCGACGCACGAAAGCTGAAAGAACCTTAAGACTAAATTAAATATAAATTCTCGCTTCGATTTTCGCTGCCGAACTGACGTCGTGAAAATGCGATTGCACTTGGTTTAAAAAGTTTCAGCGAAGATAACGGACGGAATCACTTTTTACAAGCCGTTTGCATCCACTGCTGGTCGTGCAAAAAGTTTCATATATTCGGCTTTGAATGTTAATTTCTTATTGGATAACCCTGTTTTGCATATTAAATGTCTGTAAATCTCCCGTAGTTTGTATGCATTAGCGTAGTTTACATGAAGGTTTTTTCAAACAGAATTAAAAAATAATAAAAAAGAATTAGGAGAAAAAAAAATTCTTGTGGACGCAGAAAACAAATTAAAATCGTTGATTATATGAATGTTGTGCTTGGTACTAATTTTTTGCTGTGCATAATATGATTACTGGTGAGTTTAAATTTCTGAAAGTTGTACAAGATAATTGACCGTTAAATAACACTTTAATCCTTGATGAAAAGTTCTATGAAAGATATAATAATTGATATTCATGAAACTTCTGCATAAATTTTGTCGAATATAATTAACATTTTTTGAAAGTAGGATTGATACTTTGTAAAGTTTTCAGCGCTCTTTTTGTAATCTACAAACGTTCATCACGTTCATGGAATACTGATTCTGGTTATGAATCAATTTGTTCGTTTAAATTACGATTTCTTATCTTCCATAAATTTGCACAATGCTTAACAAAATAAAACCGTACAAAGATGAAAATTGTTCAATGTATTGCAGTTCAGGTGAAAGAAAAATTAATTTGCCGCTACTCAATTTCATCATTGTATTTTCAAAATATATATATTTTTCGCACGTAGACAAAACTATATTGGACAAACCGAAGCAAAATAGGGACGAATGCAAAACTTTAAAAGCCAATTAAACTGCTATACGTCTCGGTACAAGTTGATTTCATTACATTTTCGGCCTTCCGTCTGTCTCTGTCTTTATATAATGTATACGAGTTACTCACACGTGTATACCATCTGACTGCAAACGAGTTGATTTATCATGGAATTAGCCTTCACTTTTACGCTGAATTTGAACGCCTAGTCGCCCTTTCTCTCATCAGCTGCAAAAGTGCAAGCGCACGACCATACAAAGTCGTCTAATTCAATTTTATATAGCTGTACTGATGCACAGGTGACGACTAAAAAATTTCATGGTCTCATTTTTTGGTACGTTCTTTGTACAGTATCTTGAACTGATTACAGTGTAATTAATGTTAATAATATGTACTTAAGAAACAAATGGCCGTTAAATAAAATTGCAGTCGTTCTATTATATTACAAAGTAGAGTACAATTCATTCACTGGCTAGCTTTTTTATTAAAAAATGCAAAAAAGCTGTGAGCAAAATGTTTTGAGTTTTTTTTTTTGTTTTCAAAATTCAACTACGTCCGTACTCTTTTTTACACGAAATATTAATTTCCCTAAATCATGCCAACATTTCGTTCGGGCACGATTTTAAGAGTTTGAACCGTTTGACCGAGAAAAACCTACGAAAAATATAGCATCGTAAAAGTGCTAAACCTTCATGACCATTTTATTGATTCGAAAATAAAACAATCTCATAAAAATGATCCCTAAAATATAAGAAAAAAGAAAAAGATCAAAAAAATCTAAAATGCATGATAACGGTCAAAACACCACAACGTCGGATTATGATGAAATCGAGTTTAAAATTTAATCTAACACCGAATATTCTATGCCGTCAATCAAAAGCAAGAATGCGGAAACTATTTAATCGAGACTCACTATAAATTCGCGGTCGATTCACAAAACCTACCTGGGGACGTTATTACAGTGTACGATATCTTTTATTAAATGTCGTTAAGTGTAAGCCCCGGCTTTGTATTTTAACGCCCTGTCATTTACAGTAACTTTCGAAACGTAACTAAAAATACATCGCTTTTCGTACAAAAGCCTTATCTCTGTAACATTGTGATGATTTTGATGAAATTTATTTACAGGCTTTCGCTTTTTAATAGCCATGCATTCATCAAATGAATGCATGATATTTTATAATTAGACTTCCAAATTGTTGAAATTCGACAACACTCTTTCAAATATAAGTAAAATAAAATTTATCAAGCAAAATTCACAATAATTTCATGAGAAAAACAATTGTGTCCGCAAGTTTCGTCAAAAAAGGTGACGATAATACGACACAATATTTCGGCTGGGAAAGCTGCGGAGAAAAATTTAGGAATTTACGAATCACCGTAATGGTATATTTATCACTCAACTTATGCAAGAAATCACATCGTGAACATCTAAACCCGCGAGTTTTCGCATAAGAAGTAACTCGAATAATCTGATTCTCGGACCCGCTCGGCCTTATAAAAAGACAAACAAAATATTTAAAAATGAATCAAACTATTTATTTAACCATATTATTAAATGAAATCCTAGGAAAATCATGTGTTACACGAGGCGCGCAGACGTCGAACGATCGACGTTGTCGCCTCACTACTGACTCTCTCACAAAGACCGGAAAGAAAAAAAAATAAATACAATTAAATTTTCTGAAAACCTCATTCGAGTTCGGTTGGCTTAACAATTTATGCTTTTTAGCTTTAAAAAATGTGTATGTAAAATTTTTTTAATTTCTTTCATTCAGTGTTTGGATTCCAGTACTTTGATCTTGTAATTATTTTGTCTAAATTATATTTTTATTTTATAAACTATTTTACCGAAACAAAAATTATCAACTCAAATTAGAATTACGGAATACGATTTATATGCTAAATTTATAGACTAATTGAATATTTGGATTTATATATATATAAATTTACTTGCACATTTTCTGTTGTGATTTGATAAAAATCGGAGATATAAATATCACTAAGACAACAATATGAAAACGTACTTTCAAACAATTTTTTTTGATTATTTACCTCATGTCTTGTCACAAGTTTATTTGGCTTTTAATAGTATCCGTTTTTGCTATTGAGACGGAGGATATATTTTTGTGGCAAAAACCCGATACGTATTACTGACCAATAGCATTGTACTCATTCTCGCACAATTTCACACGTTGGTTGATTGATGGAGGAATTTCACTCAGTTTTGGCAGGCTGAACATTTTTAATAGAAAAACTTTTTCTTGATAAACAAGCAAACAACAATTTTTTACTGATGAAGTAATTTTGCAGAAATATTGGTTTACCAATGTCAAAAAAAAAAGGAAACTTTTGGAAATTTTGAATAAAAAAAAGTTTGGACATTCAAATGATTAAAAACTAAAATACTGAGTATATTGTAGACATAAATATTATATGTTCAATCTTATGATTAGATTGAATTTCAAAATACGTTCGATTTTGTTGGTTATTAAAGTGGAGTTGAGGCGCACAAAAAGTTGGCGAAATCGTGAAAAGGCGCTGCAGTGAGGTTATTGCAGAAAAGTTCAAATATATTTGCATTATAAGTATTTCATATCGGCAAGTTTATTTCCTTCTCATAGTGATTATATCCTCGCCCCTTAAGTGATTATGATTACAATATATGCCCTCAACTTTACTAAAAAAATTTCTATTACTGCAAAAAATTTCTATTAACTTGCGTAAATCTCATTGTATAAATAATTGTAATTAATAAGCTTAAATACGTACACCATACAACCCAATTGGAAACCTAATTTCCAATTATTGAAAACTTAAGTTTATTTTGATGAAGAGGAAAAAAAATTTTTTCGCAATCGGTTGCTCTAAGTGATCGAATACGAGTTTGATCAGCCAACCCGAAATCGTCAATTTCGTTCATTTTCCTGGAAACAGGCTTTGCAAAATAAATTCCCGAGTGGTTGACATCGATTTGTATTTCAGATGACGAATCGGGAGAGAAGACCGTGAGTGTACTCTTAGCTGGGGAGGAATCGGAATTGACTTTTATCGATCACCCTTACTCCGAAATGACGGTAAGTGCACTGGCATTAATTATCCGATTCTGTGAAACTGGGCTAAACGTTGCACAGAGCTGTCATTTGTCTTAACATTCTAAAGAATATTTTTTGTCGATTAAAGTCATATCAATAATGAAAATAAATTCATGACAAAATTATGAGAATTACAGTTTGACCTATATATTTTGAAGTATTAATATTTTTTCGTTGCACTTTTAAATACTCAACTCAAAATTGTCGAGAGACAAACCTTATTAAGTTTTTTTTTAAAAATTATGATAAAACAGAGTACTTTCACGAAACACAAGGCTTATCTTAATATTATCCAACTTAATAAAGCTACGCTGATGATTTATATATTATAAAATCTCAAATCTTTAGAAATTTTAACTTCAGATCGCATTAATTCGATAAATAATTAAAAACGTTTGTTATAATATTTAGTGAAACATAGAAAATAACGGAAAATCACCATAACTTAATATTAATCTTTTTATTATGAAAAGAGGGTTCATGAAAAGTTTTAGTTTCATTCCTTGATCGCTTACAACGCTACAAAAAAGATTCTGCACTGACAAAGTATTTGGTTATATGTGAAAAAAAAAATTTGATGCGATCTGAATTGAAGCAAAAACTTGTTTGGAACATCCAAGTCTGTGAAACATGACACCATCGGTGTTGTATTATACACGCTTATTATGAAAAAGTACAGCAGTTTTCTTTTGAAAACAAAAATTGAGCTTTGAAAAAGTATTAACTAAAGTTGTAAATAATTTCCTCCAGATAAATCAGTATTGTTTAATTGATTAGTTTGTGCATCATGTATAATTAAAATCAGCTCGATGACTTATTTGTAAAACGTATAATAATAAATTGATTTTTAATTGACATTTACAAAGCCTTTACTGTTTCAAATATCAGACAATCAAACTGTCTGACAAACTTCGTGACACTTGCTGATTATAAAACTATTATACCTATAAACACAATTAGCTTCGCGGTTTGCTGTTCAGAGTTTCTGCAAGATTATAGGTCATAGGTCATTACGATGCGACGAAGTCTTAACCGTGATACAGAATGGATTTCTGATAAGATTCATTTCACAGGCTAATACAGTACTCGATACAGTATAATTTCCCATAAACTATCAAGCGAACATCATTAGATGTTCGGTCGATTTATCCTTCATCCCTGACTCACCCGTTTGCCAGAATTCATTAGGTTCATCATCGATATTTCAATCTCTAAACAAATTCTTCAGCATGTAATTCAAATTCGTGGAAATCGGAAATTTGATTTTAGACTCGTGCAAGGTGCACCTTGTAATAACAACCGTTTAATTATATTAAATTTACGGCCATAATCTGATGTATAGCTATACTTGAACAAATTTTTTTACCAGAGGTCAGGATTTGTAAATAACCCTGTGGCGTTAATAATTTCATGATCATAGTTTACAGAATAAACATTTCAATTTCAGATGAGGTTACTCAGCAAATACCTTAAATAGCTTAAAATAAAAACATATTACAATGTCAAATGTGAATATATTGGGTAATTATTCGTAGAACTTAGTTGGCAAAGGTAAATATAATTAAAGCGTTACAGAAGTTAGTCAAATAAAAACGTATTGTTTTAATCAAACTTTGCCTCGTTAATACTGAGCATTGCTTGAATGATCAAAAAACTAAGCTTGCAAATTATTATTAAATGTGAATATTGAATTACTTCTGTAGAGATTATGACTGATTCATGAGACTATCGTTCAAAATACGTATCCACTTGAGAATCAAATTCGATTCGGTAGATAACTGTGACTACACAAGATCACTCCGATTAAAATGTTGATTTTGTTTACTGCACTATCAAACTATATTACGACTTGAATCATGGATGCACACTTAATCCTCTCGAAAACCCAATAAACATAACATTCTGTAGATGGCACCTTTCTCGATACTTGAAATTCTAACTAAGAAGAGACGTCTGAATCTGACAATTATTCTGATTCTGTAATGGTACCAAGCTATTGAGGAATTTTACTGCTCGTTTTTCAATCCTACCGATAAATTAATGGCGTGATCAATATGAAAGTACGATAGCACCTGCCTCGCCAGTATCTCTTTCGTCGGAAGCTCGAATTCGATTGGATGTTTAGGCGTGATTTAGAAGGCGAAGAATGTTCCGTAACACGGAAATTAAATGGCATTGAACATCTTGCAGGCAACCTTGTAAGTGAGGCCACCGGATCAAATTTTTAATTGACCCCAAACTAACTTTTCCGGCACTGCTTAGCCCATTGCAGCACGAACACGCGACTTCTTATGTGGATTAAATTTCAATATTTAAAGGTTGCATGAATTATAACTCATTCCGTCGTTTCATATTTCTTTGAATCACTGGAAATTATTATTGTTAGATGCGTCTACAAAAAATTGTTCAAACAAATTACTGGTTACATTACATTAATGAAGATTTCTATGATTTCATAATTAACGAAGAAAAAAAAGTGATTTACAAACAAATATTCCAGAATGATTGTACATGGTAAACTTTATGAAAGAAAGGCAACGGCGTTCCACAGAAAATATTTTCACATTTCCATCTACAGTGAAATGTTGTTGACACGTTGCGATTGACGTTGGAAGTAAGACGGGCCATCACAATTTTTCATTCTGTTTCTCAAGCCGTGCACCCGAGTACATTTATTTTGCCACAGATATTTGCTTTACTTACAAAATAATTTGTAAAAAATACAAACTCAAATTATAAAATCAACACACCACCGTGTGAGAAAAATTGAAAATGACTTCACCTCGTTTGTTTGAAACCGGAATTTTGCCCTTTTCGCAAACTTTGTGCTTGCAAAAGAACAGAGGTGTTTTATGTTTTTCAATTTATATAAAAATTCTAGAGCTTTTATGACGACAAAAAATTTACCACGAAATAAACGTGGTAAACTTTTTGAAATATAGATTTTGCTTTAAACGGACGCAGTGATGTAAATTATATTGCAAATGCCGCAAGTAAATATCCGTTCTTGATAACTGGTACCGTTGAATATGAATTTTAATCAAGAAAAATCTTCGAGTCATCAATTCTTCGCGCGTTTTGAGTGCGATCGATTTGTAAGTCGAAAGCTCTGTCATTGATGTATAAGTGGCGCGCATGAAAAATCAAGTGCAAAAGCATTTCAAATAATATTTCACGTCGGCTGTTTTTTTCCGCAATGTTGTCAGTACAAATGGAAGTGGAGCTTGCGAAAAATGTGTAATTTTTCTCACGCATCGCGAGTAAGATGATACATATCTGATATTATTCTATATAAACACTACGCAATATGAGAAATGGACTACATTCAAGCACTTGACACTGTTGCACGCAATCTTGAACAAGTCTAACCTGTAATCCAATAATTCTTCACAACGTAGTTTTTCGATCGCTGAAATTTTATATTCATCGTGCACTTGAAAAATCGTAGTCTACGGTGGAGTTTATTCTACCAGTTCTTGAAATCTTTGGAAATCATAGAGGAGAATTCTCTGCCTAAGCATGTGTCATCGATATTTTATTACCGAGTCGAGAGGATAAACTCGAGCTGGCACGCCGTAGGAAATTTCACGAGAGCGCACAAGGAATGTATTAGATAAATAATTGTTACGACGCAAATCATTCGGTAGAGAATTTCACGCATTCGTTTGCCATAATTTGCTCAGGTATACCTTTTTGCATTGGTGTACGGTTAATGGTAGATCGGATTCCAATGCCATGACCTTCTTGTTATCTCGTATCTCAAGAATTATTTCTTCTTTTCAAATAAAAAATCCTACAGAGAGTTTCATGAATCAGTTTTACGAAAAAAAAAAAAAAAATCTCCCAACCAAATTTATCACCCATCGTAAAATTTTAATTATGTCGTAAAAAATAATTAAATAATAATTATGCAAATTTCATTTACGAATTAAAAAAACTTCCATCCGCGTTTTCATAATTCGCTTCATAACCAAAATATGCAACTCATAAAAAAAAGTCACTCTCGAACTCGAATAATGGAAGTAGACTAAAATCGTGAAAGGGTAAGCACAAATTTTCCGCAACAAATGTTCGCAGTCGTTCGGCTGACCCAGATTATTTTACCTTTTAAATCTTTAACTAGCAATTGAGTTTAATTTGCATGATCCTAGTATTGCTTTTATTCGCAAAAAAGCTCTCGTAACAAAAATTTAATAACATAAAGTGAGAATTTACTGTAACATCAATCAAACTATGATAGTGGATAAAACTAGTTTTTTTCATTCTGCTTTAACACGAAAATTACTACTCGAGGATTTGAAACTAAGCCTTTGAATTCATTAGTCTGCACGACACTGGTATATCGCAGCGTACATGATCAAGTTGAAAGATGAAACGAAAATAAAATTTTTTGTCATTTTTATTCAGCTTTCAATGAGACGCTTTTTCAACCCAAATTTTCTGTGCATTTTCGTGTTCAAAGTCGAAGGAATCTGAATAAAAAAATTGCCAGGGAGCATTTATAAGCTGTTTATATGGCATACAGGTATAATGGAATTAACTACGTTTTTGATTAACAATCAATTTGATGAAAACGCTCGGAAAATTACACGGAACATTAATTTTTCATAAAATGTTTTGATACATATTGTTTACGAATGCAAAATGTTCGACGTATTCATTACAAATTTCGGGAACAGTAAAACGGATCATGAATTAAAAAAATGAAAATGTATAATTTTTTAAAGTAAGGTAAAATGTTCATACTCAATTATACGATTGTAGTTCAATGATGCAATATCAGATTAATATCGAGTAATATAGAAGATTTTTTTACACAATAATCCCCTCTTGGGAAATGGAAAATTACCATCGATATTAAAGCGATGAGAATTGAACTTATTTGAAATTTTCGAATTCGTTTATGTACCACCGTACAATCAATGATTTTTATATCATTTCCATAAAGAGAAAAATAAATTTTAGCTTATCAACAACAGATTTTCAAATTACCGATCCAATGGAAAATGATAATAAATGATAAACTTTTTCAGATGATAAATTAAATATTAAATTTCGTGATACCAATTCGGCAGTCCATGGCAAATTAAAGTGGCAGTCTTTAGGGACATTTAATTAGGCATCAATGAATAGTATAAAACATCACAGATCATGTTATATTTGTGCGGTACAAAGTTTTGAGCAATTTCCGGCACCGATTGGGTGTCATTACTAAACATTTAGACGCCACCGAGATAATCAAATTTCAGTCAACTTTAACACCGATATGTACTATTTTAATCATGTGCAACATTTATCGGCTCGGCAATCTTACCATTTATTTCGCCGGAAGTTCCATAGCCCCGCTTAACACGTAAGCTATTCGGCACCCGGCCTCTATGTTTGGCCCACGGCAAATCGCCCGACCACCCGAGGCCAATAATAAATTTCCATCAGAGTTAGTTTTACAAATCACGTAAGAAACTTTGCTAAGCTTCGACCTCCATTAAGCTTTATGACAGATGATAAATTTTCCAGGGTCAAATCTGATTAATTATCGGAGATTGCTAATTAAAACTTATCTTTCAATAATTTTAATGAACCTGATATGCTGCAACATATGATTTTAATCGTCGCCATTCTCATCCGGTCTCAATCGGTAGTTATTTTCCTGCTGCAATAAAAATATGATTTTCCAAATACCAGAAATGTCTCGGAGCAAAAAATTGGAGTTATGAAATGTGAAAGCAGTAATTGAATAAGATAATTTCCACGGTGTATTTTGTTCACATTGACCTTATAGATTTTCGACGAACGAAACTTTAAACAAATCTAGATTTCCATCCTGGTAGACGGTGATAACGAAGTTCGCAATCAAGTGAATTATACGTATTCATTCGAACGCGTGTGAAGGCTGATTCAAATTTTATATCCTCAATGCGAGATTTATGAGCAGAATCAATAAAAATTTTAAAGTCTGCTTTCTTGCAAAATATTAGGATTAATCAAACACTTGAACATTGTAAATTAAACTGACACGAGAATTTAATTAAAGCAATTCCTATAAATATGAAAAAAAACGTATATTTAGTTCGAGAGAGTTTATACTATAGAATATTCATAATATAGAATATCAGAATGTATATTTTTATACAAGTTGAGTCGGGTAACAGACAGAAGCAGATATAAATTCAAATTGACAAACTTGACAAAATTGAAACTTTTTTTTTTTATAAAAATATGAATGCTGTTATGCTAAACATAATCGTGTTCGCCTGAACGGATCTTTGTTTCAAACCAATTTATCTTTTTTCTGCAAGAAACATTTTATATGGATGATAAAAAACACCTCTATTTTTAACCTATGAACAGGAGGATGATATAAAGAAGTTCTTGGTACGCTCTACTCGGTCTATAGTGTTGCATGAAAAAAAACCTGCTGTTTTTATGTACGTCAAGTTTGATTTTAACTCGTTGAAGGTAAAAAGCTATGTAGCTGCTTTGTACAATCTGTATTTGTGTCAATCAGTCAACAGAATTTTAAAGTTTCTTCCCTCACAACAAAATCTTGAAATATATTTCATATTTAACAAATCACATTACTTTATCTTGCATGGTTACTTTAATTTTTGATTCAATGGTCTGTTTTTCATCTTGTTTATTATTCGGAAAATTAAACTCACGAAATCATGTTTTAATTTATTTTTCAATTGAATTGTTTCAATCAAATTTTTATATTTTGTATTCAAAATATTTTCTTTAAAATAGAGATGAAATACAGGAGAAATTGCGATGATGAAAATTAAAAATTAGTCAGAATCAAGCATGATAGATGGTCAAGGTTTTAATTTATTTGAATTGCGCTTATTTTTGTTATTTTTGTTATGAAAAAGAAAAAAAATGCAAAAAATGCCCCTAATGTACATAAGCAAATAAAAGCTTGACATGTAAGCAAACGTGTTGGTAAAAATGATTAAGCACCCGCGTAAATCAGATGTTTATTATTCGTCGTAACATTTTCCGTTTAAGTTACTTGGAAAAATAAAGGTAATATCTATCGTTATAAAATATAAAAGCTGAAAATAAGAATGAATGAGTATAACGTCCAATTAAAATACATTTTCGAAAATATCATTTCAATAGTGAAGAGCTCTTGCATTCAATCCAGGTCATCATCAGCGTTGAACAACGTCAGAAACTAATTACAGGCCGGCGCACTTAACGTATGCCAGATGAGGGTACAAATGCGTATTTGTATCTCATCGCCACTAACGCGAACTGCTTTATTACGGACTCAGTCAAGCACGAACGAACTGCGTGACGAAAGTTAAGCAACACGTGCTTCTGTTCGTTATAACGTAATCAAGTACATTCACCAACGCATCGGTCTCTGTGCAAATCCTCTGACTCGCGTGACTTCTGATGGATTCGAACATTTTTAAATGCGATATTGTGTTATGATTCACGCCCGGATTTTTCATGAGAATAAAAATTAGATGAATCCAGAACATTGATATGCATTATCGTAATTTGGATTTCAATAGTAATGGGATGAATAGTTACTTCGCTCACATTCATGCAGATGTGATTGCAAACTTTTGTTTTGAGAAGTACTTGTGTATTCTGGTCATAGCGAAAGTCATTCTAGGAATAGGGGTGGAACTTATTTTGCCTGCAACAAGTTCAGTCGGATTTGTAATATGAATAATTGTGTGCTGATTTAACAAAAATATTTTCAAACATTATAGAATACTTGAGTTCAGAGTATAAAACTTTTGCTTTTCTGATATATGGTGATAAGTTATAAAAACAAATGAATACATGTTTTCCGCGCGCTTAATTTGAGCTTAAATAATGCATACATTTTATTTATTCAGAGAAATAATTTTGTAAAATATGATGCAATAATTTCGTGAAATTAAAAGCACATTAAACATGAAAATGGAGTATGTAAAAGTTGCATTATGCATAACATAATATTAGGAGTAAATTATGATGATTCTTGATAATTAATTGCACGCTGTTATTATATGTATAGAGAAATTTCCGTCATTTGAACAACTTATCGTTGCGTGACTGCGAATTCTCACAGCGTAATAAATACTGTTGGGAAAAACAGTCAATTAACAAATGGTATAAAGTGTAAGTAAAGACAAAGCAGATAAATGAAATGGGCGCGTTTGCACGGCGAACCGTGCACATAACGCAATGATTACATTACCGGTTCGTGAGAATCTTTACAGCCGCCAGGCGCCTTATCTGCAATAAAACCCAGGCAAGATCGCGGCGTTCATGATGGTGGGCAGGATTTAGCAATTTCCTGAGCATCGCTGCGCTGCCATGTCTGATAAAGACTCGATTTGTAGTTCTAATAACAACAAATGTAAGAAATCCTAATTTATCAAAATGCTCATCAGTATTGATCAAAAACAAAAATTAAACATAATCGATGGTTGATGTTTTTGGGAAAATTTTAATTTCCCTCGCATTCCGAGAACCTCTTCCTCCCACCCGGAAGGACCTGAGTGCCCTGAGGGCCCCCCCTAGAAAAGAGGGGAAGATGCCCCAAGAGGTGATATGCCCCAGGGGGTGATTCGCTGCTGGGAGCAATACGCTCCTTGTATCAATATGCACTAGAACTGTAACCCAATGCTTGGAATGAACAATTTAATTCAGTAGAACGATCACAACTATGGGAGTAGATTGATTGAAACATTAAATTACACAAAAATGATGTATTAATCGTTTCACTTGTACAAATATTATGCAATTCTCGATTATTTCACATGTTAAGTGTTTTAAGCTTTGTAATTCAACATCTCCTTTCATAATGTATAATTTAATCATAAACTCTTATAATATTGAGTCATTCTCGGTCATTAGCAGGATAAAAAAAAATTAATATACTTATAAATTCTCCCACCCCTCTTCCGAAGGGTCATAACTACGTGTCATTATAATGTGTAACTTTTTTCTCTTTAAAAAAATATTGTGATTACCAGCATTAAAAATCGATGTCAATGCAGTGTCTAATTTCCTATCCAAGGTGTGAACTGAAGTGTAACAGATTTTGTGTTACTCGACAACCAAGAAAGCGAATAATTTTAATTATGGATCGAATTAAATTGTACAAGTTCTGTTAGAATGTAGATACCGTTACTTTGACATCCCACTTTATCGATTAATTTGGATGAAGTTTGATTGTTCGAAGTCTTCTGACGAATGATTCGTTTGTATTAAAAAAAGAACTAATTGCTTTAAGTGAAATTGAAAGTGACAGTTTTTTACACAAAGCATATATCCTCTCAACCTCTTTATTGCATAAAATTGGACTCACCTGTAAAACTTTATATCACGGTACGCGTAGATAATTAAAACTTTCCTAAAATTGTTTTCTCTGAACGGAAAAAAATTTTTTTTCTTTTGAAAAAATATATTCCATTTGCGATGACGAAAAAAATACACACACACAACCAAGGTGAAAGAGTTTTAAATCGATAAACCTAATTTTAGTAGCAATTTGAATTCATATTTTTTGGAATAACACGAAAGAGGATTGTAGTAGTTAAAGAATTGTGACGTGCATTTTTCACACGCAGTCCCATCTGCAAATTGGATCATTGAAGTATTTGTATGCTAATTGTCAAATATTTCATTTGCGCATTTTATAAATTCGCAGTCGTGGAAACGATTTTTCCCAATTTCCAACTAAAATCTTGAGCTCATTTATATTATCCTGACACTTTAAAATGATTAAATTTATCGATTCTGTTTTTATGAAACATTTTGATTTAAAATAATTTAATTGAGGCTATTAAAATTATCATTAAAAGGATATTGTAATTTAGAGGATTTCAAAATTATCATTTCGATTAACATGAAACATTTCGATTGAGACTATTGATCCCGAGCGATTACAACTGACCTTGCTTAGAAACAACAATACGACGCAATTGATGTCTTAACCACTGCATGAATGTACTATGTGGTGCCTTGGCCAAAGTATTTCAGGTAATCCACTGCAAACACAATATACCTCTCCGTGCCCGTTTTCAACCGCTTATCAATGCATCATTGCCTATTATTTAACACTAATTGCATTATTAACTCAAAGCTACGTTTTGTATATGAAAAACTGCATTCATCTTTCATTAATTTAACTACATAAAATATTTATAAAAAATACCAGTTTCTTAAATAACGAATGATATATTCTGATAAAGGAACAAATTAATGAGTGATAGAGTGATATTTTAATTAGCAACAACAAGGCGGAGCTGGTTTGTAATAAATATGAATCATTTCAATTAATTTCTTTGACAACCCATTAATTGAATGTTCACAAACTCGTTACAGCTGTTTGCCACAAAACAATCGTAAGGCTGTGCATACAACTATGTGCATACCTGAAAAATATACCTTTGCATACAATTTATTTATCGTTTAAAACCCTGTTCACGCAGTTCGAAAATAGTTGAACTTAAGAGGCAATATGTAATCCATGAAAAAAAAAATTTTGTTCTTGTAAACCAATATTCATGAACACTTGAATGGGTTGATTCATTATATGAAATAACCATTTTTTAGTGAGATATACGCATTTTTTCAGTTTGTACCAACAGATCATCAGGTGTGCATGTTGATTAAATTCCTATCGAGCGCATATGATACCAGTTTTAGCCCAAAATAGGTCAAACATGGTATCGTCGATAACAGATAAGGCACTTGATCATAGAATAAGCCACTCGTCAATCATTGCACCATGGAAATACATAATAGCATATCGAAAATTAATTATAAGCAACATTTTGGCGCGATTCTATCGTTCAACGGGTCCATTGTACTCTGATTACTGTAGCACGCGTTCAACGGGCTTGTCATTTTTTTACAGTTAATGCGAGTTTGGCGAAAAACCAAAATGAAATTTTTATTAATACAAAATACAGTTGTATTCTCAAAGGTACTTTAGCACTTTAAATAGAGTATGATTATATTTAATGTTACAAACTCTAACGTCTCTAATCTAAATTTTATCATTTTTGATTAAAAACTGTAATCAAATCTTGTAAATAATTTTGACAAAAAAAAGTTAAATCAGCAAGTGAATTAAAAACAATCATGAAATAAGACACTTTTTCAATTGAAGCGAATTTGAATGCATACGAAAATTTATTTTCACATAAAAATTTGTCATGTAAGGAATTCCGTAGATAGTTTTCTATCCATCCAAGCTCCTTTCTCGCAAAATCGTTTATAGTCACAGGGTATATAAGATCTAGAACTCTCAGCTACAAGACTCTCGAAACTAAATCCGCTTGACATATTTAAACCCATTTCCTTTAGATTTCTGATTGACAAACGAATTGCGATTTTAAAGCTTCACTTATTACTCGACATTTTTATCTGTCCTTTATAATGCAAATCGACGATTGTGATTAACCAAATTGTTCATTCTGCAATTCCAATCGAACGAGCGGAAATTTGTTGTACTGAATGCAACAAGGAGCATGTCCCTTAACTGCTTATCATTTGTTTGATCTAAGAAATAAATACGCCAATTGTTGGTAATAATAAATTAAATACGTTTCAATTATTTCTTAGTCTCAACAAATATAATAATAATAAGTTTTTCGAGAAAACGTAAAAAAGTATGATATATTATATATAACAATATGACTTCTCTTAAATCGTTTGTTCTGCTGTATAAATCAATTATCCGGTAACACGAGAATTCATTGTTACCATGGAATAAAAATCTACACCTTGGCCTGTTATGACGAAATTATACAATCATATTTCTTACATTTATAACGCTCGCGTAAAATGAAATTGTCAAACTTTATTCATCCAAATGAAGAAATAATAAAGTCGTATATTTGCACTGTTTTTTGCTTATTTTGACTCTTTTAATATACTTGTCGTTTCATGTAAAAATTAATTCAGAATATTTTGATGTCTTAGAAGTAGAAAAATTGTTTACTGAATGTCGTGTCATAGTAATGAAACAAAAAATTACAGATAAAGGTGAAATGTTTTTATAAACCACTTTCAGTGACAAGATTGTTGAAAAAGGCTATGAAATTCACGCTAAAATTCATTATGCTCGCTTGCGTAATTGCAAAGCCAGTGTGCCTCAAAATCAATCAACATTCTTATAGTTTAAGTATAGAATGAAATTATATTGAACTTGTAAAAGTTTCAAGTGCTATAATTGCTGAAACAGGCTACACAATGCATAAGATCCAGTATGACATAGCGAAAAAGTTACCATGTAGAGTTGAGCTATTAATTAGGTTTTGAAGTAGGTGGACGTCGAGGTTAATTGAATTACTAATAAAAAGTTCGCGAAACAAAAAGTATTTTTTTTCTAAGTGAATTTCATAAAACAATCTTTTTTTATTTTTTATAAAGGTTTTCATGTTAAACTGCTCAATTTTCTGAAAAAAAGCCAACCGGTTTTTACCAATTCAAAAAGAATTTATTCGATCATAATGAAAAAAAAACATTAAAATTGGCAAAAATATTGTTAAATCAACTAGTTTACTTTGTTGATTTGATTTAGTTCAGAATGTTCCTATATATTAAACATTTATTTATGAATGTGGTATTAAACTTTGTTATTTCAATTACAAACAATAATTCATAATATCATAAATATTTTCAATACAATATTACTTTTTATAATATTGCAAAATGTACGACTCAATGTTGGTAATGCAATAATTGTATAATCTACTCATCACCAAACGATAATATAGAATTCATTTCTACCTAATATTAATGTGTGATCAATTGAAATTAGTCATTGGAATTTAAAATTTGGTAATAATATGTAAATATTTTCTCCAAAACAGACGCATTAACTACATTTACATAATTAATCTAACGAAAGTTTGGCTATATGAAAAAACGCCTAAACAATTTATAGGGGAAGTCTAGTCTTCTTCTTGACTCTTGTTCGTTTACAAGATATCATATACAATGTTATGTATTTAAATAAAGTAAAGAATAAATTGTTAGCTCCTCGGAACTAACAGAAGCAATTTCAAAAATTTTTGACAAATTTGCTCAAATTTGATAAAAAATTTTTTGAGTTATCATGTACGGAGTAATAAAAAATATGGTTTTGTATAAATCGCATTTAAAGTCCAGAGATAACGCCCGCCTGTTATAGGTGGGCTTGTCTGAGTGATGTAACTTTTTATTCACATTTATTATGAATCTAAATCCTTAGAAATGTATATCCTAGACATTGATTATTTTTCAAATCAAATAAGTATGTATGGTCATTTTATGTATGTGAATAATTCAATCGCCGTTGAAACAGCTCTCAATAAAATTTCACATAAACCTCTTAGGGCAATGATTATTTTAGTGTGGAGCTATATATTAAACCAGTTGCACTAAACTAAGTGTGATCAGATTGAATGCCTTAAATAAATTGATATTCAAAATAAGAAGCAATAAAAATGTTTGTTGGCATACAATTCAATTCGTACTGTTAAGAAAGCTTGTTAGTTAAAATCTAACACCATTGAAACACAAGTTGCACTTGATTATGTTGAAAACATTTTTGTTTCATTAACTGAAATGAGATATGCATTGTGCTCTAACTTCAGATTATATTGTGTACTTGACACTCAGTACATTCAGTTCATAGACCTCAGCATGAAATATTGTTCAATCAATATATTACTTGAAATTTGAATTATTTATTTTGAAAGTTTTGATATACACAGAAAACTGTCGGAGTTTTGTGCTGAAATAGTTTTTCATATTCAGTGCCAAGACGTTCGGAAAAGTTCAATAAAAAGATAATTTAGAATTTATACTTCGATAAATCGGTTCTAGCTTATTGATTTTCATTTTGCAACTACAGTTAACCACAAAACGTTCAGCAAGTTAACACAATACCTATTTAAGTGTTGAGAAAACGCAAACTGCACGTTAATGAAAGTGAATGAAATATGAAGTACATTATGTCAAAATTCAAACAAAAGCTACGAAAATCAATAAGCCATTACTTCGAGGCACTGCAACAAGAATCAAACATTGATTCACGTGAGCTTTGAGGAACAAGTTGCTCAAATACGATTTCCCTGCAAAGAGTCATTGTTGTTTTACACACAAACCTACTCATTAATACTTTGATTCATTTATACGTTGCTACAGGGATGAAAAATGTGGAAATTGATAAGTACGTTAAAAATAACAATTCAATTAAATTTGCTGCCTAACTTTATCATAATCCGATATTAATATGATGGATCAATGGAAATGAAAGAAAGAAAAAAATTAGAGTACTTTCAAAATCAAAGGATTAATACAAACTGTCGAAAGTTTATTCAAACTTTTAATTAAATTACCAAAAAAAAAAACACTACTGGGCTATGTGAAAATCATATTTTAAAGAGTAAAGTTTTCAAAGAGAAAAAAATGTATCTCAAAATTTTAAATAATTTTCAAATTAACTTTCAATCGGTTTTTCATAACTATCTGGCCCATCATTATGAGCTCACAGAAAGTTGATAATTAAAAATAAAATTTTTATTGAAACCACAAGAAAAACTGATAGATTCGAATGTACATTTGATATTATTTTTTTAGGTTCAACAAGTAATTATTTCTCGTTATCTGTTGGACTGTAACAAGTTACAAATAATTATGCAGCTCACTGAACCAAACTGAGGTAACGAAAATCTAACAATCAGTGATACACAAAACGAGCGTTACAGATCGATAGTTGGATTAGTAAAAAATTGCAATTATTATTACTATTGTAACCGTACTTCTGAAACTGTTTTTATAAAAAAAAAAAAAAAAAAAAAAAAAAGTATAATTAAACTCTTGGATTTGTCGAACAGCGCACTGTTACATAAATAAGATAATCAGGCGAATGGGTTCAGATATTGACGAGACTAGGAATCGCAATTGTGTATGCAAAGTGCAAATGCAACTACTCAATTGTTACAACGAAATCGTTTTATCCAATCGGCATTCTGTTCACCAATGTTGCATTTCCGTAACGTTTTTATTACAAATAACGCTGCATAATATATGATAATTTATTTCATCTTTCATTAATGATGAAACTCAAATTTCAATCTGAATTTGTGAAGAGTCCCGTTTTACACCTACAAAAAAAGCATAAAGAAAAATGTATTCGGCAAACATTTGAAATAAATCAATAACAAAAGTATAATAAGCCCGACTGAAAAATCAATTAGTCTGTATTTTAGTCTTTAGTCTCTAATGGACGAACGGTTGTTGAATCGAGATTCCAAACGACATTAAGTTGCAAATTGTATATTTATCATTGAACATTAACAAGAATATCTTACACATCGATAACGAAGTGTGTTATTAAGCCATTAGGAGGACGAAATCGGTCATATAATCTGCGACGTTTAATATTGAGTCTAAAAATTAAACAATTATTGTCATATCGTACATGCACGAACACGCTAAGTAGTTTATGGCATTTGTGCAAAATCTAAAAAACATACACGTGAGCTGTTAAATCTGACTTGTTTTGTATATACTCGTTTATGACTAATTCAGAAAACTAATTTCGTTGTCAATTGAGTAATCAAATGATTCCCCTATAACAAGATATCAAAAGTTTTGGAACAATTTGGTACTGATAAGCGAATGAGTTTCGCACGCTTAAACTTACATGGGTAAGGCATCCGAAGACGAAATCGAATCAGCTCCATTGGCAAGTTATTGATGACACTTTGTGCTCTATTGAACTCAATCTCAACTCAATAAACAAGAAACAACGCGACATCGCATCAACTGGAACCCTCATTTCAAGGGCTAATTAGTTATGTATGTAAATTATACTTTTAATTGAATAAAATAGGCGTGCCAATGATCGTCACAACCCAGTCAATTGGGGGTCAAAATGCGCCATGTGAAATTTGCGTGCGCACAAGTATATGTTCTCATTATTTCGATGCAGACGAGTGACATTAATGAATTGTTAGCGACAGATTTTGATGGCGGCTTTCGTCGACAAGATATGCGCTAAACAAAACTCGGTATTTTTAAAAAATTGTATCACCGTATTACGGTGTCAATTTAATTAACGCTATGCCAACACAAAAAAGTAAAACCTCAGTCTATATCTGACCATTTCAATTAAAAATGCTGTTTGCACAAGTCGCAACGGAACAACGAAAGCTGTTATTACACAGTAAATGTTGCGCGATTGCTGGCGATGACGATCATAAATATTCCTCTAATTTCAATAGCTAAAAATGAAACAGAAAATATTTGCTCTTTCCCCTGAATACAATTGATATAAAAATTGTTCTCGCGCTGATACTTTTCATTTGAACGTTTTCGCGAGAGATTGATTGAGGTTTACAATTTTATCTCAACTTTTTACGACTGTTTGTTATGGTATTATTTTTATTTTTATGTTAGTTCTTTTTTATTTGTGTATTGAATTTGCTCAAAATTCCTTCTAAAATGATGAAAAATGTGAACATTCAATATTTCAAAAACACAATTTGCTGAATATTACACGTTTCCAGTGTTTCATATTTCAGGAGATATATTGAAATTCGAGAGCTGCAAAAGAATGTGTATTTAATAAATCGGACAAATTGACTGACAATAACCTCGAAATATTTTCGTGACAGCAAGATTGAATAATGATGAGACTGGCTGGCGTGATGAATCGACATTTTTGGAATTAAAAAAATGCATTTTTGCAAAATACCACAACGCTGATGGTAAAACCAATAACGAGAGAAAATATTTCGGTCAACGTATCTGCTGTTTGCGCCACGTTTGAACGACGGTACAATTATTTATATCAATTTGCAACAAATAAGTTAGCGTAGTCCATTAATCATGTTGAACTGATTCATCAAGTTTTTGTTCCAATACAATACCAATAAACGAAAAATGATTAATTTCGCACCAAGATTGATTTGACTGTGCAGATATTTTATTTTTTATTTTGATCGAAAAATTGAATAAATTAGTAAATTTGTTTTTGAATAAAACCTGTTGAGATAAAACGTTTGGTTTCCGAGAATATTTAATAATAAATCAGAATGAAACAGTTGCAAATTTAAAAACTAGGCCAACATTCAGTACGAAAAGAAACACTGCCACATAAATTCGCTTAATTAATACACGTGAACTTTTCATCTGATTCTTTTACGATCGACGTGTTGATTGATTGTACGTGTGTTTTGTTTCATAAAAAATTGATGAACGCAAATATTCTAAAAAATTTGACACTTCATTTGCTAAATGTCAGCTGCCTGTCCGGACACAGCACATGCACGACGAGTCCACAAGTCGACTCATCAACTTTAAACGAATGAGCTTCTAACCAATAACAAAAGCTTTCAAGCTTAATCTGAGAATTAAAACAAAAAACACACACAGTATTTTGTTTCTCAATTTGAAGTCAGACTTGTTATTTTCGTATTATTGTTTGAACCTTCAAGCACCAAAGCCCGACCATGTCACTTAGAATTGAATGAATATTTTTGTGAAATTGAATATTCATTTTTTATTCTTGAAAAATATTTAAAATGTCAACTCATTATAATGTATTATTTATTATTTCATTTTCAAATGCTCTGACTAGGAGCAAAACGAACGAACAGAAATATTTGGTATGTTCAATTAAAACTGAATTATACATACTACGCAGGAGTACAAATTTTATAAAAATGACTTATTTTGTTGAACGATTTTTTGTCATCACTGAACAGTAGGAAATAGTACGTTGTTTAATAAAGCAACAGCGAATCAAAATTCAATATTTGCATTTGAAACGCGTGCGCCTCCGGGGTGAACGGCGCTTGGACGCGCGATATGGCAACATAAAACAACGATAGGTCTCAGGGGCAGTGAAGCGATGTTAGCTGCCAAGCAGGCAGCCAAGCATCTACGGGCATTGAGCCATGAGGAAGAGTGTTCGACTGTAAAACGATGCGCTGTGTGTGAACACCATCACAACTGCACTTCAAAGTCGAACGCAAACTGTGTTGTATTTTCGTATGTCTCTTTGCTACTACGTGCTATAAAGTTACTGAATATTTTGAAATATAGATATCCTATTGGCACTATGCTCTTTAGTTTGCGTATCGTGGCCACCCTTGCCCAACTTTTTTATTGTAACAAGCTTATTTCATGCAAAAAAAAACTTTTTTTTTGCTTTTTTTTACTGTGCCAATCTATTTGTTTGGAAATTCGTTTC
Organism: Trissolcus brochymenae; assembly: GCA_030523145.1. NCBI lineage: Eukaryota > Metazoa > Arthropoda > Insecta > Hymenoptera > Scelionidae > Trissolcus > Trissolcus brochymenae. The sequence goes on from JAQQRF010000386.1 coordinate 54,358, forward strand.
AAAAGATGATTTTAAAAATGTATTCTATACGGTAAAGGTGCTTTTTCTGTCCAAACGTTCTTTTTTTTTCAAACTCTATTTCTGTCTTTGGAACTGAGGTGTCTTAAACGAATCCTCCGTGTTTGCCCCGTGTAATTTGTCAAAATATCAAAGACGAACTTTTAAAGAAGTTCATCAATCGTATCAAATGTCCAGCAGAAGTACAAAATTAAACACCTTCGGGTGAATATGTCAGGATCTGGAAAATGAAGTGCGAGCAGTTGTAACAAAAAGAGATAAGAAATGCGGCTACAACCAACCATTGGGTAATTATAAACGATGCCCGGGAGATATTGGATATGATATGTCATTCAGGGGTAGAGGAGGGAGGGATAAAGTGACTGTCAGTTCAAATGGGTCATTAAGGTTTTTATAGCAGAAAATGTATCTTCAATAATTGGAACGCTCCGATACAGTGACAATGAAATTTCGTCAGAGATATAATGACGACAAGCGTGTGCTCCGATATTAAATTGTAGTTTTCAGTCGACGAAGAAAAGGCACTGCCCATTGTCGTGACAAATTGAAAGTTTTCTCGTTTACGAAAAAAACTGCAATTAAATTAAGCCAATGATTAATTGATCAGATGTAATAATGAATTCGTTAGAGTGATTACTGTAAGTACGTCAGAACGTTCAATGAGCTATTGCTAATTGTATTAGTAATAACCTCGCTTAATTTTTTTATAGTCAATAAAAAAATTTCAAGCGACATTTTTCAACGGATGGATTCTTTATATAGTTAGTGTCTAAAATCGTGCAGTATTAAACATCAATTTACAGAATAAAAATTTGGAACTATGCTTTAACATTGAAAAATTAAATTTTCATATCTTCGATACGCACCGAAATGGTGTAAAAGATTAATTCAAAATTCCAAACAATATAATGTAAATTCGAGTTATTGGATTATTTAAACCATTTAAATAATATATTTTCAACAGATTATTGATATAAAATTGTTTGTCAATAATTGTTGTGACAAATATTTCATAGATTGCAAAATCACAAAACTCACTTTGATGTTCACAGGAAATGGTTGTTAACAAAATACTTTTAATTTTGCCATATTCGTTCTGGCATTAAATGTATGTCCATCAAATTATATTAATTAAAGTTATTCGGAAGTCAAAGAATAGTTCATTGTTACTGCATTTGTGTGTTGGTGTAGAGAAAGGGAACAACATGACAATACGATGTTTTTTACACATAAAGTCACCGGCTGACGGAAACTTGAGGTCTATCCCTCGTTCATTAGCCGCGGTTCAGCGGTCAGTCTGACGTCACCGGATCATCTCTCACTGACCGAGTTAACAACTTGCCAACAAAAATGCGTCGCTCGTTTCAATAGTAATGCATTTGTCCCTACTTCTGTTACGAATGCACTTCAATCCAAACAATTTTCCTCAATCGGTCTCTTTCACTTCGCCGATTTCAACTTATCAAATACTCGCGAGATTACAATTTTTGTTTCTTCCCAAGTTTTCTCGGAACTTTTGCGAAACCGTGCCGCTGGAATTAAAATTGGTTTGAGAAGTTTAAGAAAAAGAGAGAAAAAAAAATGAAACGGAAATTCTAGTATCTGAAAAATCCGAAATTCATTTTGCAATCAGTCTCTGGTTAAATGAAAATTGATACATCATATCGAGTACCAAACTTGATATACTCGACGCTGAACGAAATTATTGAACGCGGATATATAGTTAGGTTCGAAATTAAAGTTAATATCGATTTTCAACTAAATGAAATATTGTATAACAATATTTTTATGTCAAAGAGATCTGACGTATTTTTATGTAGAAACTAAATCTATATTTTTCATGAATCGCTGAAAAAAAAAAATCTCTAGATAACGCTTCAAAAATCACTTTTCGTGAAATTGGCGTTTGATCCTTTACGGACAATTTTGTTTTTCCCCGAACATGATGATGAGTCGAATGTTCGTTTTCTTGGACGAAAAACAAATAATTCTTATTTGCTTTATGTGCTTTTTTCAAATAATGACAAGCTGGAGAGCGTAATTAGTTTTAAACTCGTAAGTTAATTGAAACCAACTCAGTTTTTATTGAGTTTTGCTGCGATCACGACGCAGGTATATTCAACCTTTTAATCAGTTAAGGATAAAACGATATCATTACTCGCTTGTATAGTCGTTTTGTTAACTTGTTTGCACAGTGTAAACTCGATGAAGCAATTTGGGGCGGTTTTTCGAACTAGTGCGAAGTTCAAATGAGTTTCGCGACCAAAAACGAATGAATTCCAAGGACGAAATGTAGGTCATATTTTCGGGAAATTACTAGTGCACTTTTATATTGATACCGAGGTAAACGAAAAATGTAATCGTTTGAACCAATTGAGTTCATACAGTGATTTCAATTAAAACAGAAATTCAACATTATCTCTTTCATAAAAGGTGAAAACAAAATTACCATTATGACCAGTTCCTATATGAATTCGAAATTTGTTCCATGATTTTTGATGAAAATCTTTCGTTGAAGCGTACAATTATTTTGAGAAAAACGAATTGTTTGATCTCAATTATATCTTTAATTGTCGATCTCTATTACATCAGATTCCTGCCTTTTATACAATTCTAAAGAACTCGTCTAACAAAAAGTTCGCTATTATGTGCGAAATCTTTGAAAGCTCTTATAGAATATCATTGGTATGCCAAGCATTAAGAGGAAGGCTCAATCTCACTGATAATTGCAAAAAGACGATTTCTAAGTGAATAATCAACAATTTTCAAACTCGTTTATTAAATAAATAATGTCAGACAATCCTTTGATATTCTTTGCAAAGCAAAACTACTTCAATATCATTAAATTAATTTAACAACTTTTTATCTCAGCGCATCGAGACTTCCCCAACAAATAAATAAATCAATCAAAATGATAATAAAATAATATTACCCTGTATTTTGTGTTACAGCCAGAAAACTGTATTTCGACATACGAGCCTCATGCTTACTGCGTTGTGTACTCTACGACAGATCGGATGTCCGTGCGCGTTGCGGAAGAAGTCCTGCAAATACTTTGGCGCAGCGACCACGTATCAGCAAGAGCTGTGATACTTGTTGGAAACAAAGTCGACCTGGTTCGCAGCCGGGTAGTTTCAACTGAAGGTATGAAGTTCGCGCCACTATACGGCATACAAAATCCTTCACCTTTTTTTTCTCCTCATACTTTTCTATGGAACACATTATATGCCTGAAACATGGGAACATTTTTACGCAAATTAAACGGAAATTTTTTGCGTCTGTGAAAAAATGACGAAAATATCTCATTATCGCGACATGAACTAGCGTTATAATTTTGTTTTATTCATTCTGCCGTAAAAGCCTGCTAAACTCTTCATTTGAACATAATGAGAAAATATAACACACTATACTCTTAAAATAGTTCAAAGAATTGCCTGCTTAGACTTGGAGCGATTTCAAATTTTCATGCCTTAAGAGATAAAGTGATAGCAAATCAAGCAAACTAAGTTCGATCCGCGTGGGTGTATATTATAAAATTAGATCTCACATATTAATCTTTCATCAGAATGTACAGGTTGGACAATGTTGCGAAAATTGTACAAGGAATTTACATTGTCCGTTTTCTAGCATAACTGCTAACTCACGTACAAATAAATATAACGAATTCAAGACTTGCATCACTTAAACAAGTATCAACAAAAAAGCGATTTCATTATACAATTGATTCATATTTTTTAAAAATTAGTCCGCATTAGAAATTGATCTGTTAATGTGAAATATGGAGGTAAATGTAAATTTATATTTTTACTATTTTCAATCGATACACACTTCCATCTTGCATAAATTAAAGAATGTTTCACACTATGCTATATCGCGGTTGTCTAAAAGCCCTTACATGCCCAACTGATGCATAAAATATTGTTAACAAAACATTATCAAGATTTTCCATTTCAAGTCTTAAAGTTTTACAGTAAAAACCAAATCTTGAATATTTTACTCGCGTGGAATAATTATTTTTGGCACCTGTATGATCACTATTTTCAAAGTAGACGTAGAAAATATTCGTGATAAAATATCATTTTTTTCAACGATGGAAAAAAAAACCTTTAAACTAAAATTTTAGTAGTCCAATGACTTTTTGAGGCAGATGAAAATCGTGCAATTGAATCAAATTCCAAGGTTTTGCAATTAACATCAAATTTTTCAGGTACAAATAATTTATACTCGTTAATTATTATATGAAAAGCTCAGCATCCCATTCAAAAGGTTTGTTTGGTGCATAAAGTTTATAACGACTGAGCAAAGTGTATTTCTTGTGCCAGACTATCATTTTTTTGATCTCAATGATAAAACTCAATTCGCGTATTTCTCTCTCGGTAGTTTTATCTTTTTTGTTTATTTGTATGTCTGCTATTGTAATTATGATCGCGATCAAATTGCAGAAATGAAATTTGAACGTTGGTTTGTTGCACGCGATGAGGTATATTTTTACTTATTTTTCTTTTAATAATTAAAATTGGTGAAAAGGAGATGGAAAAAGTAATTCGATGGAAGACAAATAAATATAGAGTGTGAGCCACATCAGAATGTGAAGAATTTAATAAGTAAAGTGAAAGGCAGTTGCAGCTTGACTTAGAGTTTTTGTTAGCCGATAATAACGGAATGAATCGCGGTTGGCAATTACATAATTCACAATATATGACGACGTACCTTTATCACGTGAAGAATTTGACCTTGTAATTTTCATTCCAAAGTTAAATTCATACTTTGATTGTTCCGACGCAAAGATATAATTCAAAAATAAAGTTAGCATTCTTTAAAACAAGTGGAACCAAAAGATGCAAAATACAAAGAAAAAACATAATTTTGTTAACCATCATAGAAATATTTGTTCTGAAGTTTTAATTGAAATATAAAATAACGGCCGTTTTCAAATCACTTGGACGCAGAATTGAAGAATTATTGTCAAAATTGAAACTTTAATTATAAATTTGAATTCCATAATTATAGAACGTCAGCAATAGGTTGGCAGCGTAAATTTTGTTTACAACAAAAAACATCGCAGGGAAAACAAACTTTGTCTAAACTTCCGCAGTTTCAAACAAATTGAAATGCAGAACCTTGAAACATAGCATATCCTATATATACTAATTATTAAATTCACAGTGAATCTGATCCGCTATTGAGAACTTGACACAATTCAAAGAAATTACCTCACCAATATTTTTTTAATGAGAAAACGAAAATTGTTAATTGATTGCTTTGATTGTTGTAGAGGGGAAATCGATGGCAATATCGTTTGACTGCAAGTTCATCGAAACTTCAGTTGGGATAAACCACAACGTGGACGAGCTGTTGGTCGGGCTGCTAACACAGATTCGGCTGAAACTGGAGAACCCAGAACGTACGCGTGATCTGTTTCGCAAGAGGTCTCGCAAGAATCGAAGCAAGTCGCCCCTGGGGTCTTGTTCGGAGAACAACTCGCCAAAGAAGTATCGCGGCAGCCGCACCAGCGCGAGTCTCAAAGTCCGCAGTCTTTTGGGTAAAGTCTGGGCGAGGGACAGTAAGTCGAAAAGCTGTGAAAATTTACACGTGCTTTAAAGCGTGACACAAGACTGATCGGCCGTCGTGCCGAAACATTTGAATCATAAGGCAAATATATCGTTGTACGATTCTGGCAAATCGCTTAAGATTTGTTTCAAAGTCGTCTGACCTTTAATCGACCCTCATTCATTTCTTTTTGTAACATTTTGTACGTGAAGTTACATAATAAGGTTGATACAAATTTAAGCTTAATTTGTAAATGAAACACTACGTAAAGGAAAATAAAAAATAGTCGTGCTTTTATTTTTTCCACGAGACTAATTCAAATTTCGTATGTATCATTATATAGTTTGGAAGTTGATTAAATCATTGGAGACATGCAAACATACCAAGCACGGTGTTCTTTATTTCACTATTATACAAGGACTCAACTATTTGGTTTTTCGCTCGTTTATTTGTTTGCATTCAAGTTAATGTCTAAAATAAATAAAGTGTTGATGCGAATCGCAGTAAATGCGCAATTAGATAACGCATGATTTTTACATTGCTCGTGTGTAAATATGTAATTTAACACTGCAGACCAACTGTTATGTAACTACGCGTTTAATTCCTATTATTAAACAAATATTCGAATCGCCAATTAAATTCTGTGTAATGTGAGCATTCTCATCTGTAAATACCGAATCAAGTTACTTCGACAGAAAAACAATCAAATAAAGATAATTGCAGTGAGATATCTAATTAGTTGTTTACGGATCAATTGTCGACAAATTTGATGTTTGATTATCAATTGTTTGTACGAGAAATTCAAAGTTGATCAATGTTATCCTGAACGAACTAAACGACGATGACTAAAAAAAGGAGTATTTTCTCGCGTGTGTGGAGACAATGTCGCACTATGATGCATCCCTCAACTATGATTCCGTGCATCGTTAATCCTACCGAGTAGTTATATAATTACTTCTCGGCTAATGCGACGCGAAAGTTGGTGATGTTACTTCGCGTGAATCAAAGTTTCCAAACCATCATTAATTTATGACTAAGTGATACCCAATTTTCGAACCAATTTTGTTTTCTACCGTTTTGATACTTAGGCTTTTTCATTTCAAAATGTGTTACAGTCGATTCAAATTCTTTTACACGCAGACTTTTATTTATGTTGGAACAAATTTAAATAAAATCCATAACGTGTGGTTTGTGCTTCAATCTAATTTTTGTCGTTGGTTCAATTTAGTTCGAAATACGGTTGTTTAATCGGTGTTGCAAGTAGCATTACTCCGCGTGCAGCACGGCGCGCACTTCTCATAAATTATTAAACCGTACGTGCAAAAACAATTAAGCGCAGATAAGCCTATGCGAATTAGCGTTACGTCGGAGGAACACTTCCATTTCACATGACTCCACCATACTAAGTCGCTCAACTTCGGTCGTATTAGATCTGGTTTAACTTTCAGTTTTGGAGACTGTATCAAAGTTTCGAGCACGGGATGAATAACTTTTTCACGTAACATATCAAACGCGAATTTTAACTTTGCCTTCCATGTTTTCAAAATATCATTAAACATAACAACAAAAATTGCATATTTATGAACACTGTTTATACGCTTGGATTCATTTTTTCGAAGAAAATTGTACCACGTGATTGCAAATTTCTGGCTTTCCATCGAACATATGTTCTATTTCACTGTTACATATTTTATTTTACTTTCGTCGAATCAAACATTTACATTATATTTATTTGAAATAAATCTTACAGCGTGTATCGGCTGTATAATCAATAATATTTCATCCGCTGCTCTTTTTCCGCCAAAACGAACGAGTAAACAAAATTAGTGAAAAAAACAAACAAACAAACATTTACCTGCCTTAACTTCAGGGCATTTTTTCTATCGTGCCTTTGGTTTTTTGTTATTAAACAAAATATTCTGGTAAGCGGAAAAGCTTGATTTAAAGAAGGCTGGAAAAAGCGCTGCAACAAAAAATGGCATAATCAATTTGCACGTCACGAGCATCGTTGCAAACCAACGGTCGGTCGAAACTAGTGCCATTAGTAATTTTGCAATGAAAATTGACACTACGTCTGCTCGACGTTAATCGATAGTCCGCGTTCGAGCATTCGTTGCGCGATACACGTTTCCTCCATCATAATAGTCGAAAAGAATGACAAACTATTGATACGAAATGCATAATCAAAATAAACATTTACACAGATTGTCAAAATGTTAGCTTATTACCAGCATGCTCTATACTTTATTTTAATATGACTTCTTCCTGTGCTTCAACTTTGACCACAAAACTGTTTTAACGGCTCTCTAGTCATTTAGAGACATCCATAAGGCGTAAACATGTTCGGTAAATTTATATAGACTCGTTACATCATCAAAAAGTTTCATCAGTTTTGTCTCTAAAGGACGTATCAGGGAACAGGATTGTTCAATTTTTAAATTATGATAAGAAATGCATGTATACTGAAATGACTGAAAAAGTTTATTTAATTTGATTTGAGTCTCAACATTTACTGATCATTTTTACATCTTGTTAGGCGAGCCAATGCACATTCCGTCAGAAATTGAGAAAACAGTGCAAATTTTACAAATTGAAGTGTCCAAATGAAAATTGTTAAATTGAAATATAAAATGGAACAAAAGAAAATTGTATTAGTCGAAATGAGATTGTCGCGTAGTGTAAAAAAACCAGTGAAATTAGAATAGATTTCGAAATTTAAAACTGATGAAAGGAAATGAGAATACAAAATGAAAATATTTTTAATGGCGTTATTATGAAAATTGATATGATAATTGTATCAGTGAGAATGATATTGAAAGTCGTTGCATTATAGGATATGAAATATGATTGGCCAATGCGCTAAGGAGTACTGATATAGCAGAATTTGCGAAAATTTACACGGTGTCTTAAGTTTTCTTAAGTCGACTTATGATTTATTGAGAGCGAACAGAACGGGCGGCCGAAGTGCACTTCGCGAGTTCAGCGAAGTGACGTGCGTGCAATCGCCAATTGGTATAGATTATTTCCTGCAAGTTCGATGAATAAAGATTATGCGAGGCCGAGAACTCGTGCGGCACATAAAATCCAATGTGTAAATAGCAGACAAACTAACAAAAGTATATATATCTGTCAGAGGAACAATATATTTTTCGTCCCTGATATTGAAAAGATTTCTTTGGGTCATTAAATCGATACCATTTTACGAGGCAAGTTTCTAAGGTAAAACACATTCAGAAAAGTTTAAACATTGAAATGATAGATGTTTGAAAGTAACTCTGAAAGATACATTTAACGGCTCAAATAATTCTCTTGACCCCCTCCCTTAATTTAGTTTAAATGAAATATTTTTTTACATGGTCTACAACAGCACACACTGGGAAATTAAATTCATCGCGATTTTGACCAATCAATTATTCACAACCGTTCTCGAGGTGCGGCAAGAATGAAATCAATTTGACAAAGAAAACTGTAATAATAAAAATTTGATTGGATAGTCCATGCTGAAAGGTCAAAAACTAAAACGAGATCGTGAAACGAGTAGGTATATAATATAAGCGAATTCGTGTACTCGAGTTTGATTGAAAATTAGAGCTGAATTCGCAACGAGGCTGAGAAACGACTTTGACAAACTTGAAATTACATACAACACCGTAAACAAGATTTAAATATGAATTAATTTTCTCAGTGGAATAGTCTTCGAAGGAGGTATTAGTTAATGCAGTGTGATAAGACTTATTTTCGTCGGACACCTTAAGTCGACTTAAGAAGTTACATCCGACCAATGACGATGAATAAAAAAAAAATCTGTCGTCAAAAAAGTTCTAAGCAAACAAATAGAATCTTTCGCCTAGAATTCGCCTTTCTGAATCTACACACTTGAAAAATTGATTGAATTATAAGTAACTTTCGAAAAACATTGTCTGACGCAGATTCAATATTCTAGTCACACACTTTTCAAGTATTTTACAGTGACAACACACATTTGGATGAAAACTCTGTGAAAAATGGTGCTATAGAACAATCCTGATATATTTATACTTCAATGAGAAGTTTGAAATAGTTGTATCTGAAGGTAAAGTTAGTCACCCGACCTATTTTTGTATTATTTCGAATAATGGCTACTAAAGTAACACAAATACATACAAACTTGTACACATGAACGCGCATACACACATACAACAAATACTTAAGATAAAGTATTCGTCTTTCCGAATTACACAAAACAAGCGTTCGAAGACATTATCAATTACTGTGACTATAAAGATAATAATATCTGTATATTTATGTGATTATAATTGGTTACGATGAGATAAGTAATATTAGCGAGCGAACTGGCTGAAACGCGGCGGTCCCACGAGTCGCTGAACGATGATCTGCCAATGCTGCCACCTACGTGAACACGTTAGTTAGTTTGTCGGTCCCCAACACCAGAAACGAGTGTATCAAAACTCATTTTTGTATTCGATCGCGTTTCAGCTGGTATTCACCTCCTCAAGTATAATACATGTTTTAATACCATATATTTGTAAACTAAATTAATCATTGACAGTGTAACTTCATGCGAGTAGACGAGTGTTTCAGCAAGAAAAAAATTCAACACGACGACTTTTTTTAATTTTTTTTTCTATGCCAAATCTCTCTTTCTATTTCTCTCTCTCTCTCTCTCTCTCTCTCTCTCTCTCTCTCTCTCTCTCTCTCTCTCTCTCTCTCTCTCTCTCTCTCTCTCTCTCTCTCTCTCTCTTCTTGCAAGCAAAGATTTTCTAGAATATAACACAATTACATGGATTTCATTTCGAATATTTATTGAAGGGAACAATTAAGTGACATTGCTCGCAAAGCCAATTATACAAACGAAATTTTGGCACCGGCAAATCAAAAATATTGACATCGTAATTTTGATGAAATTTTGTAACAAATTTTCACCAGCCAGATTTCATTCAATCGATTCAACAAACGCGATTGCCATCAGCGAGCCGTTAAAATCGCCAAGGGAACAGAAAACGAAAATAAAAAATCCAGATGTCGAATTAAGTAACGAGCTTCGCAAAACCGCACTGGTGCAACGTGTACAAAGTTTTTACTTTGAAAAAAGTGTTTTTTTCTGGAATACAAGAGGGTTCATTCCTTCCAACTCGTGTTGATTTTGGAACCGACTGTTTGGCGCAAGATTTTCGAACCGATGAAAATAATACATTTGTAGCGGTAGGGCACGTGATTTCAAGAGGGGTAAATTGTAAGAAACTTTTTATGCTATTATAGTCGAAAAATTTCTAGATTGAACAACAAAAATGTTATTTTTTTGGTTACGCCAACCAAGGGTCTACTGTCTCATTGCTGCCATGTAGACTTTGGTTTCTGCAATTCCAAATGCAAACCTTCAAATTGTCGAAGCCAAAGATAACCATTGTGCATGGTTAAAATTAGCGATTTGGTTCGAATATAAAACTTGTATAATATTTTTTAGCGATAGCGAATGATAAGATAAACGAATCGGGTACACGTTCAACTTGTTCGTTAGAAAATTAGAATAAAAACCGCAATTCGCACATTTAATACTGTTCTTCCTTTTATAACAAAAAAATTTCTTTTTAATAATCAGACATTTTACAACAATTGAAATATTTTGTTGAAGGGTTTTTTTAGAGCATCGACGAATTGTATAACAATTGTACTGTTCAGTTGAAGCGTTTTCTTTAGAGATTCGACGAAAATTATGGAACGCGATTAAAAAAAAGAAACGTAAAAGCGTTTTTCGTTGATAATCAAGTAGTGCCGAAGTTTTTAAACGTAATCTATTTGTATTTAACGTGTACTCTTCTCGATGGTTTTTAAACGTAAATTTAAACAAGACGTCCGTAATTCAAAATCAGTAATTATGGAGCTTGTATTTAATGAAGGTTTATATGTGTGGTCATTATTTAACAGACCGTATGACAGATACATCATGGAGTCGTTGACGAAGTGATCAGTCTATTGAATGCTGTTCTTTTATGATTTACATGATTTATGATCTCTTTTATCAGGATGAAAAAAACGCGCAATATACATATGTAAATCATTATTTTTTGCGTTACTTTCAAAATTGCGCGCTTCAAAAGCACGCAAATACGTGACTTGTAATAATTCATATATATATTTACTTACACACATATATATGATATATATGGAAATTCATCAATTGTAAAAATTGTCGCGGATATTATATGAAAAGAACTGGATTAATAAATGGTTATTAAACGAGTTATCGTTGTTCTTATTCCTCTTTCTCCTTTGATTTAGTTTCGCATAAGTTTGAAATACGTATTCAGAAAATATAATTTCCAATTCCTGTTTTATTAATAACAATTAAAAAATTTGTTATGGACTAAATTTGCATTTAACATTTTGAATGACAATTTATGAACAAAGTAAATCGGAATATCATAGATTTATAATGAATACTATAAATCGCTCAAATCGTCAAATTATACTCTCTAATACTCTGTTAATTAAATCATAGCTAGCATTAAATCAATTACAATATCTGCGCACAGAATAAACGCACCAAAAGATGGATTTTGATTTATTTTTATTGCTCGAACATACGATAACATGTACTTATCCTGCTTCGATTCCTGAGACTTAATCAGCGGTAAATGATACCGCGCGATGTAACGCGATTTGTTCCAATCGCAAAGCCTGCTGATCATTTAATCAAGTTCGTAAAATTTGATTAATGCCGATGGAATATTGATTAAGGTAATAAAGTTATCACATCGCATATACATTTCAATATTGAAACGTCTATTTGGCCCAGAATTGTTCCACTTTTAATCTGAAGATTTCCTCTTCTTTCTCTTTCTTATATTTATAACAACGGCTTAAACTGCGCTGAAAGATCAAAAATAGTTTGTGCCAATCTCACGATAACAAAAAAGTGGCATTCTTCCCAAAATCCCTGTGAGTATAATGAAAAAATTTAAACAGCAAAAATGTGTTGCATTTTTAAGAGCATCGTTTCACCAAAGGCTTTGCTTTGACAAAAAAATTTAATTCTCATGTTATTTATTTGGCGAGCGCTGTTCACAAATAAAAGGAACAGAGTTGTCGGTTCAAAAACAGGCCGTCTCTCACAGTTGATGCGAGTTTTTTTATTGTTTTAAAGCTACAAACCAACATCAAAACTCTCACCTGTAATAATTTGCTTGGTTTAAATGCTACTATTCAACTCAAAAATTTGTTCATGCATAAAGGTCTTTTCTTTTGTAACAAAATGTATAGCTATAAACTGAGAGATGTGTGAATAGAGTTTTGTTGAAGCTAACATCTCTCGAGTGGATCCTGAAACAATCGTTTTATTATTAGATATTGGTGAATGAATTGTGTTGCTTTTTTTTGTCAAAGAACAATGTTGTTTCATTTTCGCGCCAACGAGAGTTTTTTTCGTTTATTTTTGTTCGAGTATTTTATGAAAGAAAAGTAAATGTGATAAATTTTTTTTTCAGCGACGAAACTCTGATTTGCCAGATAAAACAGACACTCGGATGGGCATGAACGCGAAATGGAAAAGTACTTGTGTCTGGAGTACTGTGCGTACTAGAAGATTGAAAGAGGAAAAAACAAGAAATTTTAAATAAACTGATCATGTGAATTACTACAAAAAAATCAACACCGAAATATTTTTTGTTAATTTTTAAGAGAATATTATTTAACGTCTTGAATTTTGAATATGATCAATCAGAATCAAATTGATTAAAAAAAAGCAATGTAGAAGTACACTGGTCGAGAGATTATAATATTATAAATATAATATAATAGAATCATATTTGAGTATCTGTTAAGTTTGGACGTTGTTCATGTATATTTGAATGAAATTAATGTATAGACTAAATGAATTGTATATCGCCTAATTAAACTAATATTATGGAACCAATTTTGGAACAACAATATGCATAATTGATGTAGGTGATTGATATTTCATTATATTTTCACTAGTAAACAATAATTTGGAACAATCCTATGAACTAAAAATATTCTAAAAAAATTCAAATTATTTTAATTTCTGTGCTGTAAACAATTTTTTTCAAATATTAAATCTTATTAATGAGCACGAACTGTAGTATGTGTGGATGTTGATGACCATATTTGTGAAACAAATACTATAAATTGTTTATAAATGTAACGAGTATTCTTAACGAGTAATTTTAAAACTATAATCTCAACTTGAATAAGTTCAAATTTTTTGTGTAATTTAATCTATGGAACCAGTTAATTTCAACTTTATATAGAACGTGCTCTGGAAACAAGAGTTTACATTAAAATTGTTTAATCAAATGCGATCGAACTTCTTCATCAAAATGTAAAACTCACGTTCCAATTTCGAAATTCAATCAAATTAGTTTTTTTATGTTTGTCAAAAATAAAAACGTTGATAAAGCTCTGAAAACCGGGCTTCATTCAAAAATTAATCTCTTTCTAAAGAGAAAATATTTAACGAATTCTGATGATGCATATGTTTATTCTATACAAATATGTTGTCATACAAATTTTAGAAAATCTTTTCTAAGACAAATTATCTAGTTAGGAAAAAAATCTCATTTCATCTGCATTTCACAATCAAAACTCAAATGAAGCGATAACTGTTGCATCTGAGAGATTTAAGCCTCCGTAGATTCTTGCTGCTCAAATTTGGGATACTTAGCAGTGACCTCTGACCACATGGTTCGTCCGTTGGCTAAATTTTTCACAACCTCTGGTAATTCATCCAACTAAAACGATAAAAAATTTGTATGAAGAGAATCAATAAAAGCAAAAGCGCAACGTCTGCTTATCAGTTCGATACTACTTACGTTTATTCGTACTTGTTCCATGCTGTCTCGTTCACGAAGAGTTACGCTGTGAGGGACTTTAAGCGTATCAAAGTCTATAGTAATGCCAAACGGGATAGCGATTTCATCTGTTCTCGAATATCTGCGACCAATGCTACCCGAGGAGTCATCCACTTTGTGCGATATGTCCACCCGTGTCAGCTTTTGAGCTAAAATAATGAAATGTGTCTCATTACTTCAATATGTGTCAGTCGTTTGCAATTTAACAGAAATATTGGCTCGTAAATTATTTGCTAACGATAAAGCATGTCAAAGAGCTGGAAAGAAAGTTACAACTTTTGACGGTGAAGTATTCTTTATCGGAAACTTGTCTAAAGTATAATATTATACTTTTTATTATTCAGTTCAAGCAGAAAATCATTTATCTAAATTTTCTACTTTTTACTTTTAAATTTAACGATTTTGATTGTATCATAAAAAGTCGTAAACATTTTATTTTTCCACCATATAACTGATACTTGACAATAAAAAAAAACATTTTTCCTTCAAACTCGCTTTTTTGAAAACTTCGCGACAACTTTTTAAAATGACTTAAAAGATTGTATAACCATGGAGTAAACTTACACAATTCTTTAACAAATGGAACAAACTCAGCGTTGCCACTGAGTGGCAGGACAGAACATTTTAACGGTGCCACTATCGGTGGCAGCGTGAAAAATCTCCTCTGTTCATCTCCTTCCCTTGTTTTGAAATTGTGCTCGAAAAGAGCATACATAATTCTTCCAATGCCAAATGACGGCTCAATCACAGACGGAATGATTTCCTCCACATGAACGGTTTTAGTCCCTCTGCTGACAGTCAACATATCTTTTGTTATCTCCACCTTGGAGCCGTTATCCAGCGCCATCTCGTACGGCTCTCCAATCTCAAACCTGGTCTCCATCTCTTTGATTTTGCTTTCGTCCATTACCTGGAGAGCATCCAAGACCGTCTTTGCTTCTTTTTTGAAAGTTTTTCCAATGACTGGACGGTTGGGCACGCATTCACAAATGTTGACAGTGACGGGCTGGGGTAATTTTTTCACCACTACGAGTTTGACCCCGGTAGCTTTTGCATGCTGGCCTAAATCGTAGGCTGACCGGTCTGCGCAGCCTACACATTCAATCCAGCCATAGGAAGTGAGACATTCTGCGTCCCAACAGTCGCAAGCATAATGAGCCATCTCGTTGCTCATGTGCTGGCGGAAGCGGAGCTTGTTGGGATTGATTCCCACTTTGAGTAAAAACATCTGAATCCTGGCCATGAAGTATCCAAGAGTTTCGTTTGCTACCAAACCGCTGTCTACCGCCTCGCCGATCTTTACCCACTGTGCACTTTTGCCCTCCATCTGGTTACAAGCGGAGTACAACAGCATCTTTGTGTTTCGCACGCTTTCGAATTTGTCATGGCGCTTATCCGATGGGTCGCAAAAGTGTTCGATCTCAGCCATTGTGAATTCACGGACCCTGATCAGTCCGGAACGAGGTGAGATTTCGTTACGAAAAGCGTTACCGATCTGAGCTGCTGCAAAGGGCAGGCGTTCCTGATTGAATTCCAAGAGGCGCTTGAAATTCACAAAGATGCCCTGAGCTGTCTCGGGCCGAAGGAAACCTTTGATCAAACCAGTCGGGCCAATTTGGGTCCCAAACATCAGATTAAACTCCATCGGTTCGGTCAGATCGTTGCCAGAAATAGGTGACTTCATGTTATATTTTTTCATTACAGTGTGCATCTCGTCTTTAGTCATACCGTCGAGTTTCACAACAATGTCCTGGCACTCGGCACGCACAGAGTCTTCCGTCTTTTTGTCGGCGCTTATTTTCTCCAGATGAGATTTGATCAAGTGATCTAGACGGAAACATTCGCCATTTTTCACGTCCTTCACCATCAGATCTGCGAAACGGTCAACGTGTCCGGAGGCTTTTAAAACTGGTTCCGGAGTGAGTATGGAGCAATCCACCTCGAGCATCTGTTCCTCCAGGACGAAAAAGCTTCGCCATGCGCTCAGAAGATTTGATTTCAGAGCACATCCCATAGGGCCGAAATCGTATTGGCCGGTTATTCCTCCGTAGATTGCAAACGATTGGTCAAAGAAAAACCGACGCTTCAGAAGATCTTCCATCCGAGCGCGATCAAATGTTGCCGAGTCAGGAACAAAGGACAATTCTTTGTCTTCAAGAATTTTTTTGCGTAGCTTTAATTCGGCAACGGCTTTTTTGACGTCCAATTCTGGAGCACCATTCTTTTTCAAGTCTCGCACAAGGTCGCCCTAACAAATAATATCTATCAGTAAGGATAATTAAAATAACACACTGCATATATTTTCACATTTAAAAATTAATTCCTGATTTCTTAATTAAAATGTTTTACTTTTCAGAAACCATCAATCCTATCGAACAAACGAGAAATAAGCAATTACAAAACGAATGAATAAAAATGAAGTATAACAAAAACTGAGAGCAATTGAAAATAAATTAAAAATGTGTAACATTCCAAACTAAAATCAGTTGCATTCCCAACAGCTTTCGTTAGTAGCATTAAAATAAAAATATTAAATTAAACAATATTTCTACCAAGAAATCAATTTTTACAATATGGTCAGTTTGATGTTACCGTGGTATATTGTTACAATATCCTTCCAGCATATGCCAATTTTTTACCTGTTCTTTTACTTTAGCTCTCAAAGGAGCGAGCACTGTTTCAACCTCCGGGTCTGACATCGCAACAAAATAGTTTAATTTTATTTTTCGATCCTTTTTGTTTGTACCCCACTTTGACAGATCCAACAATTGAGGACTGGTCGACAACCTGCAACAGCTCAGCACTGCCGGAAACACGCGTGTTGTAGCTAACCTATACAGGTTTGTTCCAGTGTGCACTAATATTCGCATTCCCTTCACCTAGAATGCAGTCGAGCACTTTTCGTGACGTCAGTATACGAAATATACAGAATCAGCACTCATTCCTTTCATTTCTTCTTAATTTGAAAGTGTTATTCAGTGTTTGCTGATATTCTTAACATCCATCCTTTTAAACCGATAACAGCGCCACCTGAGTTATAATAAAAAAAGTCTTAAAAATATTTTTTCTTTTAATAAACAATCTAAACAATTCTTTCAGTTATATTTTAAAAAGTATTTTGATATTGTTCAAATTAAACAATTTATAATTTTGTTTTAATTTTCAATACTTACCATCTGTTAATAAACACTTATCGACTGCTAAAAACTGGTAAATGACAACAAAATTGGCTTATCGGATGGTATGATGATAGTTCTGAATTACCGACGACGTAAGTGCTCAGATTTAGATTTTAGATTAAAAGGAATGGAGTGATTGTGATTATAAGAATCATTTTTGTTTAAAAAACACCGGAATTAATTTGACAGCTCTCAAATAGTGGTTTGCTGATCAAAAAAAAGGTCATGTCAAATTTACTGAATGGTGCTTTGTTAAAAAGCAATCAACTGTTGGCGAAAATCAAACCATGCAGTATAGGTTAGTTATCATTTATAGTTCATACAAATTTATACCATGTAAATTGTAATTCTAGTAGTACATTTCATGTATACATTTAAAAATGAATATACATTTCGGAAAAATAGTCCCATCTATTTGGTAGGGAAATTTATGTATTTTGCATCTCATCTTGTTGCAGACATTGTTAGAGGTGCAGCTAAAAAGAGCAGATCATCTACACAAAATAGTGGCAACAGTAAAGCAAAACATCGAACGTGGAAAGTCGGTGACGGCGGCCACTGCCACAGTGGCCAAATTTTAGTTACACAAAATTGGACACGATTTCATCCTGGTTTGAATGTAATACTTTGACTTTTAATTATCAAACGTTAATACATATCAACTGAATTAAATCAATAATTTCAATTTGCGGTATAGGTTATTATGGGAAGAAATGGCACATTAAATGCTCTTGAAACAGGGAAAGTTGTGGTAACAGCCGAGTTGACTAATCCTAAATGGGACCACACCTGGATTCAGGCAAACTATGCTGACAGAGAAGGCCAACCAATTTATAAAAAATATTTTAATGTTATACCTGAAAAAGAGCATCTTAGGTTCAAGTTGAAAGATACAAATTAAACATTGATATAGTATGATTAAGTGTTTTTATTAAGAATTTATATATCCCTGAACATCAGATATGATACAAACATGATTAGAATTTACATAAAAAAACTTTTTTTATAAAATTGTAAAGAATTTAGTTATACAATGCTAGATTCAGCCCACTGGAAAGACTGATAGTTAATCGTTGAACCATCTTCTGACCGATACGCTAAGACTAAAGTTTTTCGTACATGGCATGCAACGCGACATTGGGCTATCAAATCTATGGGATTCATTTTTTCTTTCCTGTCTTGACAGTTGACTATAAATAACGCATGATACATGATGGGATCACCTGAAAATAAATTTTACTTCATTTATGAATTATCCAATGTTTTTGTCATGTAAACTAATGACAATTTCTTCAATCTTTAGAATTCATCCAAAATACCTGGATAAACTAAAAAGTCACCGCCAAATTTATCTCCTGAAGTTACATAGTATCCTTGTTTCCAAAGGTCGTCAAAAACAGCGAACTTAAGGTCTTGCTCGTCATTTAGAGGATAATTTAATTCAGCTTTGACAACATCTTCTTGTTTTGCCCACGGATATACTGAATGAGTTTGAACTAACGCATCATTTTTTTCTAATTCCGGCAACTTTGCAATTTCTTCCTCTAATATGACTTCTTCGTCGACTTGAATTTTTTCCAGTGCCTCTTTTGTCTTGTCATCTATTTTCTTTCTCATTTTTTTCTTGCTTCTATCCAAGCCTAGCAATTTTCTTTTTTTACCTTCTACAATTTTTCCCATCATGTTGATAACCTGAAAAAAGAAACGGTGCTAGAAAAATCTTACACCATCGCTTAATTTTGAAAATCAATGCTAAGTTAATTATTACCTGCTTGACTCTGTTTTCTTTCAGACAATTTTTCTGTTCTTCGTAAAGTTTTTCTCTGTACTCCAGAAAAGCTTTTTTCACAGATTCGTCTGGTTCGTTGTTTAAATGTGGATATTCAATCAATCTTACGATGTTGTTGTTTAATAGTAATTTCGCCTCTTCGTGCATCAAAAGCAAAGGCAAACCTTTCATTGCCTGTTGAGTTTGCTTTGGTAAACATCCTACCAAATCACCGATTATACGGTACTCTTTTCGCAACGTATACCAATCTGCAATTATTTCATAAACTTGGGAAAAAGTTCATTTTTACTAGAAAATATATATTGCAACAATAATTAAAAAGGGATATGATTTTGATTATTTACTTAATTACTTACCTTCTGCTGTCCAAACGTAGACATTGCCATTTGATAGCACTAGATCAATCATATTGAGCACAGATCAGCTAATATCAAAACAAATATACACAAAAAATATAACCTCACTTCATATTGTTTCGCTCAGAAATGTTTCGTTGAATTTGAACCAGTAAGCAGTGTATGTTAATATTAACAGCATCAGAATTTGAAGATCTCAATTCTAAAATTGCTCTAATCACTGTTTCTTTGATTCAAAAATAAAACATTGAATGTTATAGAGTGCTACATGAAGCTGTGTATTCCAATGTTTTTCAATTTTCACTTTATCGACTGAGAGCTTTTCACAGTACTTCGCAACTTGTAGTTACAACCAACCAAATAGGTGGCGTTTCTGGTATTTCTTTTTTACTAATTTTCTAAACTTGGCTAAAAGTGAAATATTTGGTTAAATGTGATTTGATTTTAATAAAAAAAATACATTTCAGCCTATATCAAAATTTGTCCATTTAAAATACTTATTAGGGTAATTTTGAGATAGGCCCTTTTTTGTCCGGGGTGACGATTTGAAGTTTCATAATTACTTGATTATTTTTATCCCAGTTGATTCTAATCGTATATCAAAAGAATACCAGTCATGAGACTAAAATTCACATTACACCAGATAACATTGATAACATAAACTCAGAAACTTCTTTTCCTTCAGTCTATAAATTGAAACTGTATATAATTCAATTATTTTATTAACATCACACGTCTTAACGTCTTTTGTGGTCTGAAAAATGACTTTGATGTAAAAGAAGAAAATATTTTTTAACGAAAGATCTAATAATAATAGAAAGTTCTAATAGATATTTTTTAACAAAAAAATGTCAAGTATAATGATTTTTTTTAATTCGAAAGAATTTTTGTTTGGAGTGAAGATTGGTCGAATGGAACAGCAGGTTCCAAGGCCTGAGACGTATATTTAAAAAGATAACTGATAAATATAGACTTTGAAGATGCGATATAATAATCAATGGTAAATCAAGTTCCGTTTTCGACATAATAGAGTTAGATTTTGCTATGTCAATGACGAGTTGCTTGAAACTCTGATCCTAGAGCATAGTTCAAGATTCCTGACCATATTGCAATACCTTTCAAGATTCAACAGTTAGACACAGCTGTAAATTTTTAATTTTAATCAATATAAAGTAATTCATATTGAATTTACAATTTGAAGTCAATTCTGTACGCGGAAAATTTTCATCAGAACATAGTTTTCTTCATTTTCGTTGAAGGTGTGAGTAAAAATCGAGATTACAAATTTCGAGTTGATCAATGACGTGAAAAACAGATAAACAATTAACTCAATCCACTCCGGTCCAATGGGAAATATCCTTTCCTAATTGAATCACTTTCGTCGCATGTAATCTAGTTTATACTACTGAAACAAACTTTCCTCGGATCAGTTTCTCTTACAATCAATCATAAAATAAAATTGCACATTCGCCCTCTTATTTCCAATAACACCGTGAAAACTGACATCAATCCAATCGTTTGTTTAATTGTGAAAAAAACTTCTCTCAAAGAAAAATGTTTTTCTCAATTATTCAGCTGGTGCTCGACTACAAAGGCAATAAGTTTAAACATTTAACCAGGGGAACTATTTGAACAGGGGTTTGTACTTTTGATAATACAGTTTTTAAATCTAAAAAATGTGAAAGAGAGGTCGGCCGCAAATGTGAGAGCTACTTGAGAAGAGTTGGGGCTCTCTTTTTCATACATTCATACACACATGAGTTGGCTCTCGCGATGTTTACCGTTTGAGCACTTGGCTCGATAGGTTCCACGTGCTTTTAACTCCTTAGCAAACAATCTTTCTCGTTTGTCGAAGCCTTTGCGCAACGCTTGAAGCGGTTCATTATTCAAAGATCTCACGACACATTGCCCTTCGCACCAAATGAGCTCGCGCAACTCTTCTGCCGTTGCACCGCAGTAGCTAATGAGTCTCTTGTTTTCCAATTAGAACGAATAGTAAAAAGGAAAACCAGAAATAAGCTGGCGAGACAGCCGTCCGTAAACGTGCAAAGTGACTTTACCGTGCAACGCGCTAAAAACGAGAGAAAAACGAAATTCCACTCGAGCTTTTGTGTGGCGAACTTTTCTCCTGTTTATTTATTTCGTGTTTTCTTGTCGTAGACAGTTGTGCAATTACGTTCGTTGACAAATCTCACTCTTGAGTATAAAACAGAAAATTATTGCGCCCTGATTATATATATAATTTTCATCCTCTCATCACATACGTATATGGTTTAAAACTGACCTGATTCAAGTATTTAAAAAATTTTCTTTCTGGTTATTTATATTTTTATCCTTATAATGAATTCATTATGTTTTCGATGTTTATCGAAATAAAGTCTCATCTTTAATATATTGATTTGGCTTTATTTGTGATTGAATTTAAATTTATACTTTTAGCATTGAAAACATAGTTCATTTAAGAAAGAGAAAGTTGATATTCAATTTGTGCAAGGGTTTTTCGTCTGCGGAATTTCAAATTTATTTCTTTTCATTCTCGAACGAATTCTAAGACAACGATAAAATTAATCCGCTACAGATTTTATCTCTTATAATCCAAAGTGAGTAACTACTTTGATCAAGATTAAATCGTTCGAAGGTTAAGTGTGTAATTAGATGATTGATCTCATTAACTCCGATTGAAATCAATTTGAGTGTTGAACATCTGTCTGTTAGGAAGAAAAACTTGAACGTTTTATAGACGGATGATCATCATTTTGTCACGTGTAACTTTCGCGTGGACAATCTTTTTGAATGTACGGTAAATTTTGGTGCTGGGTCAAAGTTAGGTTGCAAAATGTTGCCGAATCATGTTATCGAGGTAACTTTTTTTTCTTGCGAAAAGCGCAAGAGAGGGGTTTGTGTTATTTTTTTTTCCTCGAATGAGTCATATCCTTCATTCGTGCTTTCACATAAAGTTGCTCCTTTTTTCTTTCTCGCGCTATTTTTTAGTTTCATAAACTCGAGAAACTAAACTTGTTACCTAAAAGGCATCCTACGAGAGTCGCAGGTACATAACTGAAATAAGCGTTCTTGGCAAACATAGAACGAGTTTTCTGGACAGAAGAGTAAAGTTTGGATGTGGAAGTATGAGAAAACTATCGGAAAGTTTGGGGTGTCGCTGCGGGCTGCACTCTTCTTCTAGCTAAAAGATCTTCACGGACGCATCAGCTCGAGACATTTCGTCTCTTTGGCGCGGAAAAAAGTCATGAGTAGTGTGCCACAGGACAACCGATGAAAAACGACAAATAAATTCGCATTAAAAAAACTCGCGCACATCGTTAACGTGTTTTTCTCGTGACAATTTGAACAAAAAATGTCTCTTCGCTAAATGACGATTTATTTTGAGTCACGAAATTACGGTTATTATTATAAAGTTTTTCTATTGTATTCTATTGTATATTCTATTGTAGTTCTTCTATTTTTCTATTGTTTTTCTATTTTTTATCAGATAACTATCATCAATATTTTGTGACAAATTATTGTGAATTGTTTCTTTAAAAATTATAGTGAATGTTCAGAATGCAACAAAAATTAGAATTATTATTTAATAAGTACTGTTCGCAATAACAGTTAGATCTCTGTCATAAAAATAAAAGTAAATTAAAGTAATTCAATAATTGTTAATAAAAAGTCGTTTTTATAATTTATTTGATTAAAGTCAAACAAGCACTTATTTATTATTATCGAAAACTATAAAACCGGTTATCGAATAAAGTACTTATTATTAATTATTAAGTATTGACTATCATGACTATAATTGATGACGAACTTTTGTTTATTTTTTAATTCAACATGACACCATTCATAATCTTGCGGATTTTGACTGATTTTTCGGATAAGGTTGAGACTTTAAAACGATTAAAGTATGTGAGATTTTGAGGAGAACCGACCTCGATTGAAGAAAAATAGAACAAACTAATTCGCGTATAACAATAACGAATACACGAAAAGTTGGTTGTTTCCACTGCATTTTCCTTATAAAATAGCAAGAAAATAAACATGAGAGAGAGAGAGAGAGAGAGAGAGAGAGAGAGAGAGAGAGAGTGGAGGAAGATCAATAAAAATTCGACAAACAAAATAAAAATTCAATAAAACCGCTAAAATTGACAAATTAAATAATTAAAACATTGTCTAGAATATCAAATTAATATCGATTAATTAATATCTAGAATATCGATTCCTTTTTTTATCTGGTCGTAAAAGTCTGGTCAAGGCGCGATGTAACCTATAAACTATTTTTACTAATAAAATGAAATGTAATTTGTCATAAAGTCAAATATTTTTAAACAAAAATTAAGCAATCTACAATCTATAAAATAATTAAAAAATGTTACATTTCAATGGAACACGTGATTTGCAATTTATCTAAAAAGTATCAGCTGAAAATGTATAAACGTTCAGAAATGTTAAATAGCAATATAATTTTAATACTTTCTTAATCTAGTTTGCATTAAATTCCAAGTTCAAGTTGAAAAAGAATTGGTTATGATCTAGAACAAACAAACTGTAAATAAAATAATTTTTTTATGAACAGAGTCACAAAACATAAAGAACATCAAAATGTGAAACCTGGCAACCTGACTACAAGTTGACTTAAAATCCCCTATGGATGAGAAGCTTGACAGAAATGTTTTTGCGTGTATTTTTGCACAAAAAAATTGCGAACATTTACACTTTATCCGGGCGAGCATAAATGCAAAGTTTTACAGAATAAAATATGAAAGGAAGACATTAGTGACGCATTAGACATGAAACCTGTGATTATGGGAAGGATACTCTTTGATGTGTTCTCCTTTAATCCCGTGCTCTCGCATGTGTGCAGAGTGCTCAAGTCCCTTCCTCGCGCAACGAGGAGAGATCGTGGATCAGACACTGTCGCCGACTTTCATTACGGATTATCCTTTCTCTTTCCCTTCTTCCCCTTGTTGAAAAGTTAAACATCCCCTGCACATTGCCAGGTGGTTGGTGATTAGTACAGTCTTTGGCTGCGACGGCTTCCATTTCGTACAGAAAATACCATCAAGTCAGTTATTGGGAGGAGAAAAAAAGTATAGCAAATTTTCTGAACAAAAATGATTGTGAACCTGTTATCGACAAGCCAAAGCATCAACTCAAAAACTTAAGTTATAATGCATGCTGTTCTAAACAATCTGGTTTTGAATTTCCTCGCTACCTACCTATAATTCCTTGTCAATTGCCATCAGTCGTAAAAACAGTTCAAACTTTGGTACAATTTACTGGGACGATCGTTTTCGATACGAGGACGAGAATGATTGTGAAGTTGGAGACGGAGATTAATCAAGCTCAAATTTAGTGAAAGCAAAATCAGTAGGTTTGGCGGCGATATCAAAGAGTACAAATTCATTGGAGTCACCGTGATTGGGAGTGAATTCCTATTATCATTTGATAAAATAATTATTTCTTTAAAAAATTATAGGACAAATTTTACGTTCATCGGAGTACAACTTTGTCGAATCTGTCAGGATATTTGTCGGTGCCACTTTGCACAGAAAACAAAAATTAAAAAGTTAAACGAAAGAAAAAAATTGATGCAAATCTCACAGCTGTATAGAAATTGGAAGTGGAATAATAAATATACTGACCTAAAATACGTAAAGTATTTATTCAAATATTAATGATTAATAAAACATTGTTTTTATATATAATATATATATTTATATATATATTTATATAATGAACAAGTAAATTCTTTTTGTCCCTAACGTGATAGGATTATCTATATAATGATATTTTGAATGACAATCAATGAGAACGACTAAGATGAGAAAAACAAGAAACAAAAACAATGTTAACAGAACTGTACACTGTAGCATGTGTCTTTTTTAACTGTCGGATAAGCTTGATTTATGATACACAAATGAGGGCCGATGAAAAGTTGGTGGGTGGATAGCTTCATGGCCTCAATTCGAGCTGTCAATTGCTAAAATATCTTGACTCAATATTTAACGAACATTTGTCGACAAAGCTGCATTATTAAGTATACGAGAAACATTATTCTTGCGTTGGAAAGAGGTTCGGAGTGTTACGTACGGGACCGATTTTGAACTGTCAATCGTAGTTACACAGGTCTCTAGTGTACATTATCGAAGGAGCTCAAACTCGAACCAAGTTGCTTTCCATTTTTCCTCCCTCGACACTTTTTGACTTTCTTCTGATATCTCTCACCTCTTTCTGCTTACAAATATGTGCAACTTTAACAAAAGAGCACGAATCCTTATCTATCGGCATTTTTATGTCCCGCGAATAAATGTACACTTGTATGAGCTTTGGTTTTTCCGAATAAATGCGTGCGCTGCAACTTGTTCGTGTTTTCTTGAAAATTATTTTATTTTAGTTATATTTGTTTTTTCACAGCTCGATTGAGGCTTGCGGTTGTTGTTTTTTTTTTTTTCATTATATTATTATACGTAAAATATTTGATGAATTTAATACGTGATGCTAATGCGATTGTTCAGTGACCGGAATTAAAATTCGCGAAGCTGAACAATCAGGTTAACGACAACGTCGTTAAGGAAGTGGCGGATTGTCAATTACATTTACATTCGAATTTGATAAGACGACACGTTCAGCAAATATTATGTATTTACAGTTGGTTTAATCCGATGAGAACTGGTGTTAGATTATGAATCTTAAGTCAAAATGTTTTCGCATTCTTTTCTCGAGATGATGAGACATAACGTTATTGAATGAAACTAAGTATACCAATGCTAACGCAAATTATTGCTTAACAATATATCATTTAACTGTCGGCTAAATTACAATCTCTCTAGAGTATCTGAAGTAAAATTATAAAATATTCACTAATCAAATACACTGAAAAACAGATCACTGTTTTCTATAACAATTGTGACTAAAATCATTTAATCGATCACAGCAATTAAAATGATCAACTTTGTTGAATGATCCTTTTTTTCAGTGGTGGACCAACACGCTTTGTCCTTCTTATCGTAAAACATGGTACTTTTGCGACGAAAAACGAAACCCTTACATTTGTTTTTTGAATAAGTCTTTTTAACTCGCCATGTGGTGCAAGTAACGAACGCATGAAGTTACGTGTATGATACGTATGTGTACATGTAGATTTTAGCAGTGCAATATATGATCGTGACAAGTCATACTCAAGAATCTCCGAGCACAGATTCAAGAAGAATAAAATGACTAAGTAAATGGCGTCACTGATAAACATTGACCAGTAAAATATTTCTATCCGCGTTGTTTGATTGATTGGCGTTGCTCGGAGGATCTCAAATCGAGTCGACTTTAGCAAGCGAGGCTGTCTTTAATTTTACCTAAGTCTAGTCATTAATACTAAAGTTTTCGGATCACATAAAACGTGAAATTTTTTTGCATAATTTGCACTTAGGAGAATTTACGTATTTACAATGATTTTCAATTTGTTAATCTCATTTGTTTATCTTTCAATAATCCATTTTGTTGTATTATTTATAATTTACCACATAAATTGTTTTATGCAAAAAAAAATTTTGGAACGTGACCGGTTGAATATGTCATTCTGAACTTGTTTCATTTGCGTTCAATCGGCATTCAGATCGCTAAGACAATTTCGAAAGACGATTGTGTTTCGGCTGAAACGTTAATCAGTTTGCTTGAGAGGTCAATCCAAACAGTTAATCGAATTCTTGAACAATTGTCAGTGAATGTTGCTGTACGCACCAATGGCTAAAACCGTAAAAACTATAGTTCTATCACGAAACATGAATGCGAAGCCTAGAGAACGCAAAAATGGACAAGTGAAATCCAATATTCCTCCAATTAGTTCCCACCCATTCCGAGTAATACTTCAATTTCCGAAATCTATCATTTTACTTTGGATTACTCGATGCGAAATCGTATCGAGTTGCTTGATTAACCTAATGTCTACACTGATAGATAACCCATCGAAAGGACAGATTTTTGCGTTCGTAACGCCTGGGTCAATATCATGATAATCAACTCGTGTAAGCGAATCAATCAAAGTGACACTTAGCTTGCCAGAAACGAACGACTCACTGACATTTAAATAAATAAAAATAAACCCCATCATGTCATGTTAACATGTTTAGGTTAAGAGTCTTTGAAAGAATAAATGAAAAGTAATCGAACAGTGGAACAGATGGAATCAAAAAGCAAAATAAATAGGTCATTAATCAAGTTGCCAATAAAATGACTAGTAGTGAGAGGAAGGAAGTAGAATTGATAATGAAAATGTAAATAAAAAAATGAAACACATACTTGGCTTGTGGGTGTCATGGTGGGCCAATGAAAATTCGTAGCGACGTTGAGTGAATAAAAAAATACATATTTGCCTCGGGGCGGAGTATGTTTTGAACGTCGGGCATCTCTCGACACGTCGGAATAGACTTTTCAAAGAGCCCGTTGCTTGAGATTGCGTTCGATAAACCGAGCAGTTACCACTTTGTCTTTCAGATCCACGTGGATGGAGGATTCATGGAAAAATGGCCTTTTTGGTGAGAACGACGTACGTATTTCGCATGGAACGATCCTCGTTCATTTAGAGGCATTCAAGCTATATACAGACAGGTACCTCCTGCCAGAGGTCGATATGTCTCATTGATGGCGTTGATGTAAGAGCCTCCCAGGCATTGGAAGACTATTTGATAACTAAGAGCTCGAATTATTCTTTGGCGGACAAGGAGCCGTTGGTCAAGCCCATAACTCCGTCGTTGTTTCCTCGGGAATTCGCGTTTGAATTGCATTCTCGCGTGGCATCCTGGAACAAAACGTTTAATGTTACATTCTATAATTTACATACATGATATTACACTTTTCTCTGTCTGTTTATTTTATTATGGGAAAAAGTAATGTACACAATAACTCGTATCAGATAAGTGAATTTTAATCATACCATTTCCCAAACAAATTCTTGTGCGTGTATTGTATTGTATGAATGTGTATCTATCGATTTGTATAGATTTTAATTGATCATATTAATTTCAAGCGTATTAGAGACATTTTTGCAACAAGTTAATGATACATCAGAGCTGTCTGATTGTATAAGGGTATAAGCTTTCAAATAAGCTTACTTCATTTGAGTAATGGGGGCTCGGCACCCAAATCGGTCGGCTCGACAAAGAAGAGCGTTTGCTTAACCGTGCTGTGCTAATACTGCTAATGGCGTTTCTGTTTCTTTGGCATGAGGCTATATGACCGGTGCTCCTGATCGGCGTTACGTTACGTCGGCTAAAAGCCATAATGCATTTATGCGGTTATTACTCGGCTGCTCACTAACAGGCTCAGTAATTATAGCAACAAGGGGCATCGGGCATCGCTTGATTTATGTCGAGAAGAGAGACCCAGGGGCAGGCCACATCGTACCGTTTTAGGGATTACGCCGATGCCGTTAACACGTGCGCGTTACTTCCGTTTTCACCGCCGCCACCGACATCGCTGCTGTTGATGACAGCTTTTTGCCACTAACGAAGACCAGATTCGCGCCCGCCCGTTTCGCGGAAATAAGATTGATTCTCCTCAGGAATAGTTCCCATCCATTTTCATCACGATTCATTTCCTCCCCAATCTCAATAGTCATTATTCAATTTGATATTGATGTATTACTTTGCGTACGGGCTTTTTGTGTGCACGATGTTGTTTCGAATAACCGCGAAACATACGCGCCTTGACGCTGACTTATTTCGAAAGGCATTAATTTGTTAAGGAAATAAGCTTCCAGGTTATACTCGCTGGTGTACACGTTGAAATGTACTATTTATTTAAGTTACTTTTCATGACAAAATACTTTTGCTTCAATCCAAATGAGTATACGTGTTATTCAAAAATCAATAGAAACCTGAAAAACTTATAAACATGTACTGTTATTATTATTTGTTGACAAAATTTATGACATTTGAAATCTCTGAAGACTATTGCTGTTTTGGTAAGAGATAAAATAGAATATTCATTTTGTTTGAACTTTGAATTACTGCGATTGGGTACAAAACTTTTCCACTAGGTACATTATGCATTGACAGATTGTCGAATCTGTTCTACGTCTAAAAGTAGTTTTATAAATATTGTACACGTGTTTATTAATAAAAAATAGCCACAAGAACTCGTGTGTGGTTTTTTAAAAACAGTACATAATTCTCTTTCTACAACATTAATATAAATTTTGTAACTTTGAACTTACAATGCTGATGGCATGTGTAAAACAGGTCTGCGTGTTGTTTTCCATGACCATAAGTTCGTCGCAATCTTCATGGTCGGATCCATTCATATCCGACCTTACTTTTATTGGAGAAAGAGCACCTTCGTTGTCTGTGGATTTGCCACTGTCGGGCGACGGTAACAACACCACATGACCATCTAAGTCTTCTTCCTCCTCGCCACGTTCTTCTCCATCGAACGGTTTTCGGTCCTAAAAATATTACATGAAACATGAGAATATTGACTTACAATCATAAGATGGATTTTATTCGAAAATGATGTAACTTTTCAACAAATATTGAAACTGATGAACTGATATTTGATAACATTTTCTATTTTATTTCTTTTTTTTCTATAAATATCCATTCAAAGATATGTAGAACTAATTACTTGTGACAGTGGTGTATCATTTTTCGAACGTTGGCCAGGACTTCTAGATGGACTCTGAGAAGACCGTGGATTTGGAGACCTGGTGCCAAGTTCGTAGATGTTAATCATATGTGCCGCTTGTGCATGTACCATTAATTCCCATGCTGACGGAAACGAATCCTTGCAGAGAACACAAAGTAGCGACGCAGTTGAGTTTCCTGAAATCATAAAGTAATCATCAGAAAAAAATATAAATACTCGCAACAAATATAATTAGCTAATGAATTCCATTCCATCTCTCTTGTGGTTTTTAAAACAAACTTGACCAGAAAACGTTTCACTTCGTCTCGCGATTTTTAATTTTAAAACTTCAGTTTGCCATCAGAATGGTTTTATGTAAATCGCAAATGTATACTGTCTCAAATCAAATATGACCGATTTAAATGAATTATTTCAAAATCAAATAAAACTGCAATCATTTTTGCAATCAACTTATGTAAACAACGTCAACCGATTTCGATTTTCGTTGCTGAAACTTTTATTTGACACTGTTAGTCAATAATTGAATGTCCACCGCATCAATTTCACTCGAAGCTATGCTTTACGTACGTACTCGGAGTGGCGCCGTTGAATGTGTGACATTTACACGTGAACCGTAGTTTACAGTAGTCCCGTTTGTGTTCAAGTAGCTCTCCGAGGTCCGAGAACATTTCTCTGCAGTTTCCACAGATGAGAATGTCCGGATTGCCTGCGAAATGAAAACGCAAAAATGTACCGTGATTAATTCCGCAGCTTTTATCCTGCGCATGTTAACATCAATTACCGCCCTGTTATTAGTTTCTCGCCATCATACGTCGGTGGAAATCAATTTTTGCAGCTACATTCAATCTACCGAGTACGCTTCAAACCATATCACAAACAATTTTTAACTAATTTGATTATTCATCAAAGATGGATGATTTTCATTACGAATGGTTAGTATCGTGACAAAATATAAACATTTTTTAAAAAATATACAATTTTTGTTTACAAGATCACTAACAATTTTTTATTTGAATAATAATTTTATCTTATCTAGAAATATCTTATTGTCAATTTTTTGAAAAAACTCACTGTAAACTTTTAACTGGCTCAGATCAGAAATAACGTTTCCTATTAATTTCTGTTGTTTCGGTTGCTGGGGTCTGTTTGGAGGCATCAATCGAGGTCGTTTCAATGGTGGAGCCAAACGAGGAGGGAAGGCTGTCGATGCACAATAACTGTAACAATATAAATGGTATACTATTAATTATACAATTTCTCAATTCAATCAACCATCGTAGTGAAAATGAAAAAAAAAACCTTAACAATTCTTTTGCCATAAATGAATTCAAAGTTAAATTTTTCAATTAAAATTATGTTGATTCCCTGATGCTTTGGATAACAAGCTTATTAAGAATATCTTACAAGTTGTTACAGCTGTCTATAGTTTCATCTAATTAGATTCCTTGCCCTTTATTAGCAAGATCGTAACATTAAAATGAACTCCATCCATGCAGTATAAGAATTTTCTACGAGGCGATAAGCTTTTATTATTATTTTTTTTAAGACGAAATTTGTTATCTATTCTTTTTTGTTCGCTCACAAATAATCTTAAATGAAAATTCAGCTTGAAATTAACATATTTTATATTCGATTTCAAAACTGAAGAAAATTTATAAGCTTTTTTTGCTTCTGTTTTTGCCCTAAGTCTGAGCACGAAAAACTTGGAGTAATTTATTTGATAGATAGATAGATTTCAAAAGACAGGGCGATTTGCATCCGCCTTCTTATTATGTATTTTCCGCACCGGCTCTGTTTTCTTTTGACTTGCACAGGACAATATCGTTAATGGTGACTAAGGATTCCAGAATAGCTTTTGTGATTGTTATGATTATTCTTGAGTGGAATATGAATGTAGGTCAAAACAGTCGAAGGATGTATCAGAACGATTAGACATTGCTTGCTTACACTTTGAAACATGTTTTTGTAAGAACGATGCGGATGACTGATCGTTTAAAACATGCTTAATTTCTTTTTGCCACTGACATCGCGCCATTAATGCGAAACATCTTCTATTTTTTCTCAACGTTAGACCGTAAACCGTTAGATCTCGTAAACTGATAAAAGCCGCAATAAATAATCTGTACTAAACTCCGGCAGGTTTGCGTTAACAAAAGTGATTGCGCTCAATTCTCCTCGTCTCTTAAATGGTGCGATTAATCAAAAACAAATTTTAGCATACAAAAAAGATTACATTTCCTTCGAGCTTTGTGCTGCAGCATCAGTTTTAATGCACTGTATAAATAGATTATGAATGTGCAAAGGATATGGAGATGATGACCAACTTTTTGTTTGATCTCCCCATAATTGATTTTGCACCGAAGGTACATAACGTGAAGGACATAAGAACGCACTTTGAGACCGTGCATTCTTCGTCGAATCACAACGAGAAACGAACGGATCTGGCCTAGGCTGTATCGTTGAGGGGGGGGGGGGGCGAAAGGGGGACATCGAAATTCGCGACCCTTCCTATTTATCCGTCTATATACTTCCTCTGTCTGTCCTGCTGCTTTTTACCCTCCGAAGCCGTTTTAAATAAAAGTCCTCTCCGTCGAGTGTCTGCAGATTTTTGTATTCCCGTCATTTAGGACCTAATTCCTTTGACTCAGAATATGTCCCAGAGACGTCGATGAAAAGGCTTATATTAATATTTCAAATTCCCGTGCATAAAAGAATTTCAATTTTGTTCGAGCGCTTTCATTGATTAATGATGAATAATTTTAATATAAAATTGTAGACAAAAAAAGTTATGGAACTTTCAACTCTGTGTCTCATAATTGTTTCATTTTTCTGTCCGCCAGACGAATTGCACCGGAGTCCTAAAACAACTCGTGGCTACGAAGTTTTACGACATTTTGTTTAAAAAAATAATAGTTCAATTTATTCTACGAATTTATTTAAAAATTGAGGATATGTATTTTTATGATTCTACGGTACATAAATAAAGACCAAGGTGTAAGTACCACTACATCCAGAAGTACGCCAAACACGAGGCAGGCTCTAAATGTTTGAGCGCAGTGCCCTATTCTGAAACGTGAGTTTGAAAGTGCTTGTCGGCATTCTTCGACAAATTTTTACGTGCGAAACGTGATATGCACGGAATGCCTCCAATTGCATCCTTGGGGATAGCGAACTCAAGGAGATCTTTTGACTTATGTTTACATTTCAATATGAAAATGTTAAACAATTTCTATATCAGCCAAATAAGATTCAATTTTTGTTCACACATTGACGATTGACTTTTTGTTTTTCATTTTTCAATTTCCTAAAAAGAATTTACTTTTGTCCTTCAGCGATTATTGGCGTACTTTGTCCCTGGGAAAAATCAATGGAGTGTGATGCATTTCATCTTTTGAATCCTGTCGAATGCTCGGTTATTTTGTTTTTTTTTTTGTTTCGTTATAAATACGTGATTTATAACGTACGTCATATTTTTTTAAGTGGAATAGATATTAATCAAAAAGTTTCTCGGACACTGATTTTTGCACGAGTAGCTCAACAAAATGTTTGAATATATTTCGTGCATTTTAGTGTTCCAGCACATCAGATTTTATTATATTCAGCGACAATGATAGGCAGCAAAACTTTTGTTAGACCGCAAATATAAAATGTTGCAACGAAAAAGTTTTATGCAATTTTTTTTTTGATGCAGAGATGAATGATAATAATTAATTGCAATGAATTCATTATGATTAAAACGTGAGACATTGTTTGATACTGAAAATAAATAAAAGTATATAAAAAAAGTTTATATAATGGGAAAGTTTGAAACCTGTATTACCATGGGTGAATTGGGGTAAAAAGAAGTGCAGACTTTTTGAAACTAAGAGAGAATGAGCAAGAAAGTGAAATTAAAGAAAGAAAAATCTATATATTAGAGATTCAGGACTTAGTCTTTTACACTTTTCAAACTCGTATCTAAGTCTTCTTAATGTTGCATTTTCGAGCATTCTTTGTTCAAGTTGACACAAGTTGTTGCTATAAATCTAAATGTAAAGTAACATACTTTCTTGTTAATTTTGTAGCACAAGTTTTCCGCTGACCAATTACATCAACAATGTAAAGATTGTGCGAGTCGAACTGAACGGTATCTGTTAAAAGATTTTCAATCACCGCTGGACGCTGCAGTTAATCGCCAGCGCTATTATTCGGACAAACGATAATGGGTTGTTGTGCAAGAGCGGATTGATTCGACCTTTAATTACAAGCTGCTACTTTTGATTAAAAACGACATATCAAAATAGTCAAAATAGCGAAACTGATGTAGAAATGCTCATTACCAATAGCAACGAATTATTTAAAAAAAATTATACCCCAAAAATTTTGTGTTTCAACGCATTTTATTTTCATTGTTGAAACATTTATTCAAATGTTTAAATATGTTTAACATCTTGAACAAATGATAAACATGCTTTTGGTTTATAAGAAGAGATACTTATTGATTTAAAACTAAAATACAAATGCCAATGTGTTAAAGTTTAGCAGATTTTTGTATCAGCTGAGTTGGTTTGTCACGGATTCTTAGTTATTGAGCTTATTTCCTCCATAGGCAAATATCCTGTTAGCTGATTGCAGCGTAATAACTAGCTGTAATTAGCAGAGTTGTGTCATATGTCGGTGACAATGGTAGCGACACCCGTTGCGCGTCGTTGAGAATGCCCGCTTGGCAAATCATGCACGCCGAAAGTGTATACGTTCGTACGAGGTAAAGAGTTGGGGCGCGATGTGTCGCAGGTTTTAATATCCGGACAATCTGCCGTTTGAACCGGTACGGAGAAACGCCTTTCATTTGGGAGGTTCAACTTATTAGACCACTCTGACTTGGTTCCAGACTAAATATGATGTTGATTCAATTAGTTTCAATCTAAAAAAAAATGTAACCCGCTTATTTAAACTGCATATTAATTCAGCAATTTGTATTAAATGTCGAAAGTTTGAATAGCATTGGGAACAAATTGAATATTTGTTGCTTATACAACTGTTAGTCATGAGTTTAATGGACAAATTAAAGTCACTTAAGTTAAGAATCAGTTACGTTTGCATTTTCATATAGGAATACGTTCGATGGCCCCAGTTTTTGCAAAGCATAATCCACTTATGAAATTTGGGATATTTTTCCATTGTTGTTCAAATAATAATTAACCAGACGTTAAATTCACATCATATGAATTTCCGACTCCACTTGAAAATATTTTGCTTTCGGCTTTCAGAATTCTGCAAGTTTCAAATTATTCATATTCATCGTATTTGAATAATGAAATGAAGACTATAAAAGCAAAACATATACGTCGATAATGATTAAAAAATGAAGCGGATGGTTATTTGCATAACTTTAATCCAATTATATGTTGGTGCAATTATGACAACTTGTGATTGTCGTTATGTTGAGAAATTGAATTAAACAGAACAATAATGTTAAAATGATTTCCAACTACGTCACATGATTATGATACAAATTAAACTTTGGTTGTTTCTCTTTCTTGTAAGCGTGTTACGGAGTATAACTAACTATGATATTAAATTACTTTGATTCTGACTGAATTTATGAATTTCGCTATTATAATTGTTTTCCCTTGCAGTTTGATGATTTTATTAGATGATAAAATCATTATCTCTTAGAAAAAATATCTAATTGAACACTATTGTAAATAGTTTTAATTATTTTTTGATTCCGTTCAAACATTCAATTAATATTAAAGGAACCACTAGCAGCCCTTGAAAACGAGACAATTCGAGAGACTATTACGGTACTGTACCATTCATAATGAGTACAATCGTGCGACGTTTTTCGGAGGTTGTGTGCACTTTAAGTGAACAGCAATTCTTTTTCGCGTGTTTTTAATGAGTATTCGTTGCTTTTGAATTTTTTTCGGTGTAATAAATTAAGTTTAATTGCGATGGCAAATAAGAAAGCAGCGGAGCAAAAGCGGTGCAGGCTATCGGGTGCATTCTAAAAATGCGTTGCACAATTTATGGCCAGATATATATTTTGCCACTTGTTATACGGCGCACGTCGTGTGCTCGCTGCGTCCAGTTGACAATGATCAAATTAAGATATTAATTGAAGAGCACCTTCTATACGACTGCAATCGCCGAGATGGAAGAGTTATTGAACAGCCGTGTGGGCTTTAAGGGTGAAAATGAATTATGACTAAACAAAAAAATTATCACGTAATTCCATCGAGACAGACAGATGTGGAAACATAATAAAATCATTACGAGCAGTTGCTTCTTTTATTTTGAGTCAAAAGTAATGTTTTTAATATAATTTTTAATGCATGTCTCGATTCATCTTCTCGACAAGCCGCAAATATCAATTCTATGGGAGAGCAGAATTGATGTTCGCGAAATATGAATCGTACGTTCACATTTCAAATGCTGGATTTTGCGCCGGCAGTGCATCAATCTGCGCGCGAATTTTTGCGCTATTCCAGATACTGAAACGATTGTGCGATGCGTCCCCTCCCTTTTCGCGAATTTAATATCGGAGCATTGCCTCAGCTTGATTTTTCATTCAGCCATCGAAACTGCGACGAACTCGAACTTGAAATAATGGCTCGGAGCAGTGAGAACTATAATTTTCAATTTGAGCATGTTCGATAGCGAGCACGTTCGATTGATCTCTTCTCACGAGCGAAAAAGTTTTGTCGTTAATTCTTATTTCATGCCCCATTCGGTATAATTTGTTGTAAGCAGAGAGCTACACTTGCTGAATCTGATCGCAAAATGTCGTATACTGAATATGTTATCGGATCACAATGCAAAAAACTTTTTTTCATTCGATTTAATGTACATTCAAATGCAATACGGTAACGACTGAAAAGTTTCCAAGTACGAAGGGCATTCATTAGCGATTTTATTCAGGGTGACGTGAACTTTCAATACACTCTCTTTCTTTTTTTCGGTAACTTGTTGAGAACGAAGTTGTGAAAAGAATAGCCGGGCATGTAAGACGAAAATGTGTATTATTGTTGAAGAACTTCTTACTTCCCTTTCCAAACATTTCATAATCTTTCATTTATTCTTTTTTGTTCTTACCATTTCAATGCATATTCAAAAAAAAAAAATAATAATAATAAATAAAAGAAAAAGAAAAATTCAATGGCACCGTTCAGCTTTGTATAATTAATTAATTTTATAAAAGACAGGCCCTCTAGCCCGCCCTCGGGTCATAAACGTTCGCTAAATGTTACAACACTCGTAGTCATTATGTACTCGAATCATCAATAATATCCTGCAAATATTCCATCGTTAGCAGAGAGGATCTACTGTTACAAACAGTGGTCAACAGAGGATTTAGTCCGGCGGAGCTCGTCACGCGTGCTTCCGTGCATGTAACATTCGCCGGCGCTTCAGTTATGGCGACCGCATTATTGTTGCTGAACCCCGCGCTGTATAACACAAGGCTTACTGTTATTGTGCTTTTCCCTCAATGTCAAAATTAGCCAGCTGCTACTTTTATCCATGCCGGTGTAAAATATCATTCCATCAAAGGTACCAAACATTTTTGTCTTCAAATAAAATAACAACCGAAAAGTAACACTTTGTTTGTTCAGAAAAACAGTAGCCAAAGCTTTTATAGAGGATAATTGGTATTTTTGCAACTCATAACCCATTGGTGGTTTTCACTCAGATGAAACAATAACGAAGTGAAAATTGAAAAAGCATTTCGACATCGTTCCTTGTAAATATTATAAAATAAGAAGATTATATGATTTATTACAACTCTCCGATGCAATTTTTTGAGTAGTTTTGTTGAGCCCATACTTGAATTTTGGCCGCTTTCACCGTGTCCAGAATTTGACTTGATCTAAAAGTAAATTTAATTGGCATTCAGCTGGTCTATCAACCGAGATACAAATTGAAGTCTTCTAGTGTTCACCATTATATTAGAACAACAACTTTATTCTTCTCTAGATTCCATGTTGGTTTTTAGTCCGAATTTGTATAATGATTTAACTTAATGAGCATAGCGCAAGAGAATAGTTCAAATTACAGCTGTGGACACTAATCCACAGAAATGAAGGATTTAACTGCCTTTCTGTAGCCGATTACGAATTATAATTGATTCACAAAAGAGCTCAAGTTTGTGTAGTTGCAATCTCATTTTGACATTCATGTTAAGAGAAAAGTTATATGTTTAAAACCAATTTCAATTATAAATGATAAACATGAAACAGAAAAGATTGTTGAAATTATATTAAAATCATGAGTCGGGTCGTAAAAGCAATGACATGTCAAGTGATGGGATAAAAAAAGTGAGCCCTTCTAAACGTTTGAGATAAAAAGTTATAACATGTTGGCGACAATTTCCATTCGTTTCTAGTCGAAGGAATACAACAATGTCCACACATTTGCATTAGATGAAATGAGGGCGCGGGCACGACTGCTGCGGTAACATTGCCGCACCTGCCATCCAGGAAGTTTTGTATACGTCATATAAATAAAATGCGACTCACTGTCCAGCGGGTAGAGCGATGTGCGGATAGCTCGAATTATTCAATCGTAATTAGGCCGTTTGATTTTTGCTTAGTTTCCGTTTTTCGGCAAAAAGTTTAATGGCTCGAAGGTCCACAATTATCGTTCAATTAATTTAAATGAAAAATCATTAGCGATGGTTAAAATTTGTACGAAAGTTTTAATTCAAATGGGTGATAGTTTTAAAGACATTATAATAACATATCATTTCAATTACTCGGCAGATTTTTTTCCAAGTACATTCACTCTGAATAACATTAAATACTTTTCCCCCAAAGTTTTATATTTTTGAACAAACTCTTTTAAATAATTGATTGGAGTAAGAAAAATATTACTGAAGTGAAAATTCAGTTCTTCAATAGAATAGAATTTTTATTGATTCAAAAAAGTTTTTTTTACAAATAAAAAATAATATTTTTGGCGATTCTGACACGAATTTTTCAAAAATATATAATAATGAGGAAAAATAATGTATTCATTTATCTGTATCATCGCGTTGGATCTAGAAATGTTAAATGATAGATTCATTGTGATTTTAAATTCATTGGCCGTCAAATTAGGAATCCTAGTATGCTCGAAGTTCTGATCCTTTTAGAAAGATTTGCATCACGTCGTTCGAAATTACTATCGTGCATTATACATTGACATGA
Source organism: Trissolcus brochymenae (assembly GCA_030523145.1). Lineage (NCBI taxonomy): Eukaryota > Metazoa > Arthropoda > Insecta > Hymenoptera > Scelionidae > Trissolcus > Trissolcus brochymenae. Next base: position 93,922 of record JAQQRF010000386.1, read on the forward strand.
TGCAAATAACTCTAACCCACTAACGTCATTCTGCATCATCTTCGATTTTTTATCTGAAACCTTTCGTGGCCTGAGTAAATTAGATTATCGTTTAAATTATCATCATGTTGTAAATTATTTTTGCTCAAACCTTACAAGCGTATATTTTTTGCTTGATTAGAATCGTTTGACATCACGATTGTCATGCCATCTGGGCATTGACGATTCTTAAAGAAAGGAAAATAATCAAAATGCACAGTCAATCTGAAAAATATTATATTGAATATTAAAATATTTATTATGTTATTATTTTTCGATACTTCAATGGATGAATAGATTTTGCTGTTTATTTTCATAAACTATTTTATACGGTATTTTTGACGTCATATTAGAAAAACAAAATTGAAATTTTTTTGGTCAGTATATTGAATGAAAATAATTATTGGAAAAATGATTCGAATGAAATTGAAGCTAAAATGTATTAAAATCTCGATTCTAAAAACACGCGACTAATTAAACATGCATAAAAATGGGCTTTGAGGGATCATTAATTGAATAAAACATTGCAGATTTGCGGATTATGCAAGATCCGCCACGAGCTAAAATGATTGTTTCTCATGTGACATGTTTGGCGATGTCAGCGTGAATATTTGTTTGCGGTTTTGAGTGTAATCAACGACGACGGCGGCTTTCAAAATGTTTTCGAGGTTAGTTGTACCTTTTCAAAATGCATGCTCGGTGTTTCGCATTCGAATGAAATCGTAAAACAACTTTACAAAATGTATACCGCGTTAACACCAAATGAAATTCACTGGGTCCAGCTATAAATTTCATTAACGATACACCAGAAGTACGTGGCAATTGGGCGAATCCGAATAAAATCTCTTATCGTTGGGCGTTGGGCGTTGAATGTGTAAACGAAAATAACGTAATTCGTGCAAATAATGCATGTTATGAAAGCGGGCTATTTAGAAATTCGAAAACTGATTGAAAAGCAAGCGACAATAATAATGATTGTACAAATTTGATCGACCTTAACTTTTCGTGCACTGCATACGATCACAAAAATATAGCTGAATTTTTGACGCTGATGTACAAACGCCGAGGTGTGTAAAGAAAAGTTGAATATCGCACAGAGCGACTTTTGCGACTACCTGCGGCGTATAAAAAAAGTTGAAATAGGACAGAATTGAAAGAAAATCACATAAGGTACGAGGGTCTGTCAAAAAACCCGGTGGCCAAGTGGATTAGAAAGTTTCGCGTGATTTTTTATCGCTCTCGTTCAAGTCTCGGTCGTAACTTGTAGTCGCCGCAATACAAGTTGGCAATTCGATTTGGACGTTGGTGTGCGCTTAGCGCGATCCCCACATGGAACGAGCGAAGGCACAAAAAGAATCATCGTGAATTTATGTAAATTTTTATTGGTAACAATCATACCATTCGCCGTGAGCAATGAATGATTTGTGTTTTGCAATTAAACCATTCTCGACTCTGCGCATATAAAACTACGTCGCCATGGTGATGCTCGAATAACAGTCAAGCACGTAATTTTCGTTAACGAGACAAACGAAATTGTTATTGTTAAGATTAATGATGTGAAGCGCGAGCGGTGCACTCGGTTTTGACAAATTCAAAAAAGTCAAAATAAACCCGGCTGGAATTGATGCAGCTCTGTAATTGAACAGGCGACGTCGATTTTTCGTCCATCCCTGAAAGCCAACACGGCTGCCTTTCGACGTCGGACCAACTGCAATCCTAACACAAGACTATAGGCTAACCGAATGAGCTGCGAAATTACAAGGAGTATGTGTAATAAGACGCGACTAGTGCGAAAGTGGTTGTTACGCCAACAGAAATCGGAGGTGAGGATGACAAACTTAGCTACTAATTATTTCGCACTGCAGAGACACAAGTCGGATGAAATTTTAATTGACTCTCGTGATAAATTAATCGATCGTCTGACACAAACATGTAATTCCACGGGGTTTTGTATACATTTAAGCGAGTCGGGACAGAGTCACGTCTGGATATCGCGGCGTCGCACGCAAAAGCAAAATTATTTTGCTGAGTGCGTTAACACAACGCTGGCCCACATCCAACTTTCGTAAAGTATGATAGCGTAATGTTAATCGCCGGGGAAACGAAATTATTGTAATGCCAAAGTTTCTTTTGTTGCGAAACAGCCGTTAACAGATTCAACTAATTCGTGCCACTCTTTTACTCGGTGTCATCTGAATAAAGCGACGTTTGTATTAATAATTACTTTCAAAAGAACAAGGCGCTGTGCCCGGTTTGAAATTGTTCTCCTTTGTTCTGATATAAAGTTCCCGTGCCACCTCGATCAGTTATCTTTTTTTACCCCGCATCACATCCAAAATATAAATTATCATTATAATGCTCATTAAGCAACTATAAATACCGTAATAATTTCATGTCATATATGTTACAAGGATCGATTCCTGGCTTGATTTTCATTCAATTGTATTTCAAGTTCGATCAACTCGGTTTATTGAATTACATTTTTCACAAATGGAACCGTAGCCAGTAAAGAATCAACGCAATTTATTCGAACAATTCGATGCGAAATTCAGAAATTTAATGAATTTGATATTCTGAATATTTATATACACATACGATTCTATCCGTTGATGTTAATATAATTCGTTTCATATTTTTGTTCTTAACATTTGACAGTGACAAATAAATTGGAACAAACAGATGGAAAAAGCCCGATTGATTGCTTCTAATACGAACAATGGGAAACGTTATTTGTTACCACCCGCGGCTACGAGTAATAAGAACTTGTCTATATTAATCCAACGAAATAACTTTCCTGCGGTGCATTTTGTACCAATTTGTAGATTCCATTACAGGATAATGCGCCGCCACGACGAGAATAGCGTTCAATGTTAGGTTGAACCAGCATGCAAGATTTTCATCCTATTGCGAAAGCTTGATTGCTTCTTGTTAAATACGACGTCTCCCAGCGTTTATCTTGCGGTAATATCATGCTGATTGTTGCAATGCACCGTAAAGCCCGGTCAAACATAATCGCCTACTGTATTTTAGATCACATTTTTTTGTTCAAACTAACCGATTTCATTTTTAATAGTTAGAATAAATAATTTGTTCTTTTGAAAGATTAATTTATTGGGCAAACAAATTATTATTTTCATTGATAAGTTTTCTTCAATACGGAACGTCCATTTGGTCTTTAGTATTCAGAACAAAATGTTTGTCACGACACGTGTTTACACCTTCAATTGACGAAGCGAGAAAGGTAGGAGAGGGTGATCGTTTGTCAATCGGAGCGAGCAATTTGATCGCAAGCAACGAAGGATTCGTGTAACTTGTAGATATATGGACAGTTTCTAGTTAATCAGGAACATCCGTTTCCCAAGACATCGCTTTGTGATCCCTCGGGTTTAACGGGATACGCTACAATCTGACTCCCAACACGTCCGCTGACCACAGTCTAATCCGAGCGACACATATTAAGTGCACGGATTCGCAGGCCAAAGACCGATATCGCAGAGCAAGTAGCTTTTCTCTGAGAGTCCTAACAAATAAACCGCTCGTACAACAATGTCCAACGAATCGCTAATTGCGTGCTACGTGTCGCACGTTGACGTGTTATTTCCATTTAGATGGATTGCTGCAAAGTTTGTGTTTGTTTTGTCTGCCAAACAAACAATTCACAACGATCGGAGGAACTTTATAAATCACCAAGATTTTAAAGTGAAATTGGGTTAAACTTGATGTTAGAAAATAAACATAAAAATACTTACGGACGAGGAAGAGTAAGATTTCCTGATCTGTTTGTGACAAAAAAAAATTATTCCCAACTATGATATCTAGAAGACTCAACAAAATGATCGATTTAAGTGAGAAAAATATTCTTGGACCAATTCCAAATTGAATATTATGCCAAGAAGAAATATACTTGGTCTAAGAAAATTATATTTTTGAATGAAGAACAAACAACTTGAATGAAATGCAAAAATTCTTTAAAAATTATTCTAGGGTCAAAAGTAAAATTTCAATTTCTTGCTCGAATAAAACAAGTTTATCAATAGTATAAAAACAAGTTTGCAAGCGTCTTAACGAATCAATGAATTTTAGTGGATTTTATTTCTCACGTTTAAATATAAATTGAGTCCAACCGGTCGAAAAGTCAAGAAACGAAAGGGACGAATATAGCAAAAAGTTGGCAAAAGTTCGCAGTTGTACGTTCGGTTGTGAAGAGCTAAATTCAGTGGACGCGTGGCAACCCTGGAATTCATATTTCGTAGTTTTAATTCTATTCGCACTGGCTCATGACTTTTATTTTGTCTGGCCTGTGCGGCGTTCGCTAGGCCGGTCACGGATTGCTTCTGAATTGCGACAATTAAAGCACAAGAAGTGACGGTCGTCGCGTAAAGCAGTGGCACACTTGCGCATGCATACTAATTTATTCTGGATTTGTATGTGCGAACATGTAAGCAAACAAAAAAAAGACGAGCGGGCAAAAACGAGTCGCGCGCAAAAACGAGCAGAAAGCTGTCCCGTTTGTCGGCTTAACGTTACGAAGCGGCGGGATAATTTTCTCTGGCAACCAGGATTATCCTGTTTCCCAGAGAAAATCAGTCCTCGCAAGCATGAACTTCGTCGTAATCGCACAAACGTACTAATATTTCGCACCAAAAACCCAGTCCGTAACAAACGAAAACGACTAAGACGATTTGTAATTCCGACGAATTATAGTCATAGGAATCAGATTTTTTTACGTTTATATGAAAAATCTACCTACTTAACATGCTATTATTCAGAGATCGAGTGATGATCTCAATATCTATAGCTCATTCTAATGAAGACAGGAATAACGCATACACTAAATTAGCATGATCATTATTATTCATTTTGTACTTATTATCTCATATATGAAATGCATCCGCATGTATTACGAAAATGATTTCAACAAAATAATGCCAAGTTTTATTCATACAAAATGTCAGTCTTTTTATAAACAAAAATCAAGTTTAAATTTCATTAACATTTGAAACAATTTGGAATCATTTACGGCTTAAAATACCTCAGAATAAAATACCTTACATAGAAAGTATAATTTTCCGTAATTTTATTATTCCAATAAAAAAAAACGAATAATGTATGGGGTAAAGGTAGTGGCGAGTCCGGCCATTGTTCGATATTGAAAAATTACTTACTTATTCATACTGCAGGAATAGGTGGACACCTGACATTAGCATTGCAAATCCAATCACGCAGCAGTTATGGGATCCACGAACGTGCGCATAATCGTATTAATATTTAGTTACATGCGTTGGTCTTGCATTTATTTTGGCCCTACATATTTTGATGAACGAACGGCATACTTATCAGCGGTGTCACTGCGTATGGTAATTTGTTTCGAAACAACATAATCCCTGATGATCACCATGATCCTAATTCAGATTATTTTGATAACCATTGATTATTAGATTTTGTCATATATAGATTTAGTCATTTTTTTGATTATAAAATTCCTCAATAGTGACAACGATTTACTTGCAAATCGTAACGTAGGGTCATATGTTTGTTTCCGATTTAATAATAAATTTACATGGGATTGAATCACGGTTGACTATATTGGTCATTGGATAATATAATGAATAGGAAGAGTCGACTTTGAACCTCTGTTAGGTAACTGAAACATACAGCACTTTTAATTCACAATTACGTTGTTAAAATGATACAAAATGTATGTTACGTATCAAGCCAAATTATCGTTACATGAAAATTCCATAAAGTTAAAAAAAATATCCTTCGAATTTAAACGAAATAATGAAAAAGTATGATGTACACCTGTTAACGAAAACAATTTTTTCTATATTTTCTTGTTTTAATAACAATTCGACAATAAACTGTACGTGAATTTCATTTTAAAATTTCACGTGAATAGAATACAACTTTTTATTTATATGTATCTATTTGCAGAGGTAACATATTGTTATTTATTTTTATTTTAAGAAAATTGATAATATAAATGAAAAAAAAAAAACAATTGTCCCTTGGAGAAATTCGAAAAGTGGTAAATTTCTAGGTCTAAGTGAAATTCAGACATGTAATAATTATTTTATCAAGATTTCTGTTTCCAGACGATGCAACTTGATCAACAATTTATTGAACATTGATATCCATAAAAGACCAAGAATTTAATAAAGCTTAGAGCTTTATGATAGAAGTGTAACTTCTCACCCTGGGGAAAAATGGACTTTCAGTTTCAAATTCGTTTAGATCCGTCCACTACATTATACATGGGATTTACTCTAATCCAGTGAGTCCTGCTGGATTGTACAACAAGATTTATAGCAGAATTATAATTCCAAACGTTTTTCGTTGTTTGACATGCGCTTTGCACTTTTTGTAGGTTATATCGGAATCCCAACTATCGAAAGCATTTATCTATGGAAGTTGTATGGCATTTATTCATCTCCTATGATTACAAACTAACGAAACTTTTTATGTACAAAATATCTTTCAACAAATTTAAATTATTAAGATTCTTCGAAAAATTCGTTTATTCAAAGAAATTTCTAAGATGAATATCTTAGATAATTAATTAGAAAGAAGCACAAATTAATATCTTAATTTGTGCTTCTAAGATATTTTAAGTAGAAATATTGTTATGAAAATGAGATGTCGCATTATTTAAAGGCACTGCGATTTTCTAGCTCCTTTTCGGTTCTGCCTATAAAACTTAATTGAATTTCAAGTTCATGCCATTGTGATTATCGTTGTCATTGACCCGTGGACTGTCTATGAATTCGACAAGTGTTTTACAAATTTACATAGGCCATTTGGGAGCACCAGTTGATGTGCTCGGATACTTTTGTTCGCGTCGCTGTTCTACAAAAATCGATTTGTCGTTTACAGGTAGAAATAAAAGAGCAAATGTTGAAGATTCAACGCACGTCGTGAAAAGTCTGATGGAATTGCTATTAACATTGGCAAGAAACGATTTCGCCATTATAAACAATTTCGATTCGAGTAATGGAGAACGCAGTCGACGCTCAAATGAAAAATACTTAATACTCAAAAGTTCGCACATTTCATGATATCTTTCATTCGAATGCACATGATCATTCGGTTCGCTGATAATTCGTGCGTACTCGTACAAATATTTGTGGTTTTATTGTTGCATGACAATTAATTAAGATTCATTTTTGGCATATGCATATATTATTGTACGACATTTGATAATTTACTTGTAATGATTAGACGTTTGTCAATACAATTTAGTTACGTGTGTTAACATTATTATTATACGCGTTTGTACCGTTTGATAAAAATTAAGATCGCTTTATCACAAGTAATGAATCAGAAAAAAATATTTTATATACGACTATTGATATACCACAGCCAATTCCATTTTTCAAAAAAGTTGATAGCCATCGTTATAAAATCCGGTCTATGTAAGAACGATGTGAATTTATTATTTACTCAAAATTTAAAATCGTAGATTAAAAGGCAAAAATTGTTGAATGTATATGTGATCAATGGAAAATTATCAGTTTTTGCTTTTTCACCACAAAATTAGTTGAATATAAATGTCAATATGAGAAACATTTTGTGCATTAATTTTATGCATAATTATTCATATTTTGCATCACGAATAATAATAACGAAGAGAAAAATCTCTGTGCAATATGACTTGAAACAATAAATGAAAACAATCAAATGAATATATGAAAATAAATGATTTAATTGGCAATGATTTACGTTGTAGTTTGAATAAATAAAAATATTCCAGTTAAAAAAAATTTCTATTGCATCATTTAAATGGGTGAAAAAATAAGAATAAATGTTTTACCAAAAAAGTTCACCTTCTATTTCATGAACGTACCTGTCGTAGTAGTAGTCCCTGAAACAGAAATATCGCATTATTAAAATTTTGTCATTGTTCTTACAATATCAAATGCATGTTTCACTTATGTACCAAAATTTGTGCAAATTAAAGCAGACAGTTAATCTTGAAATTTTTAATAAAGAAATTTACTAAGTGAAAAATACAAATATTATAACCTAAAACATCAGATCTAAATTTGATGTATATTTAATTTCATAGAACTCTAAAAGCCTTTTTTGTAATATTATTAAAGTGTGTGTTGGCAGATGAGACCGAGTTACAATAGTGAATTATCACTGGTTGAAAAAAGCCATTTGAAAGTCACAGATCAACTAGTTTTACATCACTGGAAATTGGATGGCAATAGTAAATCGATCGACGATTGCACGGTTCAACCGTTTGAAATATGATCATGAACGTGTATGCTGGTTGAACATGAGTCGAAGGATGACCCGAACAACTAGATTTAACAGGCAGTATGCATTGTATGCACATATGTTGCACGAGAAATTTAAACGTTGAAACATGTAAAATATCTACGTTGAACAACCTAATGAGAAATCGTCAGATTGATACTATCGGCCCATCTTAGTCATAGTTGTCATACTATAGTAAATATTGTTAAAAGAATATTCTTCATATGTTAATATTGGTATGTTTGTAAAACAATCTGCAGCATATTGAAGTAACGTTTCTAAATTAAGCTTGTTTTTGTTTCCCATACAAGAATAAATTTTCGACTGTCATTTATTGACATAGTAAATTATTGCATTTTCATAACATGTGTTAAGAAAATGCCGTGATACGGCATCAATATCAGTGCAGAAAATGCTCATTTTCCGTATACTGTGCAGAAAGTATTTTGTTATAAAAACTTGTTATAAAAAAATAGCATATTGCACTCGTATACGGGAAACGCCAACTTTCCACACTCGTACAACAATATAATATTTTTTGACGGGCATTTCATATTTTGTGGATTGTGGATTCAGTTTCATAAATTAATTAATTGTTCCAATTTTCATCCGTATATACTGAAATTAGGTTTAAGAAGAATTTATTATTACCAATGATAATCCTTTTTAAAATAATTAAAACTTGTTATAAAATAACTAATTCAAATATTGAATACAGTAATAGTTAAAAAGTAGGTATCCTAGAAGAAGTTTCATTTACAGGTTTAGATATAGAATTCCCATATGTTTTTGGGTAGTGGGGATAATATTAATTCGCGGTTTGATTAGAGGAAGGGGAAATAATCAGTGTGAATGAATTGCCCGAGCGCGTACGTCCCCGCGCAAGCGGTCGTATAATCGATTTATAAATCAATTAATAAAATAATTGATGTAATAATTTACTTAATTATTTATGTATGATGATATTTGTCATATTTTTAGGAAGGAATGCTTGAGAATTAAGGTCAAAATTTGAAATTATTAAAAAAAAACCTATTTTAAAATAGATTTATAGACAGTTGCATTGAAATTTCAAAACTTTATTAAACAACTGTGATATTGAATTATGAATATCGCAAATTTTTTTGTGTAGCATGAGAATTCGAGAGATTTCAAATATAACTTACACCAAGTTGAAACTAAAAGAGGGTTAATTAGAACAGATAAATCTGTAAAATCATTTTTTTAAAGATTAAAAATATACACAGTTTAAATCAATTCGTTCTCATTAATCCAACTATTGAATGCATTAAAATCCATACCACTTAATAGGGCTATTCATTTTCTTTAAAATCATTTTTTATTATGCTAAAACTAGCGACATGAAACTCTTCTAAGATATCTACCTAGAAAATTAATGAACGCTGTATACACGCTATCCCAGTAGATTTTACTACTTATTATTTGATTGTTTCTTAATTTGAATCTTGCCAATATCATTTCCTTGAATAATACATTACTATATTCAAAGATCCATGAAATTAAATTATTTTGAGGTGCTTGCTCTGTGTAGGACTGATTAATTCAGTTTAAATATTATTTTTAGATATTCACTGACATTTCAATCGTTCATAGCTTGATTATATTTGCTTAATATTAATGAATAAAATTGTTTTTTTTTCTCGTTGGAAATTGCAAATTAGGAAATCTGAGAATTAAAAATAAAACTTGAAGTATACATAGTGTAATATTTTTATTAACACAAATTGTATATTTAGTATAAATCGGCGATTTTCATAAAAAATTAAAAATTACTTCAAAATTGCATTATCCGATAAGTATCGGATAATTTCGATATCCTACTGATTTCGTATCACATTTACGAAAATAAATTAAACTATATATAACATTTGTTTTTAACAAAAAATTTAGCAATTTAACTGCACAACATTTGTCATAATAAACAGAATTTAATGTTTCATAATTTGAAATTCGCCATTGTTGCGTGATAAACGTTTTAAAATTTCAAGCACAATACGAGATGTATTTCGATGTCAAAGAATCAAGTTTCATTTTATTTGCAGAGTATGCATCTAGATAAGATCAAGGGGCGAAGAGAATAATTAGAATAAACCGACATCAAGAAATGTCATAAAAAGTAACGGCATTACGTCGGCATGAGTTAACATCAGAAGAGTTCTTAAGAAAATAGCAGAAGTTGTTACATGCAAGAGGTTTTAAGCAGATAAATATTTAACGAAAAATTGACGTTAAATAGATCCTTTGAAAAATCAAACAAATTGTTGAAGAATAACCAATTTAAATTTTAAAATAGAAAGACAAGAAATCACAATTTTGATATCATGAATTTTTTAATTTCTAATTTGGGCTCGAAGAATCAATCACTGATTGTACAAAAATTGTTCATTGCCGTCACATACTGGTATCAAAAATCAAATGATATTGAACTTTTTAATTGTAAGCGTAAATGCTGCACGAGGGATGGAATGGTAAGTTTCATTACGCGTGCTCGATCAACAAGAACCATTGTTTGACGCGCAGCTCGGCTGAACAATTGCACAGCCAATTGTACCGAGCCCCAAGAGTCGTCTGGTAATCACGTAATTGAATATCTAAGCTCGCAAACGGTTCCGTTTACTTTACCACTTCGTCAATAAGACGTTCAAATTCGTCTTGATAACACTTGCCATCCTTCCCGTACCTCGATAGTCAATCCCTTTTTCTTCGACTTTTTTGTTTACTTCTGATTGCTACAGCCGTAATTTTAGATCCCTGATTTGAAAAAGTCGAAGAAAATGCTTGATCTTTTAAAATCAAATAATTTCAGTTAGTTCTTTTTTTAAATAAAAATAAAAATAATGCACTGAAATATCCGTAAAAAAGAGATAAAATTGTCACAAATCGAAATAAAAATATTTTCGCTGATGAATTTCGGCTTGTTTTTGTTTTCATTTGACAGAAAAACATCATGCGTGAATTGAACAAAAGTGCAGCATAATGGAAAAATATAATAAACGTGAGAAAATAGCGTAAAAATATATCAACCGGAACCAAAAAATAAAGTGTTATTTAAAGTGTTATTTACATTAACCGTTTGGCTTATTTTAAAACGGGGCTGGTAAACACCGTCATAATCGTAACTAATTCGTGACTAAACATCAGCAAATTGAACACAACAGCTCGATTTAATTAAATGGATCAAATAAAACAAAAGTTATAAAAAATCAGCCTGAAATCGCGTGACCATAATCATACAAAGTTGTTGGGCATCAACGCGCCGTGCGGTTATATCAGGAGCCAATTAAATTCGCATTTTCCACTGTGCCTGTTTTTATCTACTGATCTACGATAGTTTAATGAAAGTAAACGTCGAGTTCTTGGCGATATCAAAAAACGAATTCACCGCGGAGGTGTTCTAAACTTCAATGGCTAAGTAAATTTTCAAGGTGTTCAAATAAACATGTTGCATTTGACAGACGTTTTTTTATTGATTTTCGTCGTGACTGTATTTTGAAAGGGAGGGATCATATTTTAGATGAATTGGGACGATGTCAAAATTTATTTGAAAACAATTCATATAAAATGGATAGTTATCCCAAGTTGATACATGAAATCATATTTTTCGTTCGTCATAATAAATAATAAAGTAATTTTGTGCATCCATGATTAAAAATTGATTTTCGAACAAAAAGAAATGAATTTTAGAAATTCGTTCACAAATATTTCTTTTAAAATTCTTTCAAAAACATAAGAATTTTGGTATTTTCACTATATTTTTCTGAAATGACAAAGTCATTTTATGATTGTTTAATGATGTGCAATGAAAAATAAATCAGTATGCGAGACATTATTCAAACCCTATTTGAATTTTTATTGCTCTTTCATATTCAGTTTTTTTATAATTTTTGAGAAAATATGGGAGACAACCGACTTTTTGTATACACGAGTTAGTTTTTGTCTGTTCTTCTCGCGATCGGTTAACCCCCAAGATAACAATAATGATTTCAACTTTTAAATCCCCACACCGTTTAATTTTTAGGAGAGGTTTTAATTCCGTAACAGGCTTTTCCTTTTGGGGTAATAAATATTTTTTTTTAATTTTTCCAATTGACGCGTTGTTTTATTTATAATATTCCTACTTTGGACAAAAAATGGGTCTATATCCGAAAGTCCGGATCTTGACTATATAACGGTTGTTATTCAACCGTAAACAAACGTCAACCAACGAAATAAAAAAGAATATAAAAATAGTAAGGATAAAACAACTGTGTTTATTCTATATGAATTATTTTCCTTTGATTTATCAAAACTAACAATATTCATATTAATAAATATATTAATTACCCATGAATACATAAAAAATTAAGGGTGGAATTGAATACAAAACAATCACGAATTGAATAACACTGAAAATGTGAAGATATGAAAGGTATTGATAATAAAAATAATTAGAACCATGTAAAATAAATCAGATCATCAACATTTTTATGTTGACATTTGTTTGCATGCTTTTATCCGTCAGATCACATGAGTTATATGACATACATATTCAGAACTTTCAATAGAAATGCACGTAATTCACATTCGATATTTTTGTTATTTTGAAAGGGGGAGGGGGAAGCTAAAAGGAGTTGTTCTTTGTGATACAGATACGCGGAGGATAAGATTAGAACATGCATATGGTTAACAATATTCTGTTATTTTGTAAGGGTACTATAATATGAATTTGTGTTTACCTTTAAAAATTAATAATATGAGAGAAAAAATTGATACAAAAAAAATAAATTCGCAAATGAGTGCATACGACCAACTGTGGGCTCGTTTTTATGTTTACTTTTTAATGAAACGGAAACGGATTTCATAATTATGAGAATCACAGTCGTTCGGTTAATATTTTTCGTAAACGAAAAAAGCTTCAAAATCATGAGCATATAAAAAATTCTTTTAACGGACATGTATAAACAATCTTGGTAGACAAACAAAATATAAGTTTGTGCGATATTGCAGACGATAATTTTCAATATTCAATACTGAGAGCAAATTTAAATGAAAAAAATATAAGACCTAATTTTCATGAAAATTTCAGTATATAGAAAATAGTTAGTTTATTGAAATTAATTTTATTGTTTGGAAAGTTAATGAAAGACAATGACACGAATATAAATTGCTGCTCAATTTGTTTGGTGGACGACAGTTTTCACACTCGCAAAAATGAATATTGGAATCAAATTTATTTGCGTTGGTCCAATGCAAATACCATTTAAAATATCCGTCAAAATGCATTTTCATTAACACAATATACAATTTATTTTGACACAGAGTCTAGTGCCAATACGATTGTACATTAATGTATGCATTGACGAAAGGTAGTAATTGGTTATATTCCCGTGTTTTTAATGAAAATTCAGAAATAATGATCTGTCATATCAATTTGTTATTATTACAATGCAAACAAAATAGAAAATGAATATTCTTCACCGTTATCGTTATTTTGTTAGAGTAATGGAGGAGGGGTGGGAGTAATGATTCAAAATAAGAATCATCGTTTCTTTATTTCATGAGTTTTTCGCTGTAAAAACTAGATATTAAAATTTAATCTATCTAAACCTTTAGATATTTCTCTGAAAATCGCGATGTTTTTTTTAACTCGTTTTTAAAAACCAGATTGATTCTGAACGAACCTATGATCTGTCTATTTTACATTAAAGATAAGCGTTTTTCGTTTGATAACTCTAAATATAATTTGCATTTGCAAAATGCAATCGTATGTTTGATTCTAATATTATTGACCGAAATACTATGTGTTCTACAAATCAAACATTTTTGTGAATGTGCTCTTTGTTGAACTTCTCGTATTAAACGCATAGTAACCATTAAATGTTATAACGCGTTCTAATGACCTGCGGCGCGAACTTTTAGCTGTTAATAACTAGCTGTTGTTACGCAATTAGTTATTAACGAATTTAGTTGTTGGTATATTGGCAGCGCTGTTCTCACTTCTCGTAACAAACAAAACCAGCAAGACTCAAAGAGACACTAAGTTACATATCTTTTGTTCGTCCAATTATAATTTATATATGTCATGGTCGAGTGCACAAACTTACACACGTGAACCGCGAAAGTTCGTTAGAGTCTCGTTTCGACTTATTTTGTACGTCCAGTTATTCAATTTGTAACATATCGATTTTCTAACAAATTGTTTTTTTTTTTTTCCCATCTCAACGTACTTTAACGTTTGCGAACATTCGAAAACAGAATATAATTTGATTCCACCAAATTGTCACTTGCAATGAACAAAATCAGAACTGAAATAAACAGGTGAAAATATACACACATGTATACTAGTTTTTCATCATCCGCGCAACATTTCATTTTTACCAACATTTTTCATCGATTTGCACACGTCATCTAGGTTATTCGATTATTTTGCCTTTTACAGCCAAATTCTGAAGTATAATTATGAATAACACTGGAATTAAACAGTAATTCAGCGCTCTGATTTTTGTCTCGCGATTGAAGAAGTGTCCGACCAAAATTAATTACTAAACTTTGAAAATTGACAAAGTTAGATAATTCAAGCGCGTAATGAAAACGAAATCTAGTTTGGAATAGTGGTCAAGTGAAAATCGGCAACTCTAACGAATGCAATCAACACGGCTGTGTTTTGAGTACACAGAAAGACTCGTACATAAAATTCATAACATTTTATAAGGACCGCTCCAAATAAGTTTACAAACGTAATTAAACCAACGAAGTTATGCTTTTCGTTCTATGCATAAATAAAGATAAATGATTGTTTCGAGTGTAATTTTTAAGAAGGTCAGCATAGCTCATTGATGTGTTAATTTAGTTTTCAGAATGCAGTTTTTAAAATGATTGAGTAAAACTTAAAATAATTAGGCCCTGTTCACAGCTTAAAAAGAGGTTCGAATATAGAATCGAATTATGCGTCGACATTAGTTCTTTTGGTTCATCGTCTCTGAATTTACGACGGCTTGTGCATTTTGCTTCCGTGTGCAGAGGTTTTCAATTTGTCATGATTTTGGTGGAAGATTACATCTTATACGAGCATTTATAATGTGACCTTGTCCAAGCATATGGCCTGACAATTTTCTTGCGATATTTAATATGGATAACAATAGTGACGTCGTTTCTATATTTGTATCATGAAGTATTTAAACAATATTTCAGATATTTTTAACGTATTTAATCACCGCTATAATTACTCTAGAAAATTTTAAAAATTAATACAAACAAACGACAATTTATTGAACCAACTTTCTTTTTTTGATCAATCAAGTTTATTTATTGATATTTTATTGAAGACATTTCAAACCGAGTAGGACAAAAACATTTCTGGGCCTCAAAACGAAAATATTATCTTGAATTGAAAATTGTCTTGCTTTTGTACAATAATGTCAGCCTGTTTCAAGATTTGTCGCCAATTGCTCAGCGTGCTGGCATAACTGGCAAAGTTCAGACGAACATTTTGATTACTGGATTACTCCTGTGAGCTTAATACATACATTCTTGGTAAGTGATAATTAGAAACGCATGGTGACATTTATTCAAGACGAAAATCATTTAATGTGGTTGAATTATCTTTTTTTTTTCCATTGAAAAATTCTTTAAACGTTTGATGAAAACGTCGTATAGCTCTACGTCCAAGCTCCAACGAGTGACCTCAGAAGTCCCAAGTGGGATAAGGCCTCAAGATTTAGCCAAAGTTGGTACGAATCATGCGCGCAATTTTATGTGTCTGTCATGCCAACTTGGCAGCTCAAACATCCAAAGTGACACATCACATTTTTAACTACTAACGTCCCTGTAAATTTTTCTGTTGCGCCAACAATTTTCTTAGTGTTAAAATCATTTTAAAAAAAGGATTTAACTATACCCGTTCTGCTTTCCAACGCTGTAATATTAGATTTTTTTCCATAGATTAACGTTTGTAAGCAAATAATGATCTTATTGGTGCAACTTGACCTTTTATTTAATAAAGGTTATACGTTTATGAAATCTTACGAATTGTCTAATAATCCAATCGAGTTCACGTCTGAGAGGTTGCCTACTATCAATGTAGCCTGAGGCAAAATGCGGTTAGTGCAGATTCCGAGCCTTCATTGAAGACCTCATCTGAAAGGTCTTTCAGAGCAATAACTTTCTGATTGAATTTAAATTTCTTACCTCACTTTATCCTTTGTTCTACCAATTTCGATTCCGAAATATTTTATCCGTTATTTTGAAAACGCGAAAATTTACTTGTAAAAGAAATAAGATTACAATCAAAGTTATGAATGGAAAATTTTCGAAACGAGTCTGGTTTTGTAAAAGCAATTGATTTGAAACTTATTTTTTCATTAGAAATTATTATTACAAAAAAAAAGTGTAAATTATATCATACAGCAATAATGTTTTTATCAAGCGTACAATCAGTTTTAATTAAAAGATATTTAAAACAAATTTTATAACCTTAAAGAAAATTACTCATTTACTTCTCTAAAACTTGTTTTTTTTCATCATGAAATAAAAAAACTTTCCGGCTTTTACAACGATGATAAGAAAAAGTTTAGGTATTCATATATGTAAATGATTCATGTACTGTTGGGCTTGTCTGCAGGTGGCAACATATGTGGCAAAAGGAAAATCGACTGCGATCTTAAGTAAATCTTCACGGTTGCACGATAGGCGTGAAATTCACCGCTGCTTATTAATATGTATGCCGAGTGTTACTGGCTCCCGTGTCGCTTAAGTACCCGCCCCAGTCGAGACTGCCTGGCTTGACTGGCTGGTTGATATATCTGTGCGTGACGGCAAACAATGATACAAATTCCTATTTAATGTAATCCGTCATGTATCAGGCGAAACTATTTCATTTCGCTTATCGCGAAGCAATTAATCATTAGCTTTTCTTCAGTCTTTAGAAGCCACGAACCCCAACGAACAGTGCATTCATGAATGTAGCCTAAGATTTATGTGGTAATCAGCCTAAGAACGTCACCTTAGGTTTTATGAGTTCGCAGAAAAATTGGAAATACGTGATAAATATCTTCCGGTGGGAAAAAATTGGACAACTTGCCAGCAGTCTTTTTGATATAATTATTAAATGACATCCAAATCAGTGATTTAGATTCAATCGAAGATATGTTTTTAACATTGAAAAGTGACGTGTTGTGAGCGCTCGAAACCCAAAATTCACCATTTGATCGATAAATTATTTCTGACTTGATTAGGGCCTATAATTAGTACACATTAAACTTATCTGCAATGGTGATCGGAACAAATTTTGTGTATTAATAGGAAATTGGCATTTTCGAAAGCGACCCTTTGCCGTGATCTATGCGCTCATGCTTTTAGGCAATTTCATGCACTTTGGCACGTTTGTAGGTACGCCCTTCATACGCGCACTGACGCATACGCATGCGACTTCAGTAATTATGTGAGACAGATAATGGCACGTGCCAGTGACATTATTTACGATCCCGACGTTTGCAAGTATAATTTTTACACGTATTGTTGGTGGCGGTGGTTACGCAACTCGTATAATATTACTTGTTATTCAAATGGGTTCCTCGAGACTGATTCTCAGTCTCGCGCAGATGCAAATCATTCGCCTATTTGCAGTAAAACTGCTTCTGCATAAATTAGTAGCGCTGCAATTAAAATATTTTTTCTATCTTATTTTTAACAAACTGTGTCACGCGAAAGTTTTTCATAAAGACAATTTCATGTACAGTTCTTAAAGGTAAAACACCTGAAATAATAAATTCAAAATATAAAAATCATTCATTGAAGGGTACTTCTTTTCATTAAAATTCATTGTTAACGTGAATTTTAATGACAAAATTAATGGGGCATCCGCCCAAAATGACCGGAGATTTTACTTTTTAGTGACATTTCATTGTAATTTTTTGCCGGTGATATGATTTGCAATGGATCAGTGCAATATAAAAATGGTTCGTTGCAAACGAGCGATCGAACGATATGGACGAGATTCTCGAAAATCCAGCGTATTGTCAGGCTGATTTGAAGCTCGAGCCTGGTGCCTGAGCTGACTACGAAAACCGAAAACGCGGTGCCATTTCGTTTTACGATTGGCTGTGTAGCGTCGCGGCGATATGCCGTGGGATTTATAGAAGCGAGAAGTACTAAAGTTCGTCACAAAGATGAACGACTCCCAAACGACTGGCTGATAGATTAAATGCAAGTGTGCTGGGCA
This sequence comes from Trissolcus brochymenae, assembly GCA_030523145.1. Taxonomy (NCBI): domain Eukaryota; kingdom Metazoa; phylum Arthropoda; class Insecta; order Hymenoptera; family Scelionidae; genus Trissolcus; species Trissolcus brochymenae. The sequence continues at coordinate 112,421 of JAQQRF010000386.1, forward strand.
CGATTCCTACGTTTTATTACCGTTTCGTATTTCGTTGCAATCAATACTAACATTTGACCGGCATCCCGACAATATGTAAAATGAATTTCGCGTTAATGTTTAACATCGCATGTCTCGGAAATGTCTATCTGGAGAATAATAGCCGCGCCTTGTAAAACTGTCGGGATACTTACTTACGTTCGCGTTGCTGCTTGAAACTTTGCAAAATTTAACTGCGCACTAAATATATGAAAGACGAAAACTTGAAAAGCCCGTCGATAAAATTAAATTCGTTTATGAAGAGCCCGCTGAAGTGGAAGTTTATTATGGACGTATTTTTGTTCGCGTGTAGATCGATTTCCTCTCGTTTACGATGATTTGAATGTAAGGTGTTTATCCTTTTTCACAGGTGCTACATATTGTTTCAAAATACTCTACAGAACAAAACAGCACTCTCGTATAGAGCGGTTATGTTCGCTTGCTTTTGATACATGCTTATCACCGTGTTATTGATGAGAATACAATATCATCAAAGTTAAACTTTTTTTTTACAAGCAAACTGAAAATGAAATATATATATATATCACTCAGCGAACGCACTCGTTCATAATGTTTGATTTATTTCAATACAAGAAAATAATTTTTTCAAAAAATTGCATGCAAAAAAAATATTTGTTTAACAAAGTGAAGTCCAAATCCGATAAAACGAATCAGTAATATTTTTGACGAGAAGTTTCGTTTTTTTTTGTTTATATTAGGAATTATACTGAATGAAAGTAACATTGTAGGAGTATTGAAATTATTTTTAGTAAATTGGGAATCAATCTCTGATGAATAGATTGAATAAAATGAAAGCAAGCTTCACAGTAGACGATGAGTAGGCTTGGTCAGACGTGATATTTACTTTCAGAGATAACATATCGCTAATACATTTACGGGTAGGTTGCCATGTTATCGATCATATTTTACGGAAAAGGGCGCGACTGACCATCGTATACCTGTTAATGAAATGAGACAAAGTAAAGGTCTATATTAACTAATATAAAAGATTAGATACAAGAAAGAAAGGTCTTTTCAGAAAGAAAAAAATTAATACTTAAAAAGGAGAGGAAACAAATAATTGAAGATACTGGATTTTCATTTTGTTGTGTAATTTAAAAGAACGTTGGATTTAAATTTTAAAAACACAACTAAGAAACACACCAGTGGATCGCGATGATAATTGTTTAGTGATGTGAAAAGCTATGTAGTGCTTTGTTTAAAGATAGCAACAAATACGTGGAGAGGAGGGAGCGGCTCCTTGCTCGCTCACTCATCGATCTTCTCGTCTGACCAAGCCCAGCACGGTTATTCCATCACATCATAAACAGTACACTTTGTCAGAGATGGCCACTCCTTGTCAGTGTACATATAAACATAATGAAAACTCTTGGAACATCCGACTTTCATATTGATTAGCCTGTCAGGCTTGCAATGTAAAAAGAGTCAACTCCGTTGCATGAGGCCGGCTGTCGGGCGTTACGATTCTGTACGTTGATGGCTCGGGAATAATTAACTTGCCGTAACATTTGCGAGAAACAACGTCATATGGTTTGACGAAAAACGTTTATGCCATGGTTTTATGCAAATTGCCAACATTTTAAACACCCCTCTGTGACGCTTTATCAAGTATGCGTGAAATTAAAGACCCTTCACGTAACTCCTTGCATGTCATCTTGTTCAAGTTTCATGCTGTTATCAAGTTGTTACCGTAAGAAGAAGTATACTTCAGTTGAACGAATTTGCGATTTCAAAAAAGCAAACACTTATTAATTTATACAAACATAACTGATTTTAAGATGATTGTCACAAGAATGTAGCCACCAAATTTTAAAAATTCTTTTAATGATACTTAAATATTTTTAGTAATATTATTAAATTTGTTGTACAAGTTCGGAAAAATATTTTCACCGCTCTGTTAATTCGAGTGATTCTACGAACTAAAAAGTGCCAAGTTTAGAATCTAATTCTGTGTACCTGCAACGTGGCGCCGACACATGCAACGGTGGTTACTTATGGCAATGAAGTGCAATTTCGTATGTTACTCTTGTAAGCATGGGAACGTCCGAAATTAAGGTTAACGTTGCAAGAATATACAAGTGCTCTCGCGCTCAGTGCGTATTAAAACACTTAAATCTTTCATCCCAAGTGAATCTCTCAGTTTATTTGTGCAAACAATGTTGTCTCAGAAGCATCACAATTTTTTTGCCCTATTTTTATAGCATGCAAAGTCATGCTTGTAAAAATTCTTTTTATTTTTGACTCGATCTTCCACGTTATTAATATTAAAGCAACCGGTAATGAGAATTCGTGCTGTATTATTCATTAACGAATAGCAGAAATATAATTTGCGATAATAATGAAGTAATTTCAGAAGCTTTTAATATATACTTATCGTTTGCATAAAAAGCGCCCCCTTGTGTGGAGAGTGGCGTGCTTGTTCAAATATTCAACTGACGGTATTTTCAAGCTTTTTGTTAATTATGATGCAAATAATTATGTTATTACATTTTGTCACAGCCATTGTCGTCGCAGTTATAGTTGTTAGTGAAAATTGTTTTGAAAAATTGTTGCTTAATTTGCATCACAATTCAAAATGCATCTCTTACGGATTGAAATTATAATGAGGCGACTTTAATAAACACGTGATAATTCTCTGTTACAATTGTTCTATCATCGAGTGCTTAAAAAATTAAAGCTGACGATTAGCGAGAAGTTAATCCGTGCGCTATTATATCCAGCAGTAATACCAAATATTAGCGAATAGGTACTGTTTACTGAGTTTCAACTTAAATGTCACGATCGATATTAGCCCCTCGTATCTTTGTGCGAAGTTACGAAAGTCATTCGTATAATCTGTCATATAAATCGCTCTGTTAGTTCCCCCGCTATAGATATATAATTTCGACTTCTGCATTGTTATCTGTGTTCCAAGTCGATATTCTGCTAATTTAATCGAAACTTGACGAAACCATTTGATTAGTGACACCGAGAACACAATTTTGTAAAGCGATTAATCAATTCTTTCTCGAATTCAACGAAAAGTTTAATCTTAATCACGGTCACAGTCTTTAAATAGTTTGCGATCACAAGTTGAATTCATTTATTAAACTGTCATCGTGTTTTCATAGAAACAATTTACTGCCTTTCATTGTAATCAATTTCACGAAACGTGACATATCTGGAACATTTTGAATGCGGATATCGACGTTAAACAGGCAAAGGACAGTGTAGATTTATCCGTCAACAACTGATTCAATCGTCGCGTAAAAGTTGGGCTTTGAAATCGCATCATTTGATGTCGAGACGCACCGGTGCTGGAGCGTTCAAGAATAAGGTATAGAAGTAGAACTTTCGGGGAAGAAGTCAAGCGGCACTTGTCGCGAAATCGTCTTCGAGCCATTGTGTCGGACAAGCCGGAGACGAGTCTTAGGCAAAGACGAAAATGGTATCGTGCGAACGATGCGACTGAAAAGAGCATTGTATTTGAGACCAAACTTGGCGAATCCGCCGAGATACTGCATCCTTCAATGTGACGTTGAAAAACGAGACGATTTCACTGAGACAAAACGACGCTGCTGCAGTTTTGAATTCGACGTTGTCAGTATAAAAATTCAAATACAAACGATTCATCTATTTTTTTATTTTTACAAAAAGAGCCCATGACAAATATAAAATTTCATGCTGCAATTCCTACAGGAACGTAATATTTTTTTGCCGAGGAAATTGCAAATTGAGTTTTACAGAGTTATCACATCGCCATCACGGATTCATGAACGATGTAATGGCATGTTGCGCGTTAAAATTCTATGAAGCCAGAAAGCCAACTGTCTCCAGCCGGTGCCACTTCCGCTCTACGATTCTCTTCTTCATTTTTCGCTTCGTTTTGTCGGTTTTTGTTTTGTTACTTTATTTCGTAGCACGTAGCGCGCAATGCGACTGTGGCTTATGCAGTGGTATGCATACGAGTGTATACACGCTCATCTACATAAGTTCGCGGAATTGAAGGCAATTCAATTCGCGCTACGAATGAACGCGTTAAACTAGTTGATAATGCGACGGCTATGAAAGTTTTGAGCGTCAAAAAAAAAAAAAAAAAAAAAAAAAAACATGAAAAGAAAGAATTTATGGTTTTTTTGTACCAAAAAGAATGCATTGTTACAGAAGTGGACTTGTCATGTTCTATTTTATTTGTTTGAATTTTTGCAAATTAAATCGTGGAATTTCAGTTTATTTCATTTTGATTCAAGTTTTAATTATTGAATCTGTTTTAAATCATATTTTTTTCAATTCTTCAAAATCACTTTTTAATTTTTTATTTAAAAAAAAACAGAGAATTGCAGAGGTAATTAAATTTATAAATCCAAATATAATTTATACTCGAAAGATAAACAAATGTCAGCTAAGTTGACTCTCTCATTCAATTTGTGCTCACGCGATTCAGGAATGAATTATATTCCATAGTATTGCATATTTGAATCCAAGTCTTTAATACAATTTTTACGATGATCATGAAAGCTACTCGTTCGTTAAAAATATATACAACTATAATCAAAAAAAGTGCAGCATGCTTTGCAGCTGAGATGTTCAAAGTATAAAGTCAAAGATGAAAGCAAACCCTCCCAACGAGTATTCAAAAGCTTATTTGTTTTGCTTTGTGCAAGCTGAAGATCTCATGAATTCAATGATATATTGAAATCAAACACTTAACTTAGAACAGCCGCGGTAACGATCGACAAAATTCCGTAACTTTAGGTACGTTGATGAATAACAAAATTGGCTCGGATTTGACTGCCCGAACTCGGCTAATTTCGTGCGCAATCCCGACAGATGTGCAGATTTGATCAACATTAATAGCTACGCTACTTTGCAAGGTATACAGCGAACGATTTTCTAACAACTTGTATACAAAACTTCATCACTACATAGTTACTGAATATCACGCTGTTAATAATTTAATACTATGTTGATTAAATGCTGATTAAATATAATACGTTTACTCATATACAATCCTAATTAAGGTAATAAAAAATTGTTTCATAGCAATAACAGCTGTATATAGAAAAAAAAGTCCATGCAAAAATTAACACATGAATTATAACGTCATTTTAAAAAAGTTTTTAAAAAAATTTATCAGAGAATGATAAACCCACATGAAAAAAATATACGTCAAAATATATATAGATTTTATATTTTTATCATAGTTTCTATATTTTGCTATATTACATTTATATAAATTTTATATAAAATCTTGTCGCTTTATACATACACACGAGTTATGTAATTATATATGAAATTCATATACAATATATTTCAAATATATTTAGAAATATATTTTTGTCCATGTGGGTATAGTGATAGGTAAAAAAATTTGCAGACAATCGAACAATAGAAGCATATATCAATGGGTCTATATTGTACAACAAAAGTGGGGAGAAAGGGAAGCGCAGTGAAACATAATATCGCATCCGCTTGAAGCTAACGCGTGTAATACTTGATACGCGACAGCGTTCGACGCGCTAAAAGCCTTCGATGGAGCAACAAGAGTGATGTCTCGCATGAGCATGCCCGTGTGCCACTTGTCAAAACGACGGATGTCGCGAATGCGCGATTTTTCGTCGCAGCAATCACGTTGCTTCACTTCACATTGTGACACTCAACCTAAATTTTGAACCGATTTTTGGTTCGCAATTGTTTATTCTTTTCATACATCCATTTCTTTTTTCGCGGGAAAACCAACTGAGAAAATTTCATCGAATGGTGCAATTACGTTAAAATTGAAATGTAATTAAAGTTTGCCCATTTTACTGTCGGTTCGCCATTTTTAGGACAGTGCAATGTGATTTCACGGAATAATTTTTTACATTTCACTGAGCGAGAACCATAAACGTTCAGTTATTCCAAGTTGTTGTTCCACTTGACAATTTCAATTCAAACGTATTTATTTTTGTTTTGCGCCACCACTGTTTTCGATCAATTTTTTCAACATCAATATCATGTTTTTAACGGAACCACATAACAATTTTTAAGACCTTCGGTTGCGCGATGCCAGCTACGAACAATTATACTTACGCAAATGAACTCGGTAAAAAACTAACTGAATGATTAAACAGTCGGAATTAGTGCTAGGACTTTTTATATACCCGCAGGACCACCTGCCTGATTGATAAACACTGTATACGGGTTAGAAGCAATGCTTCAGCTCGTACGGCCCGTATGACCCGTATTAACCGTATTACTGAATAAAAATGCTGAAGCGTATTTTAAAGCTATAAATTAAAAACCTGAAAATTATTCAAATTTAAAATTAATGTCTTTTTCCGATTTAATTAATGTAATATATTGTTTATTTTAATTAAATATGTATAATTAGTAATATACAATTAAAATTTATTTACATGTTTGAAGTTTACAGTTTATACAAAATATATAATATTTTTAATTAACAAAATGATAATGTTTTATATAATTTAAGTAATTTAATCCTAAAACCGTTTTATTTTATTTCGCGCGGTTACATAATGTAATAAAGAGAAAATAATGATTATAGTTAATATTATGCTTATTAAAATATTAATTAATAATTATTAAAACTATCGTAGAATACGTTTCAACATTTTTTTTAATACGGGTAATACGAGTAGAACGGGTCATACGGGTGAAGAATTGGTTCCAACATACGTATAATAGAAATACGGGTAAGTGAATGGGTACCTGTTTTTCTAAAGAACCGAACTTAACTCGTAGCCTTAGTCAGAATAAATAATCTTAATGTTACTGATATTAATTCTTGATAATGTTTTGATTGAAACAAACTATTTTTGTATTTTGTAGTTTTCTGTGTGATACTTGACAAACCATTTACAGTTTCATTGTTTAAATATATATATACACAGGGTTTCGATTTCACCTCTGATGATCATATCAACATCTGAATATATGTTTTTCAATATGTACCAGCATGCATGAAGAATGAGCTACTTTATAAACATATAATTTGTATTTGCAAGATTATATTTATCCTTTCACGTAAATATATAGTTACTGAATACAGAGAATAAACATGCGTGTAGATGTGCAATTTGGGGTTTAGAAGGCTATCATTTAACAATATGCAACAATGTGCTAATAAGCAAGTTAAAAATGGATAACTACAGAGAAGAGGCCAGATTTGACGTCAGTAAATGTCGAATTTACAACACTCCTCTCATTTTTTAGTAAATTAATAATTGGAGAGATTATTTCTATATTGGAATAATATGAGCGGATCAATTGATTGATGATATGAAGTAAAAATTCTCAATTTGAATATCAATTTTATTATTTCAAAATTGAGTCTGCCTTTGGGGTTAAAATTTTCACATAAAATGAATTGCAGTACTCCGAATATTTCATAAATTGCTATTGTCATATACATTTTCATAGACTGGAAACCGCTATTTATAAGTAGCCGAAAGAGTGCGATGCGTGAAGTTAACAATGGCGCGGATTTAAATATTTTTCTCACCGAAAACGTGGCGCCTTATAAACATGCAAAATTATTCATAAACATTTCTCTGTCGCCTTTATGGCCTGGCAACAATTATTTCTCTGCGTTTTTAATGCCAAGGGTTTGTTCCTGATTTTAATAGCAATGCCGTTTCAATTATGCCGCGACGATCATGCAAAGACCTTTTCTTTGAGCTTTGTTTAAAAAATGTATAAAACTTTGAATCTACAATTATTTTTCATTCATGTGATTTATCTTTTTTTTATAAACGATTGCGAACGTTTCAGTAATTCAAAAAGACAGACAGGAAATTTTTGTCGCATTATTCGAAAGCGCGACTACTGAAATTAGGCGAGACGCACTGCCGCGAGATAGCATAATGTATGTCTGACTTAGTTCATGCACAGAAAGAATGAATACGACGATCTGCGAACGTACCCGAAATATCTCTTATTTAAATTTATAATGACGCGTTGGACGAATTTCGCAGTCACGTTTCACGCGTAAAGCACACTTTGGATAGAATCAACTAAGCCGCGACCGTTAACTTTATGAAGCTTTGCATTTTGTTTGATGCCCGGGCGCGCGAACCCTCGTCGCCAGTGGATTAGGTTGTCGTGTGCGAAATACCGTTTCGTAGCAGATTTATCCCTTGGTCACGCTGTACCTTTGCAATGCAAAACGTGAAAACCGATAACATATGGCAATGCGCGACGGTGGGATTTTTTTGCCGGTGCCACGTCTTTTTACGACCTCCTCCTCGGGAGTCAAGTTACACCGCACGAACAACAGCGCATCGATCGTTCTCAAACTCAAATGGAGCGGCGAATTTGAAATACTGCTCTTTTCTTCATACTTTTTTACAATCTCCGCCGAGAATCGTCCATCAATTCGATGCGACGTACACGCCGGGTAATTGAATGTGAAAAGTATGTTGCGCATCTCAAAATCTGCCACCGATATGACGAATAAAAATGATGCATCGTGCGATTATTCAATTATGTGAGCATTAGGCGGTAAATGTCGTGACATTATCGCCATCATAATCGTGTGTTATAAACCGTGCTAACACGATTTCTGATTCGTTCGAACATATAGAGCGCGTGACAAAACAGTACCCGCCGTATCAGCGGACGTCAAGTGTGTTGCAATTTAGTATACCCTGTTTGTGATATTTGATTCCATTTAAATAATCATTCAATCAACAACAATGAATATGAGAATCTAATCACTAAGAGTCATTTCATAAAATAATTCCTCAGTATGTATAAATAAAAGCTCCTCGTCTTAGGACGAAGAGCTTTTAGAATTAAATTAAAATACATACAGTTGCATCATAATAATGAATTGAATATGAAACGCTGGATTCCTTTTAAAGAAATAACAAAAAATAATGTTGACGTTCATTGTTACAAAAGTGAAAAGAAACAGAACATTTCATTTGCAAACTCTGATATTCACATTTCAATGAAAATTTGCCAGAAATTAATATATTTGCATGCAATTTAAAAAGTAAAAGATGATTAATAAAATAAAACAAACTGAGGTACGGGTGGAGGGGGTGCGCAATGGGAGGAGAATCTCGGAAATAATTATCAGTATTAAATTAGCCATTACGAATGGCGTGACTGTTTTGCCAATGTGTTTTCCAATTAAAACCATTCGCACAAGTTGAATAACTATTTGAATAATTTCGTTCAATCATCCAGTGGTAGAGCGTCGCAAGTTACGTTGTATCAATTAGCGAATGAACCCTTGTCATTAGTATGATCCGAGAGCCGATACCCCATTGACGCGCGCTTCCAATGCATCAATCGGTAGTCGCAAGCCTAAGTGGACATCTGGTTGACATGAATGGAACGTTTCACGTGGCAACGACTTTGTACAACATTAACCAGTTGACGTACAATCGTTAATTGCATGGCCTGGGATGTATGTTGTGTGTGCTCTCTTGAGTAACGCAAATTCTGCGGTGATCCGAAATCGCTGGGGGCGATTGGATTTTGACGATATACTTGTTGCATTTTTGTGTGACATTCAAAAGCCACGGGTGGACAGTGTGATAATGAAGGACGGAAGATAAAGGGCCACGCCTGGAGAGTGATTCTCGGCTCATTGTATACTTGACTCTTTCTCGGTCTCGTTGGCTCTTTGTCGCGACGTTTGTCTTCGGCGGAGCCTTAATCAGAGCGCCGTCGCGCTTCAAAGCCTTGCGGCAAACGAAAGCTACATCAAAAGCACTTGTGAAAAGTAATGACACTCAACATGGGTACCGCAGTACATGGATATAAATATATCTAGCCTTTTCCAGTCGACAATGTACAAATAACAATTTACACGGGATACCAAGTGCTAACTTCGTTCTGAGACTTTGCAACAGCCTGATGAGCTTTCGAACATTATATCTTTTAGCAACGGAACATTTTTTATCTGATGCCCTCTTGGCATCTCTATGTCGAATTATTTTGAAGGACCCTCCGGGTCGCATTAATAATTGCGCCATTAATTATCTTTGAACATGATTTTTGCAATCTCAATAAAGAAATTGTTCAAGCTAATTATGCAAACTACAGAATTGGGAACCGTTACATCTGCGAGACTAAACTGACGAAATATGGTATCTGGTCGAGAGAACTGAAAATTTTCAGCGCTACCTAAGAGAGGACACTCTTCACAAGAATGGTGCGTAATGTAATGGAGTACAACGGGAGAATGAATCTTGATTCCGCAGTATCTCGTAGATACTAAATTAGACTCGGTGAACCAGGGAAACGAGCCAACATTCATCATAAGTAATGGGAGTGAAGTACTTGATCTCCTTGCAGCATGAATATGAAGAAGCATATGTATGAATGCTACCTAACTAGCTAGCTAGCGGAGTATACACTTTGAATCTTCACATTTTGTGCTTTCAAATGAAGACATTACTTGTTTGAATATTTTCCATCTTAATTTGACGATTATTTTTATGCAAGACAATGATATTTTGAAGATTCGAGGTGTGCTATTCGTGATTGTCGAAATTGAAATCAAAACTTACCAATCGTTGCCAGTTTTCGCCATGTTCTGCCTCTTGCGTCCAGTTTGATGAGGCTTTGGTTCAGCTACCATGTTAACATCTGAAACAGCAAAATAATTTGCTATTTATCCCAACTGATGTATATGATGCGATGATTACAAATTGTACATGGAATACGTTGTATATTCAGTAATTGATGGACTTGATCAATAATCTAAATCTAATGCAGTGATTATGTTATCAACTTATTCATCATCATATCCTGAAATCCAATCGACAAATATGACCAGCTGGTTTAGAATTCAAATTAAAGTATATTCAAATCAAAAAGATATAATATTCTGTTACGACAAATCTTTTCAGGATTCACATAAAGTAAGTTTACATTGGCACGGAATAAGGAAAAAAAAAAAGACGTAAGAAAAGTTTAGCATCAGCGTATTGTTACGATTAATAGAAAAGCATCGTACCATGAGAAGGGCGTTTAATCGTAAAATGGTTTTGCGATCCGGTAGATTCCGGCTTTATTTCAAAAGCTCCTTTTCTTGAGTCGGAACTGTTCAGTTAACTGTGTCACCGGCAGACCGTCCGATGGGAATGGAATTACTTGACGGCAGTCTTTGCCACCCAAAACAGACCGCTAACGCTCGGAAAGGTGCTCAAGTTTCTGTTAAAGTTTTACTTAAACTGCTGTGATATTATCTCGGTTAAATAAGCGCTCATTTTCTATTTTCACATCCGCTAGAGAGACTTTCACCCCTTTCTCACGCGCCTAACGATTTGCCTAACTATTCCGACCGACAGATTTGCATACCTATGTTAATATTCTCGCGGAATTATAGAAGCATGACCGAGCATCCAAACTCTTATCTCTCAATCGGATAATTATTATAACTCGGCGTATACTTTGCCGTCGCTTTAATTCAGGTAATCCACCCTTTTTTGTCCGTTAATCTTCAACAGAGACGTCATTAGAATTATATCAAAAAGTTTCCGTATACCTCGGCGTCGTGCTCTGTAGGATGAAACACACTGCCACACCGGCTAACAAATGCAATGTGCTGCGGAATGTTTACTCTTCATAGAATTTACATGGATTCCATTTTACAGCAGGTTTTAGTTGAAACTCGTTGAATGCGAGTTCTTTTTTGGTTTAAATTCTCACGATGGTTTGAGTGATGAAACAACTGTTTTTATACTTTCAACTTTCTTTTCTTCTTTCCAGAACTTACTTGGTAAATTAATTTTAGAAAAAACTAGTCAATTCAAAACATTATTTGGAACACCGTTCCATAAAATGGTCGGGCAAGTAAAACATTCAAACAAATAATATCACCGTTTAGATGTTATTTCAAGATTATTTATCAAAAAATATTTATGTTTTAGTGAATGATTTTTTTCATTTACAACAATTTTACCAGGTCGAAATTGTTATTACGTTGCAATTTGTATAGTAATTCAGAAAATTGAAATCAAGTAAATTCAACTGTTTGGTCAAGGTAATTACACTCGTTATTACTTTTTTACAAATTCGGAATGTGAAATGTTCTCTGTCATTTTTAACAGAAAAAAAAAATTTAATCTTCGCTGTACTTACTGTTATTATTATTATTTTTATTTTTATTTATTTTCTGAAAGACAAAATTATGATGGAACACGTAATAGCATTCTTTTCAAATATTTCATTTACAACGTAAGCTACTTATTTTAAATCATTCTCAATCAACATGGTCACATCCAATTTATTGAGATGAAAGCCCATCAATTTTAATGATAATTAAATATGAACAGGCCAGCATAAATGTTATCGATAAATGAAAATTTTATTATAATTCTCAAATTTCATAAATCCAAATGCAATCATTTTAGAATGAAAAGTTCACGCGCATATGTTACTTATGAGATTTATCTTATAAGAAATTGGCTTACACTAAACTGCGAGCCATAGTTCAATACTTAAGTCGGAGAAACCATGAAAATGCTCGTCAGGAGTCTTAACTTGAAACTGGGCAAACCGTGGCAATTTCTACAACGGTATTAGAAGTTCAACGCACCCGTTGAATTTACTTAACAAAATATAATTATTCTTGATTGTTCCCTAAAAGCCCGAACAAAATGTGACTTTTAGGCAATCAATCTGGAAAAAAGCTGCCGATCACAAGTGCTCGGTTTAATTAAAATCTGCAAAAATAATTAAAGTAGCGTTGTGTGCTGTATTTCGTTTGCCGTCGAATGGAAATTTACGAAACATACTTTATTACAGTCTGCCAATCGATGTGATCGCTCAAATGACATTTTTAAACAAAAAATTAAAGTTATCGTTTCGCTATAGAAAAGTGAATTAAAAAAACTTTCTTGTCTATCAAGATTAACTTCGACTATATTTTATAAATATTTTAATAAATACTTTCATAAATATTGATCAATGTTATGTTGTTTAGTTTTTCATGAATTTTATTCAACTAATATCAATTAAAGATTTTTGTTTCTGCAGAACAAAGTGATTCGTTGATTATTATTAGATAGTTTTGATGTGAAACAAGCACCAGGGTAAAGAAACCAGGATAAGTGCAATTTTGGCACACTAAAAGAGTATTGTCGACATTTCACAAGAGACACGAAGAGTAAAGTGGTGCCAACTTTCATACCAGTTTCGGTTAAGTTACGAGACGTGTTTAGGCTCGGTCGTAATTTTTTTCGCTTCGAAAAAGCGTAATCTGATGTGCAATGAAACTTGTTCCTGTCGTGACTAATGCCACGTTAAGACACCTTCGCTTGGCAACACCTCATGTAACCTATTTGAACCGTGTCTACGACCCGACAACATGCATCGGTGATAACATGCTTTACATTTTTACAGCCGCTTTTACGCTTTCATTTCTGTGCCTCATTATTCTTCATATAATTGTTTGCAAATTGTAAATTGACAAAGCTATTTGTGCAGAAATAAAAAAAAACGGCATACAAAAAGAGCAGTAAATAAATTTGCACTTTATGTTCAAATAATAATACCAAGTATTGATATTTTTGTAACAAAATTATTTTCTCAAGAACTTGTGAAGAAAAAAAAAAGATTACTAATACTTTCTTTTAGTATTATGAGAACCGAAAGTTATTTTATTCGCGTCTTTGGCAGAAAGTCTTGTTAATATTCAAAGAGGTTGTGTTTGAGTTGAAATCAACTAGGAATCCTATTTTTCAGTGAGAACAGTGAGCAATGTACATTATGAAGATACTGTGTCCCGCAGGATTGCCAGAGATTCGGTACACATGCAGGATAAACACATGCAACCGTTCGAGAAGAAGCCTCTTGTCTGGTTTATCGACATGTAGAGCCAATGCATTTCTCTGAAAGTGGTACGGATTAGCATTTTTTAGTGTTAACAACAAACACTTTCTCACGTTTGCAAAATTTTAAGAATGCTCGTTCGGAACTTGGACTGACATTGATATATTTTTAACTCAGAAACATGTGTGAAAATTATTTATAATTGTCGCAAAGTCAAATATTTATTTTCATGAAAAAAACTGTAAAAAAAACTTGCGCTTCGAAAGTAAGATGGATCTTTGAAAATTTTTGTATTTTATTTAGCTACCTTGCCTTTAATCTTGCAAAGAATATGTCGGCACAAAGCGAACCGTAGGCTTGATTATTTGAACGACCGTGTGCGCGCTCTAATTAATAAGTTAATGAAATGTAAACGATCAGGCGCACTTTTGAGCTACGCCATGAAATTGAAAAGACAGCAAGGGGCCACTTAAGGAAGTGTGCTAAGGCCTGAAGTAAAAAGTCAATTTTTGTTCCAGCGCGATCGACATCCGCGCATTAGTTCAATTAATTCACGTCCTCTTTTTTCGTTCAAACCCCGGGGCGCATTAATTACAAAGTGACTTGGCCAATATAGCGTTTATTCCGCCGAGGCTTCGTTACCGCTTACGTTAACGCACACTTTTATTTCCAACTATTGAAATTAGAATTCGAGCACGAACTTTTGGGCTTCAAATTTGCGACAGATTTCATCAACAGTGAGAAGAGGGGCACCAGACGAAGTCACAATTATCTAAATGAAAAGAACGTCCGATTGAGTAGCACTCGGTTATATTAAGAAGATGTCGCGTTGCTAATGCAATAGTCGTTTCAATTTTTTGTATAAATACAGTTAGCGGAGCTTTTCAAGCGCTTCAAAATTCATTGCGATTCAGAAATTCAGAACCTTTGATGCCAACATTTACCATCACCCACGATATAATGTGTGCTTAAATTTATGAATAGGTCGCGCTGCAGCTGTCATGAAAGTGAACAAAAATCTACCTGGTTTTTCATTTTAATAATTTGTTTCATGTTATATTCACTTATATTCACAACGTATTTATCACTTAACATATTTAACGTTAATATTTATTGAATCTGAATTCATGTACGTCGAATGGATTTTATTCACTGAAAATCAATACGGCTAAAAATAAACAACACAAATAAATTCAGCTCAATTAGAATCATTAAAATTAATCAAATAAGAATAACCCGTTCACTAAATGGATACTCTCTTTTGGTGCTTACTCTTACCTTCTATGTTTTTTCCACCCTATTCACAGATAAAAATAAAATGTTTTGTCTGTCAACTCGTGAATCAGTTACTTGATTTTTCGATTTCTCAAATACTTTACAGACAAAGTATTTCTACAATTTTACTTTCTGAAATTAGAAAAATAAATATAGTTAAGTTTTTCTGTACTACAAGAAAACTTATCAAACTTCATTAATTTTACATGTGAAAGCACAATCGATCATTATAACCGCACACAAGTCGGATGAAAGTTCAAGCTGAAAAAAATCGAATCTCAAATTAAAAGATGATTTTTATCTAACTTTGACACTGAATTCAAAATACGACAAATTTTTAAAATAAGACTGCTTTACCAAGCATACACCAAAAGTTAAACAAAGCCTGGTCAATTTGAGATATAAATTTGATTAATTTAGAACCTCTGTCAGAGCAAATTTGTTGCAGTGCAGGCAAAAAATGTGGTATGCCTAATCGACTGACAACGGGCGTCTAAGCAAGACTCGATCATCGACAGATGTCGGACAAAGAGTTGTTGGTTTGAAATATTGACACCACATTCGTTGCTTACAAAAGACGATAGCCGAGCTTTGTGTGACGTCAAGTTTACCGCCGGCTGAGAATCAATCGGCTATAACCATTCTGATATGACGATTGTCGGTAGGTATTGCGAGAGATGACAGCGTGAATATGAAAGTTAGTTTGGTATCGTACTCGAGAGTGGAGTATCGGTGTCATCTCCAGAGCTGCAGGTTGATGCCGCTCTCGCATTGTGAATTGCGCGTCAAGTACTAACAGGACCTCGGATCTGTAACCGACACTGTCGGTAATGGAATATGACAACGCGCGGCGCATAATAATCAGCCGCCTCGCTCAACTTCGGGTTAGAACAACAACTATTGCGCCTGACGTTCACTGAATCCTGTCGTTAGTGCAATGTATCGTTCGCTTTGTTTATCGTATCGCAACTATATCGCCTAGTTGCGATTAATCTATTATGGGATTTCGGCGTGCCAATTGCGACATGTTATTGTACTGATATTCTATTAATCAAACTTTATTTATATCGCCGGTTTGCGAATTCGTATTAGAGTCAACTTGTCGGTAATTTTGAATTGTGTTTCAGAGAAGGATGTCAAAATAGTGTGCCTCTGTTCGTGACATATTAGAACTTAGCTTGACAATTGATCATTTATTATTTTACACGATTTAGGATTGAGAACTAAGAATTCAGCCATCATGACAGCCAGCCAACTTGACCACGCGCCTCCAGCAGTTTCCAGAATCCACTAGGGAATATACTTTGATTCAAAAACAAAAGATAAATGTTCATTCGATGTAAATTTTATTTCTTTTATTTTCATCATTTTTGTTTTTCGTGTAAATGTCTCTTTTGTTTTGTACTTTTGATTATTCTGGTTATATTTATAGTTATTATGTTTTTTATCGTTGACCGTAAAAAAGTTTGGTTATTGTTTTTTCCACTTATTTTTATATTCTTTAATCCTCAATAAACATATTGGTCAGTATTGTTAGCATCGTTATTTCTGTTTTTGTTTTAAAACTGTATTCTCTCCGTTAATGAAAGAATGATATAATAACTTTCATGCGTGGCCTGGAAATTTTTCAAACACGTATGTAAATGCAAACACGTAATTTCAAACACGTATTTGAGATTTTGAAATTTTTTCAAAATATCGAATACAATTTATAAATGTTTATTGAAAATGTACAATCATGGACATTTTATCAAATGTTTCAGTTTGCAACTTTTTTTCATTTAATATTTAGTATAATAATAATGAAGTAACCAATACGACCGGTGGTTTATTCAGTAATTTGAGTTGTCACAAAATCTTGTATGTAATTCTCGTAGAAAATTATACGGTTGGTGGAACTATATCCCAGGTATGATTTACGTTTTGCAATGAAATGTGATGTGAATAGAAGAAACGAATAGATGCTAAACAAAATTTAATGCAAACTATCAGGATCAGAATTTCACTGCATTCACTGAATTTGATCCTAAAAAGTTGAAAGTAACGATGAAACATTAAAAGAGACTTGACAGTATTCACTCACTTAATATTTACATCAATGGCGTAGTACATATTGATAATCTCATCGGTATAACGGCGCCTTCTTAATCCACAAGTAATCGTTATTCATCGTGCGGCCGGACAGCCAGTATATAGTTGCGACGATAGCTTAGTTGAGAAGTAGCGCTAAGTTTAACCAAAGCGTCTCGGGCGAGGCATTTGAAATTCAAATCCGCCATTTCTAGTTTGCCTTTACAAACTATTCCGTGCAGTGGCCAAATTTATTTCTGATATTGACGTACCTTGCAGGACGCATAAACAAATGCAATGTATGCAGACGTTGTTTCCATTTTAGCCGAATAATAATGGTCTGAATAAACTTTTATATGTTTGGTCTAATAATCGATGCATCGACTGATTCAGCCGAGAAAACTAGCCCATTTGTTTACCTATAAGTATGACTTGAAATTCCTAGCAAAAACATGTTTTTGAGAAGCAATTTATTTTTTGAGTTGTCGCTAAAAGGAGAAAGAACAGAAATAAAGTTTCGATGAATTTCAGCACAACTGTACGGTTAAATTATCCACTCTGTAACATCAGCCGAAATGTCACGTGCACGCGATACATATGCAACTCTATTACACTGGCTGCAAATTGAAAATTCCATTGGTCCCTTTTAGAATTTTTAAAAATATCGACAACTGTAGAACTGGTTATAGAAACTCGCAACCTCTTTATTAGCGGACAAAACAGAAATGTATGAGAGTGTTTATTTAATAAATGTACTCTCTTTCAGCGCCGTCATGCAACGTCGCGTTCGTGAGCACAATCGTTTCCTGTCAAAAAATAGTTTTGTTGTTCGATTTCGAATGTTCGCCATCAGAGCTCGTTCCATTCGACACTGTTCATTGTTTGTCGCAAAATGTTAGGAAACAGCGATCAGTTTTGTTAACAAATGTCATGCCTGTCGTTCCACTTATACGATAGTTCTAATCACTCTTCTGTCGTTCTATTTTCAACGCGTGTAAGTAAATTAAAAAAACGAAACAAACAAAGCAGCGAAACTAAATTGAAAAATAATAATAACATTTTCAGAAAGTTAAGTAAATGATTATCCAAATTTCGTTGTTTAAATAGCCGTGAGCGAGTTTTGAAAGTAAATATATAACAGAGAAATTATACTCTTGAAAAATGCAAAAGGAGAGTTGAAAGATAAAGCAGAGTAAAAGGTGGGATTCCAGCTAGAGCTTATTGTTAGGCATTTCGCCGCGGGGTTCTTAATAGGTGAACTCACTTTGGATTGGCGATATGGAAGAAATTACCTTTGTACTGATGCTAAAGCGCTTGCTGAAATGCATACCTCAAAAATTTGAATTCTGTTTTTGCTAGTTTCAATTAAGTCTCACAACACAGTTGCACAAGACAGCCTTGATTAATTCGTCCAGTCAATAAGTAAGCATTCATGGATAGCATTCTCGGAATTATTTCTTTGAGTTTGGAGAATATACAATGGCCAAATCAAGAGAAATCTTTGCATCTTTTGGTAGACAGGTAATTTGCCCTCAAAGCTCGAACATCATTTTTATTATCAATATTGTACCAGTTAATTATCATAAACGCGATAAATAATGAACCAACATGAAAAAGATCATGAATGTTCATTTTGTAACAAAAATATTTTTGTTTCTTTATACAGGTGAAAGATGAAAATAATACACGTCGGGTGCAAAAATCTTGTCATCTGTTTTTGATTCAGTCTCAATCATGTATCATAACAAACACTGCATTCCATCCAAAAGTTTAGTTCGCGTGTAAAGTACACGGTCATGAAGTAATCGTCGGAATTTTGCAAAAAAAGAAAAATAGGGCGCGAAAAGAAGGAAGAAAAGAAGAATTGGCAAAGTTGGCCGGTGTCATCCGGCGGTTCTTTTGCGTTGGCAAAGAAGTTTTCTCTCGCGAACTTTTCGCATCAGGCATTTTATTTGAGCGCATCACGAAACAAGTTGGAGTCCGTCCGCGGTACTGAGTTGGGTACGCTGACAATAAATAATGGGTTATAATTAAACTCATTGTCAGTGATAGCAGGAAGCAGAAAGAAAAAGAGAAACAGAGAGCATGGAAATGTGATGTTCTTCGTGTATGCTGTTGGACGGTGATGCGTGCGTGCCAGCCCCACAGGCGATCAGGACGGTAGAAGTCGGACTGTCTGGTACGAACTCCGAGGGTGTCGGCGGAACAGGCCGGGTGGTTTCCTGCTCGCGAGCGAACTAGACTCAAAACGTCGTGCATTTGAAAAGCTCGATCAAATCTTGGCCCGCGTTCTCAGGCGAACAAAGCGCAAAAGTTAGACAGATAATCAGCAAAGGGGCAAACGCCGCCAGCGCGTTTCAGTTTTCGACGTTACGTGTTGTTAATGGACAACTGCTGTTATAAATCGTTATGGCGAATTATGAATCTTATCAGTCGGATAGTTTAATGAATTGCGTACAAAATCATATTCCTTGGTATATGATTTAACAACGGTGCTCTGCAATTTCAATGATGGTCATTAATTAAAGAAAACTGCATATTATTAACATCTATATACGAAGCAGAGAAAGAGAGCGAGAAAATGTCACTGAATAAAGACCATTTCACGGCGAAAAGTGACTGATCGCTGGCTGCAAAACTGAGAAGTGAAAGTGAAGAATAAACAAGTCAACCAAAGAAACGCGTAGAATATTCGTACACAAAAGACCGCTTAACTGAATTATTACAAGCCGTCAAATCAAATAGCACGGCAAGAAAAATTAAAATGTTGATTCGTAAGGCGTTTTTCAGTGTTTCTGGCGCAATCTTGCATTGTCCTGCTAATTGGCTGCGAAATCATTTATCTTTTGAACAGAAATTAAAATTCGAGGAACATGCGACAATGAACGCTCCAGAGTCTGTTCTTGAAAATATCTTCTATTCAATTTTCTAAATGAATTTTTTATAATGAAAAATTAACATTGCGGAAGCTATGCTCCGGACACTTTTTTTTTGTCACAATTATTATAGGAATATTTATGTGAGAATAAAAAAAAATTTAAACAGACCGATGCCTTCTCAATGAAGCGCCGAACTCTCATCACAGAAAACAAAAAGTAATAAACTCGACTCTTCGAGCGCGTTTACGGTAACAAAGAGAGCCGCCGGTTCGTTGTTTTACGGCAACGGCAACCATTTAGAGCGCGCATATTGACAGGCCGAAATAGCTGCGGCAATTTTGAATAGTCACAGAAAATGCACGAGACAAGAGCAGCAGAGCTGCGGCGTTCCGTAGCGCGGAGAATTCGCTTTAATTAATACCGAGTCTGCTAATTAATAACCGCGTACGGCACGCCTGCACATTTATGACATTGTCACGCAGCTCTCGAAGACAGGTACGAATGTGTGTGCACGCGCGTGGCAAACATCATTGTGTGCCCGTGTGCAAACACGAAGAACTGATTTTCATTTAGTTTTAAACAGTTTACACCGCTCTCACGACGACACGTCGGAGTTGGGTTAAAACGTTTGTTTGCGCAAACTTTTATTGCACGCTATGATGAGCGAATGGCCAATTGTTCGTCCATGTTAATGTTGACACGAATTTGCTCTAAAGTTATAACGAATGAGAGTCAAAACGTAAAGGAGAAAGATGCGGAGACGAATGGTCCGGGGTTAATTTGGGTTAAAAAATAGACGATTTTCGCGCCGGGTTAACCGCATTGCGCTCTACTCCGCTATCTCTGCGGCTAATCTTGCTGTCTACTTACATGCTTTCGAGCAAGAAAAATTAACGAGGTGCTCTGCGAGTGCGGCCTGATCTCAGATAATTTGCACTGTATTGTGTTAAAGGGTTGTAAAGCATGTCCTGATCCTGATAATTTGTACATTTTTCCGTTATAAAAATACCTCTTATGATATGAAAACTAATTGCTGAAATTAATTTTTCTTTTCGTTAAAATTCCAACGGAATTTTCAAGTAATATTCAATGTTTCATGACAAATTATATTTTCATTAGTTTGCAATTTTATATTAAAATTAGATTAAATATGTCAGATGAAATTTATTCTTCCCATGTTGAAAAGTAAAGAACATTTTTTTAAATTTTAAAGGTAATAAAAATTTGAAAGAAAAAGATTTGAAGTAACGTGTACCACTTTACGTATAAATTTTTCTACCGATTTTAACGTATTTGCCATTTCTCTTCAACACATTCTACCCTTTTCTGACGGTGTTCGCAAATGTCCTTTCTCAGTCGTACCTCAGTCTTTTTCTCTCTGGTAGTCTGTTTTCCTTTTTCACTCTCTCTCTCTCTCTCTTTCTCTCTTGGTACGAACCAACCCTTTCCAGAGGTTCTCGATAAATAAATGCACTTGGCACTTTCTATACACGAAAAAACAACTTGAAAGTAAGCTTAGATGCGTTATTTCCCTAGCCACACTTCAACCCCTAACCCTTTTGTGCCTTTGAACGAAGTTATATAAGGTAGGAAAATAAAGTAAGTAAAACCTTTCAATTTCAATGAAATTTGATCTCCTGCATGAACTGATAAACTTTTCCATACAAATTTAACTCAACTTATTTATATGAAATAATTGTCATCTTATTGACAAATTATGATTAATTGATTTTTACTTTTTTTTCATTTCATTTGATCATTCAATTGTTTTTATTATGAAAATGTTTAATAAACTCTTAATGTAACAAATGTCAACAATAAGAATTAAAACAACTAAGCAACTATTATTAAAAAAAATTTGGTTAAATTTATAATTACTTCTGAATTTGTCTAATAATTATAGAACTCAGGCATGGAAAAATCAGTTTATGTGAGCAAACACTAGGTTTTCAATCATTCTTATTTTGTGGCTGCAAAATAAAATTGTCACTTCATTGTGTATTTTCTTCCCTCTCGTATATAGTGGAAATTTGAATGCAGCATGTTTGGTTTTCAAATTAATCTAATGTAATCGTCCGCCCTGGACGAAAAACACACGACCAATACACTGACCTGAAAAAAGTACCAAAAAACAAAAGAGAAAGTTAAAAAAATTCGTACGACGAAACGCAATTTTCCTTGGCTTGTAGAAGAAGAAAAGGTTTCGTTGCTCGTTAATTTACCTCGCTCGAAAGAGAAAGAAGAAGAGCAAACAAAAAAAACATAAAAAAGAGAGCAAAATAACAACAAGCTCTCGGAAATAAACCCCGAGCCGAAAAATATTGGCTGTGCATACAACAGTAAGCGAATTTAGGCAAAATAACGACGGTGGAGCGCAATCCATAAGCACGGCATTTTTCCATATTTAAAGTAGATCAGACGCAGCTTTGTAATTCAGTCGGCATACAAACTTGCTGAGAGGAAAGAACTGACAGACGCGTTTCTGTTTGAAGCTCGCTTAACGTCGAATCAAACGAAATTGCTAGAGAAAAATGCACACGTGCAACGATGCAGACCACGTATAATAGATAACTAATTTTCACCGGCGTGCTAATATTTTCTGTGTTACTTTTTTTGCGTACCGCACAGTGGGAGCCCCGTTACGGTCTATTGAGAACCGACATTCAAGCCGAGTGTATTGAACGCTAGCCACATTTCAGCTGGTCTATTCTATGAGAAGCAACTGCTTTATGTGTGTATGCATTGGGAACGAGTACAGTGGCCCGTTCATCCACCGAAGCACGCCGCGTGATTCCACTGAAAGCAACGACTTCTTGCTAAATAAGAAGAGAGTTACATTTGAACATCAATGATGCAAAACGTTGGTCTGCACTGCTAAACGTAATTTCTTTTTGGTTCGCAAAACCTTGAGCAAAGAAAATGAAACTACTGTGCATGGATCAGAGACTTTTGCCAGCCCGATTGAAAGAGGAATTAATGTAATGTGAGATTTCAAATTGAAAAACGAAATTGAGAAGACGAGTATTTGCATCATACAACAATCCATTCAATAAATAAGGAACTCGTAAAAGTACACTTTTCTTAATACTTGAAACGAACAAATCAATTGATGCTAGTTTCAACCGTTTGATGGGCTGATCATTTTGCTTGCTCCAGCTCTGTATTTAGGTTATGTATCAATAAAAAAATCGCCTTTGCGTTACATCTCGTTTTTATGTTCGATTTGCAATGATAAGCTCATTAAATGGTTAATATCAATCTAAACCAGACGATGCCGCATCAGTCTATGTGCTCGGTCTATTATTCTTTTGTATATATGATTGAATGTATAAATATTTGGTTTAGTTGAACTGCAAAGAGAAAGAACTAGAATAGGAATGCAAAAACAAAACAGAGAAATTATTTTAAAAAATAGATTCTTTTCTTGTAATAAGTTTTTTTACCGATCACTGAATTCTATAAATTAAAGTAAAAACGATATTAAATTGAAAAGGCCGGAAGGTATAAATAATATCTGGAAATTTATTAAAACATGAAATTGAATATAAAATAATGTTATAAATTCATTGAATAGGATGACAATTTGATGGAAGATAAGAGGGTTGAAGAAGGCGTAAGAGGATAACTTGTCTGAATAGCGTCTCAATCAGAAATGTCTTCTGTTGACTTTTGTTTATAAGAATAACAGTTTTTTTCTAACTGTCGCAATTTATCCCTACTTTTCTCTTCTTAATTTTTATTTGTGATTATACTTATTGATTTAAACCAATCATTGCATTATTTTTGGACTAGTGCATCGTATTTCGACTCACTAATGCACCGAAGATCAAGATATGATAGTGATGTTCAACAGTAGACAATCAAGCATCGGTTTATACGGTCAATGATCTTTCAACAATGCAGATTTACATACAATTAATAATGACACCAAAAATAACAAAAAATAAATCAATAAAATAATTAATACAAATTTTTAGAATATAATTTGAAAAAAAAAAAAAAAAAATGAATAATAGAATGATTCTTGACAAAGTTGGACTAAAGATACACTTTGATAAGACAAACAATTTTTCTGAGTTCAATTTCATCTGTATTTCACCATAGTTATATTGTTCGTTTGCTGTTTTTGGATGGAACAGTAACTAATTTTAAACTGAGATTCTCAATAAACAAGTGTGTGCATTATGAAGAATGTTAGGTAACTTCAAACAAAGTTGCAATGAAAGGCCCAAACGAATAGTTTAAAGCATTATCCGGTCATTTTAGTTAAGTTTAAAGTTTTGTAAATGTTTTGGAAATTATTTTGAGAATAGCAAGCGCTCAAACCCGAGTTTAGCAACTACTTCGTTACCTAAAAACTATTTTATAGTTCGTGTTGAGGATTTGATGGTGAGTAAACGGCATTCGCACTTTTAGTTCGTACGGTATATCTTTACGTTTGTTTTGTGTGTGTAAATCGCGTGGCACTAGTTTCGCACGCCACAATACCAAATGAGTTTAAATTCTTGCCAGAATATTATGCTAAGCATCGAAGCGTACAGGTTTTAAAAGTACAAAATAACACAAATAAAAAGTTTGATTACGTGATCAAAGTCATGGAAAGATGAATAACCTACTCGGCAGAATTTACTAAACTTTGGAAGTTCTTCGTACATTTATTACTTTTTATTTTTTAGAACAATTTGAATAAATCAAATTTCAGACTAAGATAGACTAATTTAATCGCAATCACAGCAAAAAATAATGTTTTATAGAAGAGTCCTTTTTATTTTTTAAATATATTTTCAAAAACATTATTTATAACAGTGATATTGTAGCAATTCAACGTAAATACAATATTGCAATAATTCAACAGATCATCACATCATCGTTTTAATAAACATAACATTTTATTATAATTATTATAATTTTACATAATAACACCTAACTTATATTATTTCAGCACTTTAATTCTTTTCAAAATTTATTCCGTTTTAAAGTTATTAATTTAAAAAGAAATACAAACATTATGAAAGAATTATCAAATTGATTTTTTTTTCGTAATCTAGAAATTTTTCTAATAGAAATATTTCTTACGTTTTGCGTTAATTTAAGTTTTTTAATCCTTTGTTTTTTACTGTTATTTTTTGATAAATGATGCAATGGCGATGATTATAACGCCAGATCAATTTTTTCTAGGGATACTATTGAATAAAGCTTCTCTCTTAAATGAAACTCTGCAAACTTGATTAAATTTTTTGAATTTGCTGTTTTAATAATATTGTCAAAACAGCTTTGTTCATAATGAGTAATTATTTTTAAAAGTCCAGTTTAAGATCAAAGCTAAGGCAAAAAAGTTTGTAATTGTGTTCTGAATAACTCAATCATAAATTCATTATAGTTTACTAAACATAAATGAATAAAGGAAAGTGCTCTAACTTATGACACTTTTTTTGTTTTTTTTTTGTTTTTTTTTTTGTTTTTTTTGTTTATTTTTGTTTTTTTGATATTAGACAATCTACTTAATATATTATATATTCTAATAATTGATATCTTTTTTATTCTATTGATCATCATTATCAAAGCATTATCATTTGAAACCGTGTCATATTTCCGGGAGAACTTTTATTCTCTGCGGTTTCACTCCACCAATACAAATTTTCAATTATTTGGTTTGTAAGATGTTTTTCATAATGTGATTAGGTTCGCAACCTGCATTACACCAAGAATCTTGTCTCAAAATCCAATAGGTAGATATCATTATTTGGAGTCAAAATAAAATCCAATTCTACCTTCGAACATAACACTATTGTCTGACTGTGCGTTGATTCTTACTACTTGAAATAAAATTTCAATAATGTATCATTTTTGAACGTATTATCTCGATTCTAAACTCGTGTGAGTTAGTATACGCTGTGAATAAATATACAGGTTCCCGCTCAGACATGATACGAGACTTGAACATGCGGCTGTAAGACGGATTGTGGTTTACTGAAAAGCTTTCCTGCTCTGGCAGCTTGCGGCTGGCTCTTCCCTTTGTACTATCGATAAAAATATTAAAACAAAACAAGGTGACTGCACGCAACAAAGAGATGCAGTCGGTGAACTGCGCCGTGAATGTGCGAAGTTTCTCAAAGAAATATACTGCATACGGATTTTAAAGAGAACAAAAAAATCAATTTAATATCATTTATCGAGATAAATATATTCTGAACGTTAATGCGATATATTGACAATCCACTTAATTTAAGCCTCATGAACTGAAAATATCATTTGTGTTTGTTGAAAAATTATTTTTACATGAAAATAAACTAAAAGTTGAATAAACAAACAGCAAATGTTGCAATTGGCTTGCGCGATTTTGTCAGCATTGGACACTGCGCGCGGTGTAACGCGATTGGCTGATTACAGAGTGGTTCCAAGTCAGAGCACGACATCATGGTGCGCTTCTAACTCAACAACGTTCGGCTGCCTGACTGGAATTTTTCGCCATGTAATTACGTCTTCGGTGCGCAACTAAATCATCACAGATGCAAGCGACCTGGAGCACGGTCGCCCGGACATGCCCCGGGACCGGCTTTCGCAGAGATTTATCGAACTTCCACTGTCGTCGCTGCGACTTTATTTCGTTTCAAGCCCGTGGCGGATTTTACGACGAAAAACGTTCTCAACGAGAGGATTAATAGATTTTTTAACGTCATTACACGCCGAGACCTCGGCTCTCGAGATAATGAAAAAAGTCTGCTTAGGAAACGATCGCCTAATATATTTTTTGCATTCAATTCGGGGCGCAAATAAATCTCCTTGCTACAGCTTAAGTTTCCGTGTAAAATATTCGCTCCCTTCAATGTAATCTTATTCGACGAAAAAATTATAAAATTTTTATACACCGAAACTAATTTACAACCTCTTAGATTAAAACTCCTTTGCGGTTTTCAGAAATCGTGAATGGAAAGAATAAAAGTAAAAAAAAAGAATAAAGCAAATATTGTCGATAAATGGAAAAACGAACAGGCGGAGATTTAAATCGAAATATCAATTTGAAACAACGAAGTTGAAAAGATAAGGCGATTCATTTGTATTTAAACAAAGGCCTGTCAAAATTGATAATGCATGTGAGAACAGTGGTTGTGATGGAACAAGAACGCGTACAGTAAATAATTCGCGGCAATAACGTATGTCAGCCGAAACAAAAGTAACGTCAAGCGGCCATAATTCAGGACACGCATCGCGCGACGACGCTTTTGATCGCGGCTGAGAGGTCAAGCGCATTCTCGCCTTTACTACAACTGCCAACCGGCCAATCTAAGTGACATACGGCATTACATGACCTCGCGACCTCATACCGCACAGCCATAATCATTTTATACACAATAGTCTCGCGCGACTCGCAGCGGGGGGTCTTGTAAGAGTAATGGCTGCAATTTGTACAGCTACAGCTACACTCCGTATGATTCACAAACTGCACGTGTCTGTGTTTTTGTGCTGCATTATATATGTATCGTTGTCACGCCGAGGAATACGCCGCTGAAATAATAATAAGACCCGTTCTTTTATATTCTTAACGAGTTTTCTCGCCGCGAGATTTCGCAAATTTTCATTTCCGCCAACGACACGCCGACCACTCTTGCAGAGGAAATTTGTGCGATCTGCTGCACGCACATATGCACCCGCAAAAAAGAGACGCCAGTGTATTCAATACGGTATCGATCAATAACATTTGAATCCGTTTTAACGGCGGCAACGTATGTTTATCATTTTCTCCACTCTAATCGTATTTTATATTTTACCGCTTTGTTATTTCAAACAGCACAAAAACAACTTTTTCACGGATACAAGACTTTTTGTTTTTATCGAGCCTAACTGATTATAGGCAGTTATGATAAGTGAATTCTAGCGCACATGTGTTTTTTCCCTGCATTTTCCGTCCAATATTTTTAAATGGACTTTTTTGCCCAATTTTTTACTATTTCCTTTTTTCGTTGCCTTTAGTGGTAACTAGGATTTAATACAGTCAATTGAACGAAGCAGTCCGGTTGGTGCGAGGTTCTAAGAAGTATTGATGTTTTCTTAAATGGTAGATCTATATAATTTGAAAACTGTGATTGCAATAGAAGATTTTGTGTTTATTTTTGATTTTGTTGTAAAAAAATCCTGAATTTTGTTAGTCGTTCTTTCCGAAACCTGAGTATTTATTCTTTTATTTATTCTTATTTTAAGAATTAGCATTAGAGGAGAATGCTATTTTCAGACAATAAAAAAAAAAACAAAAAAAAAATAATAAAGAAAAAAACAAGTGAAAGAATTCTTAAAACATCATATTTACTTTTAAGTCAACTAAATAACAACAATCTGCATCAATTAATCATACTGATACTAAACTAATAACAGAAACAAGTGAACTCAAGGACTCAGAACGAACATTGCGTGACGAGGAATCCGAGTTCAATTCAACTAACAATAAGTTGATAGATAAAAAAATTTCAAAATCAACTCCAACTTTGAAAAAACAAGAAAAAATGGATAAGAGTCAGACAGGAAAAGTTCAAAATATAAGAGATAACTTTTGTTATAAAATGATAAAAATATTTCATAACGTACAATTTTGATTAGAATTTTAATAATTTCCATCAAATATAGTCATTTTAGCACTGTTCATTAAAATATTTGGTAAAAATTCACTCATCGCTGAGAATTATTATACTAAGCTTTTTTGTCGCGTAAAGTTACGAATAAAAAATGAAACTCGGTACTTGAACATAAAATATTTAGTAACTGATTTTATTAATAATAAATTATTATTACAGTCTGGGTGGTAAAGAATAAATAATTGATTTAATAATGATCAAACTAAATTAATAATGATGAATTAATAGTAAAGAGTGTAAATAGTCAAGCTAATAAGTCTAAGTAATTAAACGATACATTCAAAATAAACTTTTTTCTTTATAAATAGTTTTTATGTTAATGTTATTCATATATATTTTATGAATACATAATCTACAAGGAAATGTGTCTTGTACGAATATTTTAATTAAATTATAATTTAACCATTGAATAGTAATTAACACAAATCAATGTGAAAATCTATACCGTTGGTGGATTAATCTGCTGTTTCTATCAACTTACACATATGTGAAATAGCCACGTGTGTAATCAGATCACACTGACATAAATACAACAAACAGCATTTAATTCATGAGTTCAATTTTGAATAATAACAAATATTATAAACACAATTATTGTAAGAACAGTGCAATATTTAATTCTATAGTCGTTCAGTTCAAAAGTGAATACAAAAAACACTGACCGAAGAGAATATTTATATTCCTGCATTTATAAAACGCTTTTTAATCAAAAATTTTTATCAAACAAAAGATTTAATATTTAATTTATTTTTAGCTAACAAAGGAGTTGTGGTTGTGGGTAGTTTACGATTCAACAAATACAAAAATCCCAACAACTGACAGCTATTGTAAACAAAATGCAACGAAAGCAAGAGACACGATTTTCCAGTAGTTATGATCAACTTTGATCAGACGCGTGACAGCCACATATGAGCATCGCTTCTGGCGTTCAATCAGTGTGATCGATTTTATTTTGCTTTTATTCAGAATGGATCAATTTAACGAAAAGCTCACCGATTTTTAAAGAAATTGATTTATTCCAAGAACAATGTTGCATAAAATTATAATGGCAATCTGTAATTACTACAAAAAGTGTTCTTGCTTTCTAGAAAGTTACCATAAAATTGCCCGGAAAACTGCTGAGATTTTGTTTTTGTGATTTCGATCTTGGTTGCCACTCGGATGGTTAAGTGTGATTGATGAACGTCAAAGATTCAAAAGATGAATGCGTTTGAAAGAAAACGTCAATCGGTGGTTTTTATCGACGAGCGAAGAAAATAGAATAACACGGAAAAACGAAATTATACCATCAGTCGCGTGACTCGGATCGATTGGTTCAAGTGTGTATTTGAGTCTAGGGCGCTCGATTAAATCCACCTTGTTCTCCAAGTGCGGTCGTCAAAAATGAGGCTGAACATAAAAAGAAAACCAAGAGCAACGTGATCTTTTTCAAATTTATAAACACGTATCTATTATTACTATTACTATAATTTCGTTTTACGTTATTTATCTAATGATGTTCGTATCTATTATAAAATTTATGAAAACAATTCTTGTAATTCGAGCAACTTTTGCAAACATTATTCGTAGAACATTTTTGCGGTAATCTTATTATTAGTAAAGACTTTTCACTAATATAAACAATGTAATATTCATAAATTAATTCTTTCATCGCATTCATTTACGGTTGTCAAATTATCTGAAAATCTACTGAACCGATTAATGAAAGATTAATGTTTAAGCATTGTGAAACATATTTCAATGTTGTTGCTCAAAACACGGTATATTTTGTTACAAACATCGGATGTCAACATTCTTAATAATCTTCCTTCAAATTAAAGCGTTAATTTAATCATTATAGGTGTATGTTCCTTCTTAAATACAATAAATGGCTTCGAAAAATGAAAAACTTTGAATATTCAATTGTCACGCAACAAAAGCTTATAACTGACACAAGGCCAAAGAGAAAGATCTAAAACGACGACGCTCATAAAGTAGTCTCGTTTGGTTCTCATTTTTCCTTCCTAACTCTCAAAGGTATCTCAATCAACGAACGAAAGAATGGTATCTTTGCCTTGTTTTAGCCATTATAATAGTATTAAACAATTCATTTGTAAGTATAAAATCTCGTTACGGACTGGGCAAGGAATCGTTCGTAGCTAGGGAGAGACTGCAAGATGAAACGTTCCATTAATAATAAGCTCACGGATAAGAAAACGAGAAACGATTTAACTGTCATTATTGCCCGTTGGGTCTCTGTTAATTATACACCAAGAATATCTTCCGGGGCGTGTATACTCATCTTAGAATGGTGGGTTACCATTTTCCTTCGACTTGTCTGATGAAATCCGGCTGGTATCAATTTTTAATCATCACTCATGCTTTTCATCCGCTAGATCAAATAGCGAACGTTAGAATATTTACTAATCAAACAAAAATGTTCAAGCTTTTGCAATTTCATCCACTTCTCTCCGAGGCAAATTCAATCAACATTTTTTTAAGTAATAAATTTGCACAACGAATTTTATGAGCTGATTGATCACGAAAATCATAAGACGCGGAACTCGAAAATCGAAGCGACAACAGAAAGAGTGGGGAGAGCGCTGAAATGAAATTTCAGTGTGCAAGAAAATTGAGCAACGTTTCTCTTTAATTCGTTTTACATTTCAGATGTGCCGCTTAGGATGAAGTAAGTAGCGCGCCACGACAGATCGTTTTGCATTATACATTTCTAAAGCCCGTCGTGGGTGGGAGGCGTGACGCCAACTAGTTCCAAGATTGATAGTATTTCCGGCGAATGCCGAAGGAACGAAGACGCGGAGCGAAAAAAAAATTGGAGGGAGACGTGTAAAACGAATAAATATTCCTCTGAATCAGTGCAGATTCGCTTATAGGGAGGCGGATGTATCGAAGCTTGATACACGCAGTGCAAAAGAAAATGAAAAAAAAGGAATAAAAAAAAATTACTGAGCATTTTCATAGTCCTGCTTGCAGGCAGAAACTAATTTAAGTTCGTGAATCACGACAAGTATTTCGATTTATTTCAATACTCGTCGCATTCTCCGTGCTTCTTCACGTCGTGCGGAATCGGCTGCTTGCAAAAGATAAGGAACAAGAGTAAAATCGACACCGTTGCATCGGCTGATATTCGTTTGGGGATTTAAAGTTGGTCCGTTCACTCGCACTTCATACTTGCAACATTCTAGAAACTCCGAGTGACTATTAACGTGATGCACACTTGAAGTTTCATGTCTGGTTGAGAGGTGTTTTAGTCAGGTCTACTGGACTGGATGAAGTACCTGCTTGTCTGCTTAAGAAGCGTGTCGAGTTTATGAGATCGTTATTCGACTATTATTATACGGCGCGCATAATTTGTTAATTATTTTAGACTGCATGATTAATTTTTGTATGAACTTTTTCTAAAAATCAAAAAACAAGTTTTTTCATATTCTAATTACTGAGAATTTTTAATATCTTCATATTTTATTTTTAATTTTTTTATATCGTTGCTCTTGAATCTTTTTTTTTATTTGTTTTTTATAACTATGCGCATGTTCTATAGTAGAGTACTTTCTTCAATATTTTATTCTGATATTTCATTTTCGATATTTACAGGAAAGAAAATGTTTGAATGAATGTTTTGTTTTTCCGTGTTAAAGTAAACTTGAAAGCAAAATATTATTTTTATTCAGTTAAATGATAACTTCATTAAATAACTTTCTTCAAAAGATATCTGAAAGATAAGACCGAGTGCAATTTGTTTCAGAAAATAATTGTACAAGAGCAACTATTTTGGAAAAAGATTTCAAAGCAATTGGAACATTCCAGAAGAACTTTTTGCATATTGTTAGCGTTGCTGTAAGTAATTTTGATCAAGATATAGCTTATCATAAAATTTTCACTGCAACAAATGAAAATAGTTGGGCGAACTATTTCGCTGATCAATTTCGGCGACTGCGAATCCGACAAACATGAAAAGTGAACGGATTCAAAATGCGAGCCATTCGTATACTGAAATCCGAGACGAATGAGTGCGCTTTTATTCACGTGCTTTTACAAATGATTATTTGCACGCGGAAAAATTCAAAAAAGACCGTTTCATTAGAAGTGGTCGAAATGTTTTTTTTTTTCGAGAGAGAGAAAAAGCAGGAGGCAGAATGTGAAACGCAGGCACTGTTTAGCTGAAGGATTACTGCTGGGCTTATAATCCACTAGGGGTCTGTTGATAATTAAAGGGGTCAGTACATCAAGAGCACTCGTTAGCTCCTTGCAAAAAAACGCGCTAAATAAAAGGGTGCGACGTGTTTCGCTACATTCTGTCGCAACATTTTACTATGATTGCCCTCACAGTTTGTAACGTTCCTCGTTTCCTCTTTTTATGAAACTTGATACATTGCGGAAAATTAATGAATCACGTGTCACCTTTGACACTAAAAACCCATCGGCAACAGGTCGATCCCCTTTATTCACTAATCGCAGAAGTATTTTTAATTTTTACTTGAGACTTGTTTGTTATAATTATATACAACGTTTCCAATTGAAAACATCAAGAGGCAATAATTATACCTTTTACATTATATCTTCATAATTTATTTGGTTTATTATAATAAAATATTCATAGAATAATGGATGTTTAATTAACACGCGTGAAGTTGTACGTTACAACTTCGTATGTATGAAGTTGTAGTTTTATTTGTGAATCGGAAACGCTAATTATGAAATATTAATTAATTTTGTCTGTCTCAGTTTATTCAACTAATTGGATTCTTTTGAAAAAATCATCATGTTTATACTTTTGCATTATCACAAAAGATGATAGTAAGAATAAGAAGGAAAAAGTGCATAATTAACGAATCTCCAAATTGATTGTCTATGCATGTTTACGCAGAGAGCAAATATGCTTCATATTACATTTTTCGGTATTTCCAATTAAACACTAAAACAACACTTTTTTAAAGCAAACAAAAGCACAATTTTGTACACGTTCAGCTTTATTGACTGTTTCGTTCGAACATGCAAATGCAGCAAACTCGTTGCTGTAATTGATGATCGAACGTTTTTAACCTGCAATGTCTTTACATGAAATGTTGTTACATGCTTCCGAAATTTCCAACTTTTTTTTTACTGACTCAGCTATTATTACATGCCAAACTCACAAATTATTCGCTCATCATGATGATTTAATAAACATTCGTTAAATATTCGAATACCAAAAAATTATTCGAATTTCAGTTCAAATTGAGTAGTTTTTTATTATGTTATGAATTAATGTTTTTTTTTTTTTTTTTTTTTTTCCTCCATAAAAAAACATTTTTACTAAATATATGATCGTAAGAGCGTGACACCTTCAATAGAATATTGACAAGAAAGACCGCCCGACTATAGCCAATAAAGTTGAATTTACAACAGTCATTTTAACATAGATAAGAAAACTAAAGAAGCGCCCGATTTAACATCAAGAACATGGCATTTTCTTAGCTGGAGACAAGTATTGGTGCACCGAAATGGCGGGTGTTCACGACGTCAGTTAAATTTCTCGCGCTACGTTGGTCTTGAGTTCTCTACCAGTGGTGCCCGTAAATGAATTATTTATTATTCTCGCTGCCCGTAGTAACTATTCATAACGGATAAGAAATGCCTTATTAAATCGTTTTTCTCTATTCAAATTTTTCAAGTGACAAAATAAACTTTTTTTCAGTTGTCTCCATTGAATACGTAACTTGCAAGTTTCGTGTCAACTTATCAAGCAAATATGTATCGTAAAAATAATATTCAAATAATTACTATGCCTTTTAGTTTATGTCGTACAACTTTTTTTCAGTGTATACAAATTTCCACATGGAAATATATAGATTATTTTAAGAAATTCATTGCAAAAGATAGATACTGAGAGCATTTTTATTTTCGTCTTCTGTCAACTTTCACTTTATTCACGTCACCTGTAGGGTTCACACTTTGGGAAATTTTTCTTTTTTTTGCGCTCAGTCTATAAAATGTCAAAATTCAAAGTGGTATGAAACCTTTCCTATTTACTACTCAAGAATAACGATTGCCAGAACTTGTACTATACGTTTACACTGCAAAATAAAATGTTTTCAAATGAAAAATTTCGGGACACAGTTTTAGAAAATTTGCTGAACGTTTGATCTAAATGTTTGAATTAAGAATTGTTTCAACACATCTCGAAGAGACAACAAAATAACAGCAATTTAAATTTCAAGTGCACATTATTTAAATGTGCTGTAATGTTTAAAAAGTGGCGATCCTTCAAAAAATTCATTCACAAAAGTTTTTATGTACTTTCAATGTCGCAAGTGTTTTAATTTTTCAGAACTTTTCCTTTAAAACACTTGTAGAATGAAACAAAAAAAATTTTAACACTAAGCATGTATTTATTGTTTCACTTTAAAACACATTGGCCGAACATTTTTTTGCAGTATAAAATATACTTTTCGTCCGGGCACTTGAGTACACGTCTGCGATAGCCAGAATATTTTATCGCAGATATCTGAAATGGTCCCAAGACGAATTTGTAAAATGGATATATTTAAAAGCTGCGGCAATTGCCGACAATAAATGATGAAGTCGTTTCAGGCCGGACGTTGCGAACTAAAATATTGCACACAAACCCGCATGGATTAACATCGACAAAAACTATTTTCCTAGTTGAATATGCAAAAAAGGATTATGAGATAAACATTTATTGAAATTTCCATTGAAATGTGAATATGTACAAATACTTCTACTCTCGTTTTTATTTTATGGATTGCAGCAAATGTTACTGCATAAAATCTCCTCTGACAGACATTTGAAATTAGGAAACATCCTAACTGAAACCGGGTTATCTCTGAAATTTTGTGTACACTTAAATAAACAAT
The DNA here is from genome assembly GCA_030523145.1 of Trissolcus brochymenae. Classification (NCBI taxonomy): domain Eukaryota; kingdom Metazoa; phylum Arthropoda; class Insecta; order Hymenoptera; family Scelionidae; genus Trissolcus; species Trissolcus brochymenae. The sequence continues at coordinate 147,944 of JAQQRF010000386.1, forward strand.
CAGATTTTAAGATCAGTCGTACGTTTGGATTTAAAACAACTCAATGAATTAAATTAAAAAAATTATTTATTCTTAAATGATATTAAAATAAAAAATTTAGAGATACAATTTATATGAAAATAATTTTTGTGCAACAAAAATTTAGAAAATGATATAGTATCAATTGTCATTTATCAATTCAGACCCGAAGTTAAGATCATAGAATGATCTTAATTTGGATAAGGAGAATATCCAAAAAATATTTGCTTTACATTTTCCGTTCGGAAGAATAATTTTATCAGAATTGCAGTTATGCATTAAATAATGGCCACTTCGAATCACAAATGGAAAATGAACAAAAGCGTGAGATAAAAGAGAAAAAATGCGAATAATTGACCATCAGTCAGGCGCAGCTTTGCCTTTCATGCGACAGAAAATCTTTCGGCGTGACGTCAAAATATGACTTTTATTATCAGGAGACGCGCGTTAATCCACCAATGTATTGGATAAGGACGGGAGGTGTGAGATGACGCGAGCTGGATGAACACATAAATAGGGTGGAATTGTCGACGAGGGTGCTACAGTTACATGCCGGCACCAGTCATCCGCGCGGCTCTGCTTTATAGCTACCTAAATGAGTGCTGAAAGCTGGCAAACTCTTGAAGATATAATCCAACCTCTCATGATTCATACGCTTTTCAACCGGCTAGCATGAATTTATATCACGTTTTTATTGCAATTGTTATTTTTCGTTTTTCTTTGTAAGCGAAAAATTTGGATTAGAACTTTTTATATTATACTCGATCTAAACATTTTAGAATTTCAAAAGAAAATGAGTGTAATTCCGCTATTGGGTTGAACAAAAATACAATGAATAGTTAAAGACATGACATTGAATAGTAAAACAACAACCATGTTTGTGCTAAAAGCTGTAACTTATAACACATCAGTATTCAATTGTCGTATAGAATCCACAGTTTAATACATAAAATCTGTGTGATGCATTGTTTGTTCATAACTATCGGATTTACAGTAGTATGCTATGTATGCCTGCAAAATGTTTCGTGTCATCTTTGATTGTTCGTTTTTTTTTAAATATCTGGTATTTAATCATCTTAATCATCATATACATGTAGAATGAGTAATTTAAATAAGTATTTGATTTGTAAATTGTGAAATAATGATAATTATAAGTTGGAATGGAAAATTTTTATATCGTTTTTAACATTGAAACCTATCCTGATGGTATGGGATATTTATGAAAGAAGATTTTAAAATCATTTTAAAAAAAGCATTACACACGTCGAAAACGAGTCTACATGAGCTCTGCTTAACCTGAGCCACTCGTCAACTTCATTAATCGAAAAACTCCTTAAAAGAGATTACGTTAATAATTCTGCATTTATTTCGACAACACCCTTCGAGAATCACGATAAAAGGAACAAGTTTCCAGAAAATGAGGTACCTTAGCTTCTAGCCAAGAGCTTTTGATGTCAAGCTTAAACTTAATTAGTTGATTAATTAATTAAGTTGGAATTCTAGAAAACTCTTAAAAATGGCCGCGAATTTGACTCCGCGTTGTCACATTTCTATTTGGCTGAAGCTATTTTATCATGGTTCAAACTTTGACTAATTAAATATCACAATTTTAACAACTTTTTAGACAATTTGAAAATCGCATCAAGTTTCCTGTAAAAAGTTTGTTTCAGCTACGAATTGACATCTCATTTCACAATTTCCGAGGGTTATTGCACGCCAATAACCCGTACACGATACAAAATGATCTACTTGAACTTCATCTGGTTAATCACAGTTGACAGGGCTATCGCTGCGACTATCATTCTGCTGAGCTTTTTGGAGCTCGTCTTTTTTCACTCGCCAAATGGTGCTGAGTATCGACACATGACGACATTGCCGGCGGGCTAACAGTACGATGGAACACAGCTCTTGCATTAGCCAAAGAAATATTCGAGACGGCTCGCTCGAGAACCGCAGTCTGAAAGGATGCCACGTAATGCAAGTAACGAACCTGTTCCACATGTGTTTGTCTGCGAGTACCACCATTTTGCTTGTCGTGAGGATACGTAGCCGGCGGTCAAACTGTGATTCAATTTTGCCCAGTTGGATTATGCTGTTTCATCTGCCGCAAGAACCTTCGTTCAATTGAAACGATTTCATATATGTGAACCGATGGTTATGGAAAACAATGCACCGGGCCCTTTGTAGGTCAAACAGACAAAGCTGCGCAGAGACTTTGGCATCAGTATTCCAGCTATACTGGATCGAGGTGTTTTGAAAGCGCAAAGGAACTGCGGACAAGTGAAACGGAAGATGAACGCTTGCCGCAGTTAAGAATACAGACAAGATTATTGGAAATTTCGATCAATTGATATGTTTGTGTTATCGTTCCAAGAATACTTTTTAAATCTAATGTTTAAGAATCAAAGAGGAATCTTTTGATTAAAAGATCCATCAATTTTTGTACTCCAAGTTTGTTTTACATTCTTGATTATTCAACGTTTTTACCGTTTGTCAATTCTATTAAAGGAATTATTTGGTTACAATTGCTACTTGGCTTTTAATGGAGTGCATAATTAAAAGTATTTTCTGAATTATGGTTTCGCTACACTGCCAAGATTCAGAAACGTGATTGTAGCAGGCTAGTTCCATCGTTTCAGTCATTCTACAAGATATCATTTTTTTCTATTTGTAGTCTCTGACGCTAGTCACGTTCTTACAATAATCTTGCCAAGCGGTTGGTCAAATAAATATTCAACCCAGGTACAAAATGATTTTCAGCGACTTTTATCGTTTTGAATATCTTCACTAGTAACTCCATTAAAATAAAACACTTGTTTGACACTACTTTCATGAAAGGAAAAATAATTAGGCTCACTCTACCTTCCTTATTCAAAAACGAAAGTACAATATAAAATGATAATTAAAGAAAAGCTTTTTGAATTATTTGAGATAATTTTCTTGAATGCAGCTAACATTTGCATTTTTGTTTTTCTGCATCCATGTTGATCAGACTAAGTGGCCTGGAACTTTTCGGATTATCACACACCTATAGTTCCTATATCCTAAACCTATTTTCCTTTTTTCACTTGACATCTTGCATTTGACTAGGCTTGTTGTCTGTAATTCGAAGTAAACCACGTGGGAGAAAATTGGGACTGAGATGGATGCCGTTTAACATTGAATGAGAGTACCACACTATAATAGATTCATTTCACTCATTAATTTTGTATACTCTAAAATAACTTACCCAAAATTTGACTGAGAACTGTCCGTCCATCCTCCCCTAGGCAGGCGCTCCGAGCATCGAACGGATTTGTAAACTGCACGAAAGCGTAACCTTTGTGCATTGAAATTCCTGTAACGAAATGGAAGTCCATCAGTCGAAAGAATGAACGACAAAAAAAAAAGAATGATTGCAAAAAAACTCTCACAATCTGCAATCAGCGCCAAGTGAAACAATACACTCTGGCCTGGGTGTATCATAAATAATTTTTTACCCTTCTTTCGGCGTAATAAACCTCTAATTTTTGCGCTTTAGCATGAACCCCGGGCAGCCCTATTATCCGCACACATTTGAAATAAAGTAACACGATTGTGGCTCGCGACCTCGCTTATTATTCTTCAAATTTATGACCAGTGCAATTATAAATCATCATGACTGCGGAAGATAAATGGCGTGACTCGCTCATAGATATATGTAAAACATCCAATTTTCACTCTTTATACTTTCCATATTCGTACGAATGACACTTTAATTAAGGGTTTAATTAGTTGCTATTGAGGTCAATGAAAAAAGAATAAGGCAATACGATACAAAAGGAATAAACATAATTCGGGAGAGGTTCCACGATAAAACATCAAAACGAAAGCGAGTGACCAGTTGTTGTCGCGAGTCGGATTGTGTTTCCTGCGGAACAAAAAGTAAACTGTTTATCGGAGAGGTGCACGGGCCAAGATCTTTGGTACAGCTTCAAATTGCCGCCCAGTCACCCATTATATCTCAGCTTAGCAAACTTGAGCTCGAGATTGTTTAGCACTCGAAGAGCGTTTTGTCTGATTCACGATCGCAAATAAACAAACGGACGCTATCACTCTTCAGCGAGCTTCAAACTATAAACCGATTACGTTGCAGCGAGGAATTATGTTCCAATCCAATTTATAAGGAAGCGTTGTGATATCCGTGACCAAAGGAGAGCAAGATGCCGGTAAACCTCAGCGAATTTGACAACAGATGAACACGTTTGTCAAGCACATGAATATAAATATACATATAAGTATAAATATAAGTATAAATATAAATAAATATAAATATAAATATAAATATGACATTATACATAGATGCTGTAAATATAGGTGCTCTTAATCGTGACGATGACGATGGCGACATACAAACTCCGCCGAACAGATAAAATATTGATAATACCGGAATAAAAATGTATGTAAACTTCCATCAAAATAGATTTTCTGATTTTAATATATTTATAATATTTATATTTCGGGAGAAAATTAAAAAAATTAATAGTAATTTGCATCCATTATTATCGAAAGTATCCAGTCTTATAAGTAGATTTTAATATTATACTCGATAATAGAACAAATTGGTTCATTTGTCCGTTTAAATCATTATTCTTTTGATTTTTCTGTGAATTTTAATCATTGAATAAAACGTTGATCAACTACGCTTGGTCAGCGTTCGATCATAATTTCATCAGAAAATGAAATTACTTGAAGAACAGAACAGCATCGGTCTTGATTTTTTCTTGAAAATGTTCTATTAAAATGCATTTTTGTTTTTAATTTTTCGTCGTGCCGATGTAATTTTAATTGTCGTATCAACGTTGGTCCTACATCAGCAAATGATGTCAGTAAACGACGTTGTTCCGACGTTGCTTCTGCATCAA